>CM056051.1:175306953-175654453 GCA_029574335.1 Rana kukunoris
ATGGGCAGCGATAATGGGCATTGATGGGCAGCACTGATAGGCGGCACTGATAGCCAGCACTGAGTGATGGCACTGGTGGGCGCTGATTGCTGGCACTGGTGGAGCTTTGATGATCAGTGCCCTGATTATATGTCTCAATGTCCCCTGTGAGGAGATGCCGCTGATCGGCCCACCTCACCACACACTCTGTCAATGTTGGGCAATGAGAGTCAATTACAGTAATTTTCGTGTTCACGTGATTGGACACAGCCGATCAATTAATTAAAGAGCTGCCACTGCTCTCTACAGATATCAGGGTCGCGCTATTGTCCTAGCAACACAGCACGGCCATGGGTGCGCAATGCGGCCGTTCTGACGATGAGCAGGCAGAAAGCGGTTAAAGTGTTACTAAACCCACAGTAAAATCAGTCTGTATATGCAGTAAAGCATGCTTGTTATACTCACTGTGAAACCTAAGGGGTTTATCCTGTGCATAGTGTAAAAAAGCTGCTGGATCCTGTCTTCTCTGATCCTCCCATACTTCCATGGTCTCCAAGCCATCTCCTGATAGTACAGAGCCTTGGGGACATATGCTCAGTTTGGTGTCTTGCTAGAGAGTTTTTTTTTTTCCTGGGAGGGTGCAACTGATCAGTACAGGGCCAATCAGCACTGTCCAGACAGAGGCTCAGGAGTCCTGTATTCTCATTGGACAATCATGGGAGAATGAAAACTCCTTCTACAAGCTTTAACTAGACACTGATAGAAGTCACAAGACTGCTATATACTGCTGATGAGAAAAAGGGATTTAGCAGTTTATATTTACTAAAATAATCGCATTTCCATATTTTGTGTATTGTGGGAGACCAGATATGGTGAATGCAGGGTCCTGGGTCCAGGGTTTAGTAACCATTTAGGTCATGTTTACATCATCTGTGTAGATCTGTACAGATCAACGCAAGCTCAACCCTAGGGCACATTGTTTTTTATGTTCCCAGTAAGGGGCTCATTCACACAATCTCAGAGACATTTGTGTAAACATTTAATACTCCGCTGAGCTGTGTGCAGGCAGCCTATGTTAGGACCAGTTTACACCTAAAGGGATATTAAACCCAAAACCAAAAATATAATATATTGCAGCTTACCAATTACATAGTAGTGGCTGCTTCGATTTTCTTTTCTTTGGCTTTTTCCTCTCTGTTGTCACCTGGTGATCTGGCCAGTAACACACCTCCTGTATTAGTGAGGCGCAACTGGAGGAATGAGAGGAGGAGGCACAGCAGGCAGCAGCATTGTCACTCTGGATGGGGGAGAGGGGTTAAATGTATTAGCAGATTTAGAACCACTACAAATTGAAGGCATGCCATGCCTGTCCCATTGGTTAGATTTCCCTTCACTTCCTCTCCCATGGCCAAACCAGGAAATAGAGCTTTCTTTTGGTGGTATTTGATCACCTCTGCGGTTTTTATTTTTTCCGCTATAAATGAAAAAAGAATGAAAATTTTGTAAAAAAATGAATTTTTCTTCATTTCTATTATACAATTTTGCAAAAAAGTAATTTTTTTTCATAAATTTGGCCTAAAATGTATACTGCTACATATCTTTGGTAACAAAACAAAAACAATTTGGATATTATTTAGTCTGGGTGAAAGTTATAGGGTCTACAAGCTATGGTACCAATTACTGAAAATGTATCAATTTGATCACATCTGATGTACTGACAGCCTCTCTCATTTCTTGAGACCCTAACATGCCAGAAAAGTACAAATACAAATACCCCCCAAATGACCCCTTTTTGGAAAGAAGACATTCCAAGGTATTTAGAAAGAGGCATTGTGAGTTTTTTGAAGTTGTCATTTTTTCCCACAATTCTGCAAAATCAAGATTTTTTTAATTTTTATTTTTTTTCCACAAAATGTTCATATTAGCGGGTTATTTCTCACACACAGCATATGCATACCACAAATTACACCCTAAACACATTCTGCTATTCCTCCCGAGTATGGCGATACCCCATGTGTGAGACTTTTACACAGCGGGGCCACATACAGAGGCCCAACATGCAGGGAGCACCATCAGGCATTCTGGAGCACCCAGACCAATTCTGACAATTCTCTCTTACATGTAAAAATCATCATTTATTTGCTAGAAAACTACATAGAACCCCAAAACATTATATACAGTGCAGAAAATAAGTATTTGAACGCCCTGCTATTTTGCAAGTTCTCCCACTTGGAAATCATGGAGGGGTCTGAAATTGTCATCGTAGGTGCATGTCCACTGTGAGAGACATAATCCAAAAAAAAAAATTCCAGAAATCACAATGTATGATTTTTTTAACTTTATTTGTATGATACAGCTGCAAAGAAGTATTTGAACACCTGAAAAAATCAATGTTAATATTTGGTACAGTAGTCTTTGTTTGCAATTACAGAGGTCAAACGTTTCTTGTAGTTTTTCACCAGGTTTGCACACACTGGAGGAGGGATTTTGGCCCACTCCTCCACACAGATCTTCTCTAGATCAGTCAGGTTTCTGGGCTGTCGCTGAGAAACACAGAGTTTGAGCTCCCTCCAAAGATTCTCTACTGGGTTTAGGTCTGGAGACTGGCTAGGCCACGCCAGAACCTTGATATGCTTCTTAGGCCGCGTACACACGAGGGGATATGTCCGCTGAAAACGGTCCGATGGACCGTTTCAGCAGACATCTCCGCTCGTGTGTATGGGCTAGCGGACAGATTTGTCCACCCGACAGATTTCAAAGCAAGCTTTGAAATCTATCCGGTGGGGATCTGTCCGCCCGACATGTCTGCTGGTTAGTACACTTACCAGCAGACATGTCGTCCCCCACCGCCGCCACGCCGCTGCCGAATGGATTCGGCGCATGGGCGGAAGTGTTTTACTTCCTGGTGCGGTGACGTGGCGGTGACGCGGCGGCGTCAACGTCACCGCCGCGTCACCGCCACGTCACCGCGCCGTCCGGCGGCGGGGAATTTGATCCGATGGTGTGTACACGCTATCGGATCAAACTCCCGATCGGACATATCCGATGGAAATGGTCCGCGGACCGTTTTCATCGGATATGTCCGATCGTGTGTATGAGGCCTTACAGTTATCCTGGCTGTGTGCTTCGGGTCATTGTCATGTTGGAAGACCCAGCCTCGACCCATCTTCAAAGCTCTAACTGAGGGAAGGAGGTTGTTGCCCAAAATCTCGCAATACAGGGCCCCGGTCATCCTCTCCTTAATACAGTGCAGTCGCCCTGTCCCATGTGCAGGAAAACACCCCCAAAGCATGATGCTATCACCCCCATGCTTCACAGTAGGGATGGTGTTCTTGGGATGGTACTCATCATTCTTCTTCCTCCAAACACGGTTAGTGGAATTATGCATGATTTCAAACCATGACGTCTTAGTGTATTACCAACAGTAACCTTGGAAACAGTGGTCCCAGCTCTTTTCAGGTCATTGACCAGCTCCTCCCGTGTAGTCCTGGGCTGATTTCTCACCTTTCTTAGGATCATTGAGACCCCACGAGGTGAGATTTTGCATGGAGCCCCAGTCCGAGGGAGATTGACAGTCATGTTTATCTTCTTCCATTTTCTAATGATTGCTCCAACAGTGGACCTTTTTTCACCAAGCTGCTTGGCAATTTCCCCGTAGCCCTTTCCAGCCTTGTGGAGGTGTACAATTTTGTCTCTAGTGTCTTTGGACAGCTCTTTGGTCTTGGCCATGTTAGTAGTTGGATTCTTACTGATTGTATGGGGTGGACAGGTGTCTTTATGCAACTAATGACCTCAAACAGGTGCATCTAATTTAGGATAATAAATGGAGTGGAGGTGGACATTTTAAAGGCAGACTAACAGGTCTTTGAGGGTCAGAATTCTAGCTAATAGACAGGTGTTCAAATACTTCTTTGCAGCTGTATCATGCAAATAAATAGTTAAAAAATCATAAATTGTGATTTCTGGATTTTTTTTTTTGATTATGTCTCTCACAGTGGACATGCACCTACGATGACAATTTCAGACCCCTCCATGATTTCCAAGTGGGAGAACTTGCAAAATAGCAGGGTGTTCAAATACTTATTTTCTGCACTGTATGTTTTTTAGCAAAGACCCTAGAGAATACAATGGCGATCGTTGCAACTTTCTATCGCGCATGGTATTTGCACAGCAATTTTTCTAACGCTTTTTTTTGGAAATAAAACCGTTTTGTGCTTTAAAAAAAAAAAACAGTAAAGTTAGCCCATTTTTGGATAATATGAAAGATGAAGTTACGCCGAGTAAATAGATACCCAACATGTCACCCTTCAATATTGCACACGCTTGTGGAATGGCGCCAAACTTCGCTACTTAAAAATCCCCATAGGTGACGCTTTAAATGTTTTTACTGGTTACATGTTTTTAGTTGGAGAGGAGGTCTAGGGCCAAAATTATTGCTCTCGCTCTAACGTTCGCAGCGATACCTCACATGTGTGGTTTGAACACCGTTTTCATATGTGGGCGGGACTTGCACGTGCGGTCGCGTCTGTATACGAGCACACGGGGACAGGGGTGCTGTAATTATTATTATTTTTTTTATTGTTCATTTTACTTTATTTATTTTAGTTTGACACGTTTTCCCCCAAAAATAAATGTTTTGATTACTTTTATTCCTATTACAAGGAATGTAAACATCCCTTGTAATAGGAATATAGCATGACAGGTCCTCTTTACAGTGAGATATGGGGTCAATAAGACCCCACATCTCACCTCTAGGCTGGGAAGCCTGAAAAAAAAAACATCCGGGGAGTATTGCGCGGGGGGTATTGCGCGGGGGGTGTTGCGCGGGGAGTATTGCGCGGGGAGTATTGCGCGGGGAGTATTGCGCGGGGAGTATTGCAGAGTGTTGTGCCGGGGGTATTGCAGAGTATTGTGCCGGGGGTATTGCAGAGTATTGTGCAGGGGTATTGCGCCAGGGTACTGCAGAGTATTGGGCCGGGGGTACTGCAGAGTTTTGCGCCGGGGGTACTGCAGAGTATTGCGCCGGGGGTACTGCAGAGTATTGCGGCAGGGGGTACTGCAGAGTATTGCGGCAGGGGGTACTGCAGAGTATTGTGCGGGGGTATTGCAGAGTATGGCGCAGGGGGTATTGCAATGTATGGCGCAGGGGGTATTGCAGAGTATGGCGCAGGGGGTATTGCAGAGTATTACAGGGGGTATTGCAGAGTATTACAGGGGGTATTGCAGAGTATGACAGGGAGTATTGCAGAGTATGACAGGGGGTATTTCAGAGTATGGCGCAGGGGGTATTGCAGAGTATTACAGGGGGTATTGCAGAGTATGACAGGGGGTATTGCAGAGTATTGCACAGGTAAGGAAGGGGTTAATGCAGGGATGGCTGAGCAGGGATGGATGGATCTGTGACTGCAATAGTCACAGATCCATCCCACAGTGCTGCTGCCATCTGCGCTCCCCCTCTCACACTGTACCGCTCGGTACAGAGAGAGGAGGGAGCGATCACGTGGTAAACGGCCACTATCAGCGGCAATTTACCGCGATCCGTGACCCGTGGCGGACATTCCCGGGTGCGCGCCCCAGGGGGCGCGCGGGAGTGCGATTCTGGGATCATGTTATATAACGTGATCCCAGAGTTAAGCAACCACCTTGCCGCCGTTATTTGACGGCGGCTGGTTGCTTAGTGGTTAATCAACCCTGCTAGTGCCAAGTGGTTTGTCTCATTCATGTAAACTGATACATTCTGCTGGAGAGTTTGTGCTGAGAAAAACAAGACTTGCTGGCTGGATCACCATGTAAAAATAGAAGAAAAAAAGCTTAAAAAAGAATACTAATACAGCCATCAAGTGTAATGCCGCGTACACACGATCATTTTTCGGCATGAAAAAAACGTTGTTTTAAAAAAATGTAATTTAAAATGATCGTGTGTGGGCTTCACATCATTTTTCGGGTTTTGAAAAACGACAAAAAAAAAATTCGAACATGCTGCATTTTTTAACAACGTCTTAAACAATGTCGTTTTTCGGGTTGTAAAAAATAATCGCGTGTGGGCTAAAATGACGTTAAAAACCCGCACATGCTCAGAAGCAAGTTATGAGACGGGAGCGCTTGTTCTGGTAAAACTACCGTTCATAATGGAGTAAGCACATTCATCACGCTGTAACAGACAGAAAAGCATGAATTGTCTTTTACTAACAGGAAATCAGCTAAAGCAGCCCAAGGCGAATAGAACTTCCCCTTTATAGTGCCGTCATACGTGTTGTACGTCACCACGCTTAGCTAGATCCTTTTTTTTAAATGACAGTGTGTGGGCAACACGGTTAATGATGAATTTGGAAAAACTTTGTTTTTTTTCATGCCGAAAAAATATTGTGTGTACGCGGCATAAGAATTGGTAAGCTGCAATATAATAAATGGGGTTAGCACTACTTTAAGTCATGCATGGTTAGAAATTCCTTGCAGAACCTGCTGAATTTTGTTTCATGGGCAGGAAGGTTGTACAGAAGTCTATCTACTAATCGACTTCTGTATAACTGCTCTGACAGGGTTTCCCCGCTCAACATAGGTGTGCGCACAGGGTGTGGCGGGTGTGCCTAGGCGCACCCTAATCATCCCTTTGCTCTGCCTGTGCTTTCACTGCCAGTGCTTACTGCTGCAACTTGTTTAACTCACGGTCACTACTGGGGTCAGCAGTGCTGCAAAGCCGCTTCTATAGTGCCTGCTGCATGTCCCGCAGAAGCCAGCAGAGTGATATACATCTGCACTCCGCCGGCCTCTCTTTCCCTTGGAAGAAGCAGCAGAGCCTGGATAGTGGCAGGCGGGTGGCTGCATGATCGAGGTGAGCAGTGAGACTCAGCACTGAGCAGGGCAAGCACATGGACCAAAAAAAGGCAACAATTCAAATCAATATGAACCCTGGCTTGTCAGCAAAAAAGTGTATTTATTTTTATATATACTGTATATGTATATGTAAAGCTCTGCGTAAATTGATGGCTCTAGTACCTGAAATAATAATAATAATAAAAAAATATATATATCTATGCCGCTCAATCAGTGCTGCCAGCTATAGCCTGCAATGCAGATCTGTGTATTCTGAAGGAGGTGGCGAAGTCCCCCTGCTGCCAGAATAGAATAGTTCAATGGGGAGGAATCCCCCTTCCACATCAAGTGTGTGGATCGGAGAATCGGTTTTCAAAAAACTGGTTAAACAAAAACAAAATGGTATCATCTATGGGCTGCTTTAGTGTGCTGACCGCCCTTTTTTCACATGAAAGGACACCAGTCACTGCTAGGACACAGGAAACAATTTCTGGGAACTGTTCTGCACTGATCTACAATTAGATACAGACATGCTGCATATTATCACAGCATTCAGAGTCGGGTGGTACAGTGACATGAATGAAGTGTCACTTTTCTGCACTTCCAATAAAGATAGTGCAATTTTTTTTTTTTAAATGGAGCTATATGATGCGCTGAATTGTGCACTACACGGCCCCCTACCAATGTATCACTGCAGCCGGAACGGACAGCTGCCAGAAAGTAAACCACTGCGATTTCCTGTGCGTCAAAAATGTATTTGCCAGACAGCACCTGTATCCTTTAACCTGAGTTATACCTGCAGTTCCTTACCATGGGCCTCTTGGCTGCTTCTCTGATTATTGCTCTCTTTGCCCTGCCTGTCAGTTTAGGTGGGCGGCCATGTCTTGGTAGGCTTGCAGTTGTGCCATACTCTTTCCCATTTTCAAATAATAGATTGAACAGTGCTCTGTGAGATGTTCAAAGCTTTAACAGGTCAACAATTATATTCTAACCCAGCTTTAAACTTCTTCACAATTTTATCCTTGACCTGTCCGGTGTGTTCATTTTGGCCTTCATGATGCTGTTTGTTCACTGAGATTCTCTAACAAACCCCTGAGGTCTTCACAGAACAGGTGTATTTATACTGAGATTAAATTACATACAGGTAGACTATTTACTAATTAGGTAACTTATGAAGGTAATTGGTTCTACTAGATTTTAGTTGGGGGTATCAGAGTAAAGGGGGCTGAATACAAATGCACACCACACTTTTCACATATTTATTTGTAAAAAAAAAAATTGAAAACAATTTATCATTTTCCTTCCACTTTACAATTATGTGCCACTTTGTGTTGCTCCATCACATAAAATCCCAATTAGAAACATTTATGTTTTTTGGTTGCAACATGACAAAATGTGGAAAATTTCAATGGGTATGAATACTTTTTCAAGGCACTGCAGATATTTTCCTGTGGTGAAACTTGTCAGCAGGACAAGAAGGATGAAGAAATCATTTTTAGGCGGCGTACACACGACCAAGCTTCTCGGCAGAATCCAGCGAGAAGCTCGCTGGGAGACATATTCTGCTGAGGTTCTCGGTCCTGTGTACACTTCCCGTCGGGAAGCTCGTCGAGCCAAAAAAGAGAGCACGCTCTCTTTTTCCTCGTTGTTCAATGAGGACTTTGGCTCGACGAGCTTTTCCGACCGCTCATCGGGAACCTCGTCGGGCGGAACGATGAGTTTAGCCCGACGAGGTTCTCGTACGTGTGTACGCAGCCTCAAGCCTCGTACACAAACCTGTCGTTTTCCCTGACGAGATTCTTGGCAAGAAACTCTTGCCGCCGGAGTGTACTGACTTTCATTTCAAAATAACTGCGGTTCTCTTTAACCACTTGCTTACTGGGCACATAAATCCCCTTTGTGCCCAGGCGAAATTTCAGCTTCCGGCACTGCGTCGCTTTAACTGACATTTGCACGGACGTGCGACATGGCTCCCAAACAAAATTGACATCCTTTTTTCCCCACAAATAGAGCTTTATTTTGGTGGTATTTGATCACCTCTACGGTTTTTATTTTTTGCGCTATAAACAAAGGCCGATACGTATTCTTCTACGTATTTTTGTAAAAAAAAAAAAAAAAATCGCAATAAGCGACTGGTTTGCGCAAAAGTTATAGCGCCTACAAAATAGGGGACCATTCACATTTATACAGCGATCAGTGCTATAAAAATGTGACTGGCAGGGAAGGGGTTAACACTAGGGGGTGAGGAAGGGGTTAAATGTATTCCCTGGGTCTCCTCTCCTCTGACAGCATGTGGAGCTCTGTGTTTACACACAGAGCTCCATGTCCCTGCTGTCACCTGCTGTGTTCCCGCCAATCGCATGTACCCGGTGGACATCGCGGCCGCCAGGTACACGCACTGGCTCTTCAGCGATGCGCCGGGACAGTGTTTACCCGCTGCGCGCCACCCAGTGGCGCGGGGGTAATGCACTTAAAATTACATCTAAAGACGGCACTTGGCACTTGAGAGCCATGCTGTGGGCGTCTTTTGTCTATAGCGCAGATCTCAAGTGGTAAAGGAAAGAACGCGGTGACGTAATCACGTATGACGAGCATGTGCTCGTCACATTCGATGCCGTCGCCGCCATCTTGCTTCATCCTACCTATGTCGTGGAAGCTACCGCACATGCGTCAAAGTCATTTCGAGCATGCGCGGGTTTCCACGGCAACAGGTAAGTATACACACTCTCGGGTTTCTCGTCTGGAAAGAGGCAAACGAGAATCTCGATGAGAAAAAAGAGAGCAACCAGCCATTCATCCCGACGGGCCATCGAGCAAATAGAGAACCTGTTCTCTATTTGCCCGATGGGTTTCCCGACGGGCGGGGCGAGCAGAGAGCGTACACACGGCCGAGGTTCTCGCTGGTTTCTGGCGAGAACCTCGGCCGTGTGTACGGGGCCTGACTCGTACACACGAACGGGAATCTCGGCAAGAAGCAGTTTTCTTGCTGGTTTTTGCCGAGAAACCTGGTCATGTGTACGAGGCCTAAATAATCCTAACAAGATTTATAAGGCTTCCCCTCTGTCCAAAACTAGGACAAATGGCTTGACATGCATTTTAAATGCTTAACCAACAGAATAAAAGGCGGTGACAGTATTAATATTTTGTCCCAACCCCCGTCATTATCACTTTTGTTGAGCAGCTTGTTCTGCATGTCTAAAAAAAACATTGTATTGTGACAACCGCATGCAGTTCATACATGTAACGGCAGCATTCAGGATATGCAAAAAAGACACAATGTTATTTGATGAACTGCCACTACTAATATTTCCATGATTTCATGTTTTTTAAGTACTGCTGGTAGCTTTTTCTGGTCACTTTCACTGCTGGACAGAGTGGTATGTGAAGAAAATGAATGAATACGCAAAGAACACATATACCAAATACCATAATTAACCTCTATAAATATATCATTATAAAATATTTTTCCTGATAACGATACTTTACTATGTATTAGTAATTCGCTAACACACCTTGTTAAAGCCCGTGTGCGTCACAGGCTGCAAACTGGTACAACAACTCTTTTGACATAAGGCAGGAATGAGAGTAGAAAGGACCTTTCTTTTTCTTTTTTTTTTCTTTTATTTCTTTTACCTTGTCTCAGTTGAAGAAAAATCTATAGGGCCAGATTCAGGTAGAGTTAGGCTGGCGGATCAATGGATCTGCCAGCCTAACTGTCACTTTAAGCCGGCGTTTTTGTTTTCTGTAACCAGAAAACAAGAAACGCCGGGTTGGAGTTCCGATGCGATCGGCGCAATTGAATTTCGCCATTGCATCGTTACTTCAACTTAAAAATGGCGCCGGGGGCGTTCCCGCCGATTTACGCTCAAAAAATATGTTAATGAGCGGGAATCGGCAATTCACGATCTGTTTCGGGCGTAACGCAGTGACTTTACGACGTTTCCGGAAGCGATACGCGACGTAAAGATAAAGCAGCCCCCTAGTGGAGTATCCTATGTTAAGTATAGGCGTCGTCATCGCGTCGGAAAAAAAACAAATCGCGTCGCTTGTGTAAAACATTCATGAATGGGGATGTGACGTCATTGACGTTCACTGACAGAATTTGGAGCATGCGCACGGGGATGCATTGACACTCGACGCATGCGCAGTACGTTCGCCGCGGGATCACGCTTAGTTTGAATACTACACGCCCCGTACCCGCCCAATTTGAATTCCGCCGGCTCATTTGCGATGCGCTGCCGCAACTTTAGGAGCAAGTGCTTCATGAATAACAGCACTTGCTCCTAAAATTTCGGCAGAGTAACGTAAATGAGAAGCGTTACTCCAGAGCAAAGATGCTCTGATCTACCTGAATCTGGCCCATAGTGTATCCTATTAACCAATCAGATCTCCTCTTGGAAAACATTTTTTTTGCTGTTGGACCAATTCTTATATTCTTTATAAACATGCTAAAATTGAATTTTTTTTAGACAGAAAATTAGTTAACCACTTCCATACAGGGCACTTACGCACCTTTTCAAGCCAATTTTCAGCTTTTAGCCATGTCGCACCTTGAATGACAATTGCGCGGTCATGCTACACTGTACCCAATCAAAATTGGCGTCCCTTTTTCCCCACAAATAGAGCTTTCTTTTGGTGGTATTTGATCACCTCTGCGATTTTTTTGTTGCGCAACAACTAAAAAAAGACTGAAAATTTTGAAAAAAAATAAAGTTTTTATTTTTTTCAGATTTTTTTTGTAAATAAGTAAGTTTTCTCTTTCAATTGCGGGCACTGATATGGCGGCACTGATGGGCACCGATGAGGTGGCACTGATGGGCACCGATAAGGTATTACTGATGGGCACCGATGAGGTGGCACTGATAGGCGGCGCTGGTATGCGACACTGATGGGCACTCATAGGCGGCACTGATAGGCACTGATGGGCGGCACTGAAGGGCACTCATAGGCGGCACTGGGCACTCATAGGCGGCACATATGGGCACTCATGGGCGGCACATATGGGTGGCACTGATGAGTACTTATGGGTGGCACCGATGGGTACTTATGGGTGGCACAGATTGGCACTGATAGGTGGGCACTGGGCATGGATTGGCACTGTGGGGTGGCACTGATGGACACTGTGGGCTGGCACTGATGGACACTGAGGGGTGGCACTGATGGATCCATGTTGCCAATCAGTGCCCATTTGATTGGCATCTTTTTTCTGGTGGTCTAGTGTGGGCTTCTCTGGTGGTCCAGTGTGGCGATCCGAGGGGGGCTGCGCTGATAAACAATCAGCGCGAACCCCCCCTGTCAGGAGAGCCGCCGATCGGCTCTCCTCTACTCGCGTCTGTCAGATGCGAGTAAGGAAGAGCCATCAACGGCTCTTCCTATTTACATCGTGATCAGCCGTGATTGGACATGGCTGATCACGTGGTAACGAGGCTCCACCGGAGCCTCGTTACCGAGATCGGGGATGCAGGGTGTCAGACTGACACCCCACATCACCGATCGCCGCGATGCGCACCCCCGGGGGCGCGCAGCGGCTCAAAATCCTGAGGACGTCATATGACGTCCAGTCAGAATTTAGCAACCACTTTGCCGACGTCAATATGTCATTAGCGGGTGGCAAGTGGTTAAAATCCCCAAAATATTATATATTTAAAAAAAAGCAGAGGACCTGTAAAAAAAAAAGGTAGTTGCACATTTTTATGTAACACAGTCTTTGCATAACTGTTTACTAATCCTATAGTTTCAGTAAAGAACACAATAAAGTTAATGTTTGCACACAAAAAAACTAAATACAATGGCCCGGATTGTACAAAGCACTTACGCCGACGTAACTCACCTTTTCCCAGCGTAGCGTCAATATGCGCCCGGCGTCTGTGTGTGCCAGAGTCACAAACCAAGATATGCCTAAAAATAGGCCATCCTACCCCGAAGTATCTTACTTACGCCGGCATGGCGTGGGCGCAAATATAGTCTGGACGTATGTTGCTTCTCCCATTGATTAGGCATTCACATATGCAAATGAGGGAAATACGGCAATTCACAAACGTACTTGCGCCCGGCGCATGATATACGCGGTTTGCGTAAGTTTTACGTCCGGCGTAAAGTTATTCCCCATAGATGAGGTGCAACCCATGCAAAGGTATGGACCAGGGAACACAAGCCTACGTATTTTACGTTGGACATCTGTGAATATGGGCCGACGTAGGTCGGGCTGGGCGTAGGTTACGTTAACGGCGTACACAGTGATCCGGCGTATCTTAGGCAGTTGCTCCGACGTGGTTGTGCGCATGCGCACGGGGATACGTCCACGTCTCGACGCATGCGCAGCTTGTTTTAAGTACTTGTCTGGCACCCGGCCCATCATTTGCATGGGGTCACGCTTCATTAGCATGGATCACGCCCACTTCCAGCCCACTTTCACCTACTTCCACTTACGCCGGCTCACTCCTACGAAATATACGCTACGTCGGCGCAGAGTTGGGAGCAATAGCTTGCTGAATTCAGTACATGCCTCTCCGCGCTACACAGGCGTAAATATGTGACCATCTCTGTGATTCCAGGCCAATCTATCTGTAAAATATAATCCAAAATACTAAGCTGAGCAAATATGTCAAAATTGGGTGGACATGTGGAATGTCGACAAACTAAAACACCGAAAATTGTGCATAAGAGATACATTCAAAACCTTTTCAGTTCATCAGGGTCAAGTTAACCATAACTTGGGGCTTTTAACTATCCTTGTCACTCTGATGTGCATGGCAATACAACGCCATTATTTTGATTAAACCAATAAATAAACATATTTATAATGTCATTTTCTAATGAAAATATTAAAGGGGTTGTAAAGGTTCATGTTTTTTTCACCTTAATGCATCCTATGTTGGCTCCGCAGACTCTGGACAGCCTCGCAGTGTCCACAGGCAGAGTTACTTACCTTGTCCCTGGATCCTGCGATGCCTCTCCGCTGTGTGAGCGAGCGGTGTCTCATCGCTCGATTCAAAGTGCCGAGTGCTGCCGAGCTTCGTTCCCTGCGACGTTACGACGCACAGGGGCGGAGATCGGCACCAAATTTAAAAAAGTAAGTAAACACAATACATACAGTATACTGTAATCTTATAGATTACAGTACTGTATGAAAAAAAAAATACACACACCCCTTGTCCCTAGTGGTCTTCCCAGTGTCCTGCATGCACTTTTATAAAATAAAAACTGTTCTTTCTGCCTGGAAACTGGAGATTGTCCATAGCAACCAAAAAGTGTCCCTTTATGTCAAAAGTGGTTTTAGAGCAGCTAGAAAACAGCGATAATAAATTATAATCACTTGCAGAACTGAGTGATATTATTTTGTGGGAAAATTTGTCATCAAAACATTAAAAGTAATAATTTTTATTATTATATTACTTGCCATGCCTTGTACACACGAGCAGACAGATTTGTTCAAATCGGTCGGACAGACCGTTTGAACAAATCTGTCTGCTGGGGACGTATTGGTTTGATTGTGTACACACGATCAAACCAAAATCCTCGCCGGCAGACGGCGCGCTGACGTGGCGGTGATGTTGACGCCGCTACATCACGGCACCAGGAAGTAAAACACTTCCGCGCATGCGTCAAAACCATTCGACGCGTGTGCGAGAAGACATGTCTGCTGGTTAGCGTACTAACTAAGACATGTCGGGCAGATGGGTTCCCAGCCGACAGATTTGAAAGCATGCTTTCAAATCTGTCGGCTGGCCAAATCCGTCGGCTCGCCCGTACACACGATTGAATCTGTCTGCTGGGGAGGTCTGGCCATGGGTGTAGGAACCATTACAAATCTGGGGGGGGACAGCATTTTTACTCGCCAGGTATATTCGTATCTAAAGCCAATAAATCAAACTATTAAAGCAATGCAGAGAGGGTAATGCGAAGAGCAATATCCATCAATAAAAAAAGAAACCATCATAGCAACCCTCAAAATTTCCACTCGCCTACTAGCATTTGGCGAGTGGATTTAAGCTGGGGGCGAGTGATGACAGGGCTGCATGACCAATCTCCCTCCAATCTGTGCCTACGCTTAGAGTCCCGATGAGATTGGCGGCTAAAGAGGAAAGGTGCATGCTCGGGAAAAGTAGTCTGGTGAGCAGCGCACAGGCAGAGCAGTACACAGGTGCTCTCCTTACAATTCTCATTAAGCCATGGGACCTGACAGTATGACCTCTCTGAGCCTGCCCCCCTCCCCCTGACCAATATTGCTGGAGAGCAGAGAGCAGGGAGCAGGAAGTAATGAGTGAGGTGGAGGATTGTGATTCAGCTCTCACTGAAAGTTGCCCTGACATGAGAGCGGCAGCCTTCCAGTTTGTGCAGTTTTCTTCTCCTTGTGCTCTATGTAAGTGTCAAACAGTTCAGCCTGAGCACTGCGAACAGACTGGTCTCAATGTGTGCTGTGCGGTGTCAGTGTGCACTGTGCTATGGTGTCAATGGATGTGCAGTTGTGTGGATCTCAGCGCTGGATTGTACTCCCTCCCGATGTGCTGCAGCTCCTCTCCTCGCTGCCAGCCTGAATAAAAGGGGGAAGTGGGGACATGCAAGCGTGGAGCCGCACACACAGGCTCCTGATAATGGGAGAGAGAGAGAGGGTAGATGGGAGTTGCAGAGGAGACAGCAAGAGAATGGGGAAGAGACACAGTTCTAGTGCCCCGTCCCTCTGGTCTGCCCCCAGTGCCCCGTCCCTCTGGTCTGCCCCCAGTGCCCCGTCCCTCTGGTCTGCCCCATGCCCTGTCCCATTTTGTTAAAGTTGTTGTTAATATTTAATTGTGTAACTTCATTCTGCATAAAACATTTAACTGTGTCATTCCATGAGATAATCTAAAAAGGCGTGTTTACGGGTGCAATTAGGCACAGGGCAGTGTATGAATTAGGTGGGGCAACTGGTGGTGAGTAACTCTTGACGCCTGGCTAGTAGCTCAGGACTTGAAATTTTGAGCCCTGTAATAAATACATAAAAATAACTATGAGGCCGCGTACACAGGTTCAAATCTATCTGCTGGAAACAGTCGGCCACACCCACTGGCATAGGAACCGGGGGGGACAGGGGGGGACGCATCCCCCCCAGGAAATAATGCAGGGGGGACAGGTACGGTAAAATCCCCCCCAGATGTGACAGCGCAGACTTCACTAAACTGTTGCCCACTGGCGCCGACTCACTAGCTGCCGCGTGCGCTCCTGGCTGGCTGGCTCCCTCCTCCTGTGCGTCTCCTCGCCCCCCCCCATGGATTAATTTGGTTCATTCCAACGTGCGCCGTGAGACGTGTGAGAGGTGAGGGAGCGAGTGTGACTGTCGGCGCCAGTGATTCACAGTGATTTGGCAGTGAACAAGCAGACAAGTCACGAGGAGCCTGCTGCTGCGCCTGGGCCTGGCTGGTCTGCCTACAGTAAAAACTGTCTGACTGCAATAAGAGACACAGAGACTGTAAAAAGTAAGAAAGTATTGTGTATTTGGGGGGGGGGGTGTTGGACTGAGCTGAGGACCTCAATGTTTTTTTTTTTTTCCTTTAGTCAGAAAAGGCAAGCTTAAAATAAATTTTTTTTTTAAAACTGCTATTTTTTATTTAAAAAATTATGGTCACCTCAGCCTGAGGTGACCATAATTTTTTTAATAAAAAATAGCAGTTTAAAAAAATGTTTGTTATTTTGAGCTTGCCTTCTCTGACTAAAGAAAAAAAAAACATTAATTGCAGCCTCACTGTGCCCATCAAACGCAGCCACTGTGCCCATCAAACGCAGCCACTGTGCCATCAAAGGCAGCCACTGGGCCACCATCAATTATCGCCACTGTGCCCATAATTTTTTTAATAAAAAATAGCAGTTTAAAAAAATGTTTGTTAGTTTGAGCTTGCGTTCTCTGACTAAAGAAAACAAAAAACATTAATTGCAGCCTCACTGTGCAATCACATGCAGCCACTGTGCCCATCAAACGCAGCCACTGTGCCCATCAAACGCAGCCACTGTGCCATCAAACGCAGCCACTGTGCCATCAAAGGCAGCCACTGTGCCCATCAATTGTAGCCACTGTGCTCATCACATGCAGCCACTGGGCCACCATCAATTGTTGCCACTGTGCCTATATTTTTTTTAATAAAAAATAGCAGTTTAAAAAAAAATATTGTTATTTTGAGCTTGCGTTCTCTGACTAAAAAAAAAAAACATTAATTGCAGCCTCACTGTGCCACCAAATGCAGTCACTGTGCCATCACATGCAGCCACTGTGCCCATCAAATGTAGCCACTGTGCCCATCAATTGTCGCCACTGTGCTCATCACACGCAGCCACTGTGCCACCAAACGCAGTCACTGTGCCACCAAACGCAGTCACTGTGCCATCACATGCAGCCACTGTGCCCATCAAATGCAGCCACTGTGCCATCAAACGCAGCCACTGTGCCCATCAATTGTCGCCACTGTGCTCATCACATGCAGCCACTGGGCCATCATCAATTGTCGCCACTGTGCCCATAATTTTTTTAATAAAAAATAGCCGTTTAAAAAAATGTTTGTGTTATTTTGAGCTTGCGTTCCCTTACTCATCACACACAGCCACTGTGCCATCACACGCAGCCACTGTGCCACCAAATGCAGCCACTGTGCCCATCAAATGCAGCCACTGTGCCATCAAACGCAGCCACTGTGCCCATCACATGCAGCCACTGGGCCACCATTAATTGTCGCCACTGTGCCCATAATTTTTTAAATAAAAAATAGCAGTTTAAAAAAAAAATGTTTGTATTATTTTGAGCTAGCGTTCTCTGACTAAAAAAAATTAATTGCAGCCTCACTGTGCCACCAGATGCAGTCACTGTGCCATCACATGCAGCCACTGTGCCCATCAAACGTAGCCACTGAGCCCATCAATTGTCGCCACTGTGCCCAAACGCATCCACTGTGCCAATCACACAGCCACTGTGCCCATCAAACGCAGCCACTGTGCCCATCAAACGCAGCCACTGTGCCACCATTTTTACTGATGCCATGTGGGTTCATTTTTACTTATGCCATGTGGGTTCATTTTTACTAATGCCATGTGGGTTGATTTTTACTGATGCCATGTGGGTTGATTTTTACTTATGCCATGTGGGTTGATTTTTACTGATGCCATGTGGGTTGATTTTTACTGATGCCATGTGGGTTCATTTTTACTTATGCCATGTGGGTTAATTTCTACTGATGCCATGTGGGTTAATTTTTACTGATGCCATGTGGGTTCATTTTTACTTATGCCATGTGGGTTCATTTTTACTAATGCCATGTGGGTTCATTTTTACTGATGCCATGTGGGTTCATTTTTACTGATGCCATGTGGGTTCATTTTTACTGATGCCATGTGGGTTCATTTTTACTGATGCCATGTGGGTTCATTTTTACTGATGCCATGTGGGTTCATTTTTACTGATGCCATGTGGGTTAATTTTTACTGATGCCATGTGGGTTGGTTTTTACTAATGCTATACCGGTTGATTTTTACTGATGCCATGTGTCAGTTGAGTTTTACTGCTACTATCAGGAGGACATTTTAGTAATGCTATGTGGGTTGATTTTTACTAATGCTATATGTCGGTTTATTTTTACTAATGCTATGATCAGGGCTCAAAATTTCAAGTCCTGAGCTACTAGCCAGGCCTCAAGAGTTACTCACCACCAGTTGCCCCACCTAATTCATACACTGCCCTGCGCCTAATTGCACCCGTAAACACGCCTTTTTAGATTATCTCATGGAATGACACAGTTAAATGTTTTATGCAGAATGAAGTTACACATTTAAATATTAACAACAACTTTAACAAAATGGGACAGGGCATGGGGCAGACCAGAGGGACGGGGCACTGGGGGCAGACCAGAGGGACGGGGCACTGGGGGCAGAACTGTGTCTCTTCCCCATTCTCTTGCTGTCTCCTCTGCAACTCCCATCTACCCTCTCTCTCTCTCCCATTATCAGGAGCCTGTGTGTGCGGCTCCACGCTTGCATGTCCCCACTTCCCCCTTTTATTCAGGCTGGCAGCGAGGAGAGGAGCTGCAGCACATCGGGAGGGAGTACAATCCAGCGCTGAGATCCACACAACTGCACATCCATTGACACCATAGCACAGTGCACACTGACACCGCACAGCACACATTGAGACCAGTCTGTTCGCAGTGCTCAGGCTGAACTGTTTGACACTTACATAGAGCACAAGGAGAAGAAAACTGCACAAACTTGAAGGCTGCCGCTCTCATGTCAGGGCAACTTTCAGTGAGAGCTGCACCGGAGTGGTAATTTTCACAATCCTCCACCTCACTCATTACTTCCTGCTCCCTGCTCTCTGCTCTCCAGCAATATTGGTCAGGGGGAGGGGGGCAGGCTCAGAGAGGTCATACTGTTAGGTCCCATGGCTTAATGAGAATTGTAAGGAGAGCACCTGTGTACTGCTCTGCCTGTGCGCTGCTCACCAGACTACTTTTCCCGAGTATGCACCTTTCCTCTTTAGCCGCCAATCTCTTCGGAACTCTAAGCGTAGGCACAGATTGTTGGGAGATTGGTCATGCAGCCCTGTCATCACTCGCCCCCAGCTTAAATCCACTCGCCAAATGCTAGTAGGCGAGTGGAAATTTTGAGGGTTGTTTATTATATTATAATTTGTGATTTTGTGTTTCAAATTTTATTATACCCGGGATGTCTACTAGACTCTTGTTTGGACAGATTTAAAGGAGTAGTAAAGGAAAAATGTTTTGCTGAAATGACTGTTTACAGGGTATAGAGACATAATAGTTAACTGATTCCTTTTAAAAATGATTAAAAATAGATAAAAATCAATCATATAATGTGCCTGCAGTTTAGTTTAGTTTTTAGACTAGTTTCAGTTTGTTCTGTGTGTACAGAGACACACTGAACAAAAACAAACACAGGGCAGTGTTTGTTCTTAAAATGAATCTGATTGGAGTTTTAGACACATAGGGCCAGATTCAGGTAGATGGGCAAATCTTTAAGTTGGAGTAACGTTTCTCATTTACGTTACTCCGCTGAAACTTTAGGAGCAAGTACTGTTATTCACACAGCACTTGCTCCTAAAGTTGCGGCGGCGTAGCGAAAATGAGCTGGTGGAATTCAAATTGGGCGGGTAGGGGGCGTGTATTATTATAACTAGGCGCGATCCCGCGGCGAACGTACTGCGCATGTGTCGACTGTCAGTGCGCATGCTCCAAATTCTTTCAGGGAACGTCAATGACGTCAATCCCCATTCACGACTACAGAAAACAAACGCCGGCTCAAAGTGAGAGTTAGGCTGGAGTATCACTGATACTCCAGAGTAACTCTACCTGAATCTGGCCCATAGTAATCACATCTTCTTGATCATGGACCACGATGAAAAGCTACCATGAGTTTTTTCATAAGGAGCCAGACAAGCAGGAAGTGTGGAGTTCAGCAAAGGATTACAGCAACTTCTAAGCAAAAACGGACATGGAGGACATGAAGCAGGACTGCTATAAGGTAAAGCAAGCTATTTAGCATTAAAAAATGTTTTCTTTACTGATCCTTTAAGTGAGTTATTCCTAAGAATTGCAGGCCTACAATATAAAACGCTAAATTTCAATGCAAAATAATGTTACCGATTTCAGCACCTAAAATCTGAAATAATCATACTGCCAGGGAGGTTAATGGATAAATTCATGCATAGCATGAATCTATCAACTGCCGCCGCAGCCATCCCTTATTCAGGCATCCGGCCCCTTTTAGGATGCCGGGCGCCTGAATTATAGCTGCAGGGGTGTTTTTTTTAAGCACCTGATTAGAGTCATAGGCTCTAATACACTTCAAAATAGGGTGGACTCAGAGTGCAGAGCATTATGCTCCGAGTCCACCAAGGTGTGTTAGGAAACTAATGAATAATGACTTTTCTAATACTGAATCGCCTCTCTGCCAATCAGAGCGTGGGTCTGTTACACGTTTCCAGATTGGCTGAAAGGTCAGATGATACTATTGGACTCCTAGGAGGAGGGGAGGAGACACACGGAGGAAGCCACAGTGAATTTAGAAGAGAAGAGGACACAGGAGACGCGGTCAGATGCCCACTGCAGCCTGGTCCCCTGCCCGATGTGCCCACCGATCCCCGCCACTGTGTGGCCTCCAATCCCCGCCACTGTGTCCCCGCCGATTCCCGATGTGACCGCCGATCCCCGCCGACAATGGATATAGGGGGGTTTTGAGGTGCCACGAGGGGTGATTGTTTGTTGCCCCCAAACAAAAAAAACACCAGCCATCACTGGTCCCAATGCTTTTGACAATGTAGTGTACCTGTGGCTGAGGGTGGGTGTTATAGAAAAAGGTGACCTTTGACAATTTGTTACCAAAAAGACAAAATAATCAGGCAGTAGGGCTTATAAAGGGACTATGTTTTCAAAAGTGGGCAGCTCAGCTGTTAATGTTACCTTTTTGCTGCTTGCAACACGAGTTTAAAGAGCAGAGGCATTTTGCAAGCTTTTCCAGTGTGTCAACATTTCTCCTATTTCTGGATAACATTGTTGTATGTGATGCACTCTATGTAAGCAGATGCTTACCATGACCATCCAGTGCTACATTTGGTTCTTATACAGAGAAGATACATAAGAAGATACACACATAATGATGAAACCTCACACTATCCTATCAGAGGAGCTCAGGGACCAACAACATCAAGTCGAATAATCTATTTTTTCCTGTTCTCAACTTCATTTTCTGCAGACCTTTTTTTCCATCATTACTTGTCCTTTTTTTGGATATGAATTATCTTTCACCTGCTATGGAAATCATTGTGAAAGAGGGACAGGAGGTATATAAAAGTTAAATCATCCACTACTCACAGTCAGCATGCAATGTTTTCCATAGCAAGGCCATCCTTCTACATCCCCCCACTGCATTTTCTATTCATATATACATAGGGGGTTATTTACAAAAGGCAAATTCATTTTGCACTACAAGGTCAAACTACAAGTGCAAAGTGCACTTGAAATTGCACTGAAAGTTTTGTGCACTAGAGAGAGGAGCAAGATGGCGGTGGCTCTGCGGTGGGAGGAGTGAAGCTATATTCCTGGAGTAGCATTATGGCGGCCGGTGGTTTCCAAGGAGACGCCCGTGTTGGGCTGCTCAGTCTGTGACAGAAAACGTCCCCAGGCCCGGGAGAAGGAGAGAGCGGGATGTCGGCGTGTGAGGAAGAGAGCGCCCTACCGGCTCACCGGGCCCCTCAGCCCATCCCACCGGACCCTGAACCGGCGCAGGCTCACCTGCTACTGGACATCACCCTGACACCGGACAAAGGGGGAGGGATACTGCGCAGGGAGCCCTCCAGGAGGAAGAAAGGATCACGCCAGGTTCGCTTTGATGTAGATGAAGAGGTGTCGGGCGTAGAGGAGGCCGCCGCCCTCCCCGGAGGACTGTCAGCTCCCAGAATGCACAGCAGCGAGGCCCTGAAGCAGGAAGCAGTTCGATGCTCAGAGCGCGGTGCGGACTGAGCTGGTGCGATCCTATCGCATGAAGTCCAGAGTGGAGAGCGAGGCCTCCAGAGCTCTGAACGTGTGTCGAAAGCAGAACCTGTACCGGGGGCTGGTAAGTGTGGAGCCACCCAGCGAACATATCCAGAGACTGACCGCCCGCCAGAGGAAGGCGGAGCCCCGAGAGCCACAGGTCCCTTTATCAGACGGCCCGGACATCTTTGCCTTTACCGACTCCGCCGATCGATTCACAGAGACCCCGTACCTGAGTGTGGAAGGACTGCCGCCCTTAACCTTGAAGTCCCACACCCGACCTCCCCATACCATGTTCAGCATGTTCCACAAGCTGGGGGAGTGGGCGTCCTAGCATCCGACCGCCACACATGGGGGACCGCTTTGTACAGTTTTTGTATTGACTATTGTTTATTAATAAAGTTATTTATCCTTTTTTTTGTATATATTAAAGATAAACTGCGATAAAAAAAAAAAAAAAAAAGAAATTGCACTGAAAGTGCACTTGGAAGTGCTGTTGCTGTAGATTTAAGGGGGGCCTGCACGGGAAAAAGAAACAGCATTTTAGCTTGCACATGATTGGATGATAAAGTCAGCAGAGCTTCCCTCGTTTCAGATCTACCCGACTACAGCGACTGCACTTCCAAGGGCACTTTCATTGCAATTTCAAGTGCACTTTGCACCTGTAGTTTGCACCTGTAGTGCAAAGTGGATTTGCCTTTTGTAAAAAAAAAAACAAAGTCACACAAGTTGTTAAACCAAATCTGCACTTCCAGATATATAAAGTGGACTTTGCATAATTGTTTTGTATGTGTATACATTATATCGGAATACCATTAATACATTGTTGTGTATTGCACAGTACTTGTAAAATGTTTAGCTGATTAGTATTCGATTTTAAATACATTTGTTTATAAGATATTTGTCTATATTCTGATTAAGAATTGTGTTTGTTATCATTTAAAATATGATAAAATAGTTTGAGCTTTATAATTCTAATTTCCAACCTTCTTTCTTTTGATTTGCAGCATTTCATAAGAAATATGTTTGAACTGCAGTTAGCTTCATAAAACATTACTGCTTGAATAACCAATTGCATAGCAATGAGGCCATTCAGCCTTAGCCTGTGACAGGCTAAACACGCTTCCCTTTTCCACTGGATTCAGTACCATGACAACAGATGGAATTCTTGGTTTTAAAAAGACTGGTAGAAGCCTAGTAGAAAGAGTATTTTTTGTACAAATAGTAAAAAAGAAAGATATGCAACTGACTAGAATGTGACAAGTTAAAGTCCCAAGTGTAACTTTTAATATCGATTAATTGTGTATTCTTTATAAACTTAGCTTGAAGTTTGTGCTTGATAATTTATGTTTTTTTTTTTATAATGAATGAGTTTTTCTTATTTAAAAATAATTAATAATCAGTGCTTTCTTGACATATTTGTTTTCATAGTAAACTTTGTTCCTCTGCAGTGCCTAAAACAAATTTACACTTCCAAAACCCATGTATCCTGTCCTTTATATCTAACCTGTAACCTAACCCTTAACCCAACCAATTGTAGGGCAAAACGATAATGTATGCCCAACCTACTCCATAATTCCAGATGAACTATTACATTTTTATACCAAGTGCCATAACAGTTACATGCTAAGACATATCTGCACAAAATCTCAAAAATTGGTGCCAAATATTAACCACTTCAGCCTTGAAAGAATTTACCCCCTTCCTGATCAGAGCACTTTTTGTGATTCGGCACTGCGTAGTTTTAACTGACAACTGCACGGTCATGCGACATTGCACCCAAACAAAATTGATGATTTTTTTTCCCCATAAATAGAGCTTTTGTTTGGTGGTATTTGATCACCTCTGAGGTTTTTATTTTTTGCACTATAAACAAAAGAAGAGCGTACATTTTGAAAAAAAAAACACAATATTTTCTACTTTTTGATTTAATAAATATCACAATAAAAAAAGCAATATTTTTAACTTTTTGCTATAATAAATATCCCCCAAAAAATCTTTCCTCAATTTTCCCCAGTTTAGGCTAATGTATTCTTCTACATATTTTTGGTAAAAAAAAAAATCCCAATAAGTGTATATTGATTGGTTTGCGCAAAAGTTATAGCGTTTACAAAATAGGGGATCGTTTTATTGCATTTTTTTTACTAGTAATGGCAGCGATCTGCGATTTTTATTGTGACTGTGACATTGCAACATACACATTTTTAGGACCATCCACATTTATACAGCGATTAGTGCTATACAACTGCACTGTTACTGTGTAAATGTGACTGGCAGGGAAGGGGTTAACACTAGGGGGCACTGAAGGGGTTAAATATGTTCCCTAGTGATTCTAACTGTAGGGGGAGGGGACTCTCAAGGGGAGGAGACTGATCTGTGTTCCTTTGTACTGGGAACACACCATCGGTCTCCTCACCTCTGACAGGACCTGGATCTGTGTGTTTACACACACAGATCCACTGTCCTGCCGTAATTGTGGGCAAACGCGGATGCCCGCTGGACATTGCGGCCACCGGCACGCACACCGGGTCCCGAACTCTAGCCCCCTTGACAGCCGGGAAGCCCAGGACATCATATAACGTCCAATCAGGATGGGAGATCATATGACTAGGAACGTGTAGGGAAGTGGTTTAAAGAGTAACTCTTTTCTTGAGAAAAAAACATTTCCCTCTGGTGTGATC
The DNA here is from genome assembly GCA_029574335.1 of Rana kukunoris. NCBI lineage: Eukaryota > Metazoa > Chordata > Amphibia > Anura > Ranidae > Rana > Rana kukunoris. Next base: position 175,331,930 of record CM056051.1, read on the forward strand.
TGTGTACATTGCAAGGATTTTAACAAACGTTTTTGCAGATATCTCCCTTTTGTTATTCTGAAAAAAATCCCTGTGTGTTTCTCTGTGCCAGAGTATGTCTAATGGGAGTGGTTTCATAATAATTATCAACCAGCTGCTGCACCTGCAGCCCTCTAATGAGGAAAATTGCAGGGTCGCCATCCTTTTAGATGTGGTATCACACAAAAAAATAATTTATTTGTTGCAAAGGATGCCGGAAATCTGATTTGTATCTTAGTGCAGACTACTGGGAACATCAGTGAGCCAATCACACAAGCAGGATATTATGTTTCTGAGCGGCGTTCTGTACACATTTTGTGTCAGTGGCAGCCTGCCCATAGAGGGCGCATGGGTGCCGCCCCCCTATCCATGCGTCTGGTCCCCTAATCTACATATCACCGAGCTGGACTATGGATTCCAATGGGGGGAGTGTTTTTTTGAAGCACCTGATTAGAGCTCTAATAGGCTTCAAAAAAGGGAGGGCTCGGGGTACACCCAGTTGTGTGACGATAGCAAATTAATTTTTGCTCTTTTCACACTAAAGTTCCTCCCTACCAATCAGGAGGCAGGTCGTGAGACCTGTTTCCTGAATGGCCAAATCATCAGGTAATCCTATTGGATGACTAGTGCTTAGGATGGAGGAACAGAGATGAGACATGTGGCGGAGGAAGCAGCGGCAGGAGAGGACACTGCAGCTTGCCAGCCCAAGATTGGGTAGGTGCCCCTGGGGGTTGTCAGTGCGGCACCATTGGCCTTCCGGAGGGGGGGTTTGGTGTCAGTGCCGCGTTGCCGGCCTCCTGGAGGGGGGTGCTTATTTACCATTCCTTTTGTATTTTTTCCCTTTTGTTGGTTAAACTAGATAGATTTGTGTCTTTTTTCAACCTGACTAACTATGTAACTATAATTATATTTCAGACAGGAGGCTCATATCTTGCATTAACTTTCTTTACTAATGCTCATAGCAGAATACAGAATTCAATACTTTAAAAAAGAAAAATTTTACAAAGGGAACTTTACTACAAATCCCAGAATCCCTGAGACCGGAAACCCCTCCCCCAGGAGATCCTATATAACGTCTGCATGAAACCAGGAACTTCCTCTTTCTTTCTGCCCATGGCCAGTTAAGTACCTCATATTCTTGCTTTTTGTCTATGGTGTAAATTGTATTGTAAAATTGTATTGTTTATTTGATTGTGAGGCGCGGCTGCGCTTCGTCTTTCTGGCGCTTCAAACGCCTTTAGGCTGTGTTACCCCCCCCCCCCTTTTTTCTCCCCCCCACTTGCGTGTGTGTCCCTTGAACTATATACCTCAGGGCGATTCGCGCCCTTCTCGTAGGAGGGGGCGGGCCGATCATAGACTCTCTCCCTCCTAGTATACCCGCGTTCGTTCGACCAATGGCAGCGCTCCGGTGACGTCACCGCGACGCGCCGAACACAGGACCTGCCCACCGCTCTTCACCGCTGCATTCAGCGGCTGATCTACTAGGGGAAGGTGCTGTGCGGGTTTGGCTGCTGGATTCATTCTCTCCCTGATAGCGTGACCACTATCAGGGCACGGTAGACTTACACACATATATATTTCACCTCAGGCAGTTTATTGAAAAAGACGGAGCACTGTAATCAGTGGTCTGTAGGAAACGGTTTGCCTGAGCAAATTCCTTGTTTACTACTAAATATGGCAGAAGGTTCTAGGAACCTAGCTTCACATGGAGCAGATCAGGGGATCACCCCTGAGACCCCTCAGTTGCTCACAGCTGCTCAAATTCAGGACATCATTAATAATTCTATTCAAGCAGCATTAGCTGCCACTGTGACCAACATCTTACCTCACCCTGAGGCAATGAAAGTGGGAAAAGCCTCTTGCAAGAGGAAACATTTATTGACCCACACCGACTCCCCGGCAGGGGAAGTAAAACTCATGCTTGAGGCAGGACCCTCCACGGCCTGCCGACCCAGACATCCGAACAATGAACGACCCTTGACAAACAAGGAGATCACTAATAAAAAATGTATTTCTGCCCACCGGGTTAAACCGGACTCGTTTAACGAGGAATCAGACGAGGAGTCACCTGACGGATCTCTGATCCTTTCATCGGACGATTCCGATGCGGAAATGGAGGATGCTGGGTACATGGTTCCTGAAACGGAAACCAACTCACAATTGCAGTCCACAACTATTCTGGACTCTCTGGGTGAACCTTTCTTTAATCCCGAAAGTATCACACACCCTAGGTCAGGGGACTGGGCCCCGATTCCGCAAGTTTCACAATATGTGGAACATTGGGTCAGGAAGATCCTTGATAGGAAAGACCAAAATAAACTAAGGGCAGAATGTCCCAGGCCATTCGTACCCCATAAAGTGGCAGTCACCCCAGAGATTAACCCGATCCTGCTTAAGTACCTGACAAAAACAGGGAAATATGCTAAAAAGGGCATTGAACGCTCCTTTAAGTCGATCCAGGATCGCATCTTAGACCTGCTGGGACCCTTAACAAAGATCCTGAACCTGTCTGAACAGGCGGCCAACACCGATGAACCGGTAGATCTAGTGCAGTTACGGGGTTGGGCCCAGCGGGCCATATGCCTTCTAGGTTCAGCCAACACGACCTGTGCCATAGAACGGCGCAGGTCTCTTTTGATGAAGCTGGACCCACAGCTTTCTCATCTAGCAGAGTCTGAGCCAGGTCCCTCGGCTGAGGGTCTCCTATTTGGGGAGGACCTAATTAAAAATATTAATAAATTTGTGGGTCTGTTCAATAGCCTGGACAAGGCCCAGTCGTCCCTGAAGAAGTCCGGTTCAGGTACCCGGGTTTTTGCCAAGGCCGGCAGAGGTAGAGGCCGCTCTGCCGGCCGTGCTGGTTACTATAGGGCCTTCTCAAGGGCCCCCAATCAGGCCTTTACGCCAACACAGCAGCAATACACTACCACCCTTGCACAACCGGCACCATTCTTCCCCCCTAGAGGACGTCCATGGAGGAGTCGCGGCGGCAGGGGCTTCCCGAGATCCCGACCTCCTACCGGTGAGTGTCCCATACCATCCTCACATACCAATAGGGGGCAGACTGAAACATTTTACCCATGCCTGGTTCATGATTACGGCAGACGATTGGATTCTGTCCACAATTCAGGGTTACCAGATAGACTTCATGACAATACCTACCATGATGGGGGCCCCACACCCCATTCATTTTTCAGAACACAACAGGAACCTCATAGACTTAGAACTACGAGACCTGATCGCAAAACACGCTGTCATAGAGGTAGACCCCGAGTCTCCGGGGTTCATAAACAACCTTTTCCTGGTTCGAAAGAAGGACGGTGGATATCGTCCGGTAATAAATCTAAAAAATCTGAACCAATACGTGGTCTATCGCCACTTCAAGATGGAGGGTATCCATATGCTCAGGGACCTTCTTGTCCAGGGGGATTGGCTAGTAAAGATAGATTTAAAAGATGCATATCTGACGGTTCCTATGCACCGATCCTCCCAAAAGTATCTGAGATTCAGATGGCGGGGACATACGTGGCAGTTTACCTGCCTTCCCTTCGGCCTTTCAGCGGCCCCTTGGTGTTTTACCAAGATAATGAAACCGGTTATCGCCATGTTGCGTCGCAGGGGGGTACGTCTGATAATCTATCTAGACGATCTTCTCATTATGGCTCGCTCGAAGTCTCAAGCCGAAACGCACAAATGTTGGGCGATATCTCTCCTGGAAGGTCTAGGTTTTCTCCTAAACCACAAGAAGTCCATACTATCTCCGGCTCAGGAGATGGAGTTCTTGGGGTTCTCGGTGGACACCAGACAAGCGGTTTTACGCTTACCACACCACAAAATGGCTCTGATTCGGAAGGAAATCAGGACGGTTTTGCACAAACGGCAGATATCTCTCAGACTCCTGTCCCGAATAGTCGGTCTGTTGTCGGCATCCATTCAGGCTATTTTCCCTGCGCCCCTTCACTACCGAGCCCTTCAACGTCTAGGTGCCCTTCATTTGCGTCGAGGTCTTCGGTACTCGGACAAAATCACCCTTTGTCCGGATTCGGAAGCGGAGCTCCGATGGTGGCTCCACCATGCCCTGGAATGGAATGGGAAAACGATCTTCAGCCCCCGCCCGGACATTGTCCTGGAATCAGACGCCAGTCGCCTAGGCTGGGGAGCTCGCTGCGGCCCGGACTCCACAGGAGTGACGTGGTCCGTAGAAGAGTCTCCTCTCCACATCAACGCGTTGGAACTCCTGGCGGCATTTTTCGCCGTCAAGAGTTTTCTCTCGCAGAGATCCAATTGTTGCGCTCTCTTACGTTTAGACAACGTAGCGGCGGTGCAATATATCAATCGTTTAGGAGGCACGAAATCCAAACAATTGGCGGATATTGCATCCGAACTTTGAAATTTCTGTCTCTCTCGCAATATTTCCCCTGTAGCGGAGTACATCCCGGGAGTATCCAATTGGGTAGCAGATTGGAACTCCCGTCATCTGTCCGATTCCAGCGATTGGACCCTGGACAGATCTGTGTTTCTGGCGTTACACGACCTCTGGGGTCCTTTGCATATGGACCTTTTCGCTTCCCGGCTCAATCGACAACTGCCGAGTTTCTACAGTTGGAGACCGGACCCGGAAGCCGTGGCTGTAGACGCGTTCCTTCAATGGTGGCCAGACGGCCCACATTACGCTTTTCCCCCCTTCTCCATGATCACCAGGCTACTCCTCCATGTGGTCAACCTGGGATCCACAGTGGTCCTGATCACTCCTTGGTGGCCGACCCAACCATGGTTCCCTCTGGCCTTAGGGATGTCGGTCGACTACCCCAGGCTTCTTCCCCACTCGACTCACCTCCTGTCCAATCCCTCCAAGGGTCCACATCCTTTACTGCTGGAGGGCAATCTTCCCCTCCGCGCATGGTTGGTATCGGGCTGCCAGAATCTAGTACTGGACTTTCAGAATCAGCTAGAGACCTCCTCGCCTTGGCCTGGGCCCCAGGGACTAGATCGGCTTATCGATATGCCTGGGGGCTGTGGGCTCGTTGGTGTGATCAACGACAAATTGATCCCATTCAGGCCCCTGTCTCCGCGATTGTAAATTACCTCGCGGAGTCCTACGCTTCGGGCAAGGCATATAGCTCCTTGAATGTCTATAGATCCGCCATCTCAGCATATCACTGCCCGGTCGATTCCCTCCCTGTAGGGAAACATCCTTTGGTGTGTCGCCTTCTCCGCGGCGCAAAATTCAACCGACCTCCCCGGCCACGTTATTCCTCCACTTGGGACATTTCCAAGGTTCTTCGATTGTTTTCTTCCTGGGACAATGACCTCCTTTCCCTAAAACTGTTATCCCTGAAACTCACTACTCTTCTATGCCTAATCTCTATCAAACGCGTCTCGGATGTGAGAGCCCTGGATGTTTCCAGACGGCAATTTTCTCCAGAAGGAGTGAGATTCTCAGTAGTACGCAGGACGAAAACCCACTTGCACTCGGTTTTCTACCCTTTTTTCCCGGCCCACCCTCGACTATGTGTGGTTCGATGCCTGCAAGCCTACGAAAATCTCACGGCGCATCTTCGCCCTCCTAGGTTTTCACAACTTCTAATCTCATTTGTGCAACCACACCATCCGGTGACTTCAGCCACCTTGGCTAGATGGGTGCGTGCGGTCATGGACATGGCGGGGATAGATGTCTCTCTTTTCGGCGCACACTCGACCAGGGGGGCCATGGCCACTAAGGTCTTTTCCACAGGGTGCTCTCTATCAGACCTTTTACTAGCGGCCGACTGGTCGTCCGAATCGACCTTTCGCGAGTTCTACTTTAGACCAGGAAATCATGTCTCTCTATCGGTACTGAATTCTTGATCGTGATACTCTGACTCAGCTAGTACTTACCTCGCCCATCAGGGGGACTTGAACGTACATGTAGTTATATAGAGGACTGTAGGCTCACTTGTTTGTGGTAGGGTTATATATACTGTTGCATGATCTATGACTGTGCTTTAAACATGCAAGATATGAGCCTCCTGTCTGAAATATAATTGGAGATTTTCCTAGCTGGTGACGGAAAATATTAGTTATATGAAGACAGGAGGCGAGTATCTTCCCACCCTACCCACCCTATGATGCATATTCTTTATCATTTCAGTATACTGATGCCTTACACATAACTCTGGACACAGTTCAAAGATGCCCTCTGGACCCCGTTGGGTCGAAGTTAGTCGCGCTATAGATTAAAGCGTTCTCTGTTGAAGATCTCTGGGAGACGAAGCTCTGCGCCAGGATTCGTGAAGCCTAGAGGCTGTTCTCAGTGGTTCAAGGATTCCGGCCCGGATTGACGCGGAAGGTTTGGACTTTTTTGTACCAGCAGTTGGAGTTACACCTGGAGTATTCGCATCCAGAAAGAGGAAGTTCCTGGTTTCATGCAGACGTTATATAGGATCTCCTGGGGGAGGGGTTTCCGGTCTCAGGGATTCTGGGATTTGTAGTAAAGTTCCCTTTGTAAAATTTTTCTTTTTTAAAGTATTGAATTCTGTATTCTGCTATGAGCATTAGTAAAGAAAGTTAATGCAAGATACTCGCCTCCTGTCTTCATATAACTAATATTTTCCGTCACCAGCTAGGAAAATCTCCAATTATCTTCTGCGCATAACCAATTCTGCACATAATCTAATGATCATCGTGGATCAAAATAATTAACACTAGTCTGGCTTATGAGGAGAGCTTCAGAACCTTAAAAGCATCCAGTGATTACCACCATTGTTAACTATAAAAATGTCAAAATATATCCTATTTGCTGTCTTTTTATATCTTCGACCAACATTAAATGTATTATTTGTCCAAGTCAATCTGGGATCACAGTTCGTCATGGCAAACATCTATAACTGGCTTATAAAAGCCTAGATGGCCATGTAACAGGAGGTTATGTTCCTCTTGAGTTTCTCCTACCCACTTGGCACGGAAGTTCTGCCTCTGGCCTATATATGGGATAGTAGGAGCTACTTGGGGGTCCATAAGTACCAGAAAAAGAGAACCATAAGCCCTTGGAGCATGGAAGCTTTTTAGTGATATGGAGCCCCTCAACACCCCCTCTTGACATCTGTCCATGGGACCAACTGTAAAGTGAGTTTTCATCTTAAATCTTGACTGTGCCGCTGTGAAATTGTAAAAAAAAAAAAAAACAGTTGATTGAGCTGATTCTGTTAAATTCTGCTGTAACTTTGCCAGTGGCCCGATGCTTTGAATATTGTGCAGTATAGAGTTGTTTGAGACAGAAGTCCCTGCCTCTGTGAATTGCATACAAGAAAGGTAACATGCAAAGTAGGTGTACCTACTAAAAAGCTGCAGGCAGTTGGACAACAGAAATGAGCCTTACAATATGCTGAGAAAAAAGTAGGTATAGCAAAACAGAGGTGCTCAGCCAATACCTGTGGAATCCTCTGAGTATCCGCCAGTTCAAAATAGGAGTGATGGTAGTCAGTTATGGTGGGAGGCTTGCGAGCTGACCATCTTGCTTTCTCTGGCTCATCAGATGTCTTAACACGACACCTGTGTTGCATGAGCCTCAGGTGTGAGTCATGATCTGGGGCTGTAAACCACTTAACAGTAGAGGCCTCTTACCTAAAGTATGAAATACTTCTATCTAGGCAAAGGCCTAAGAAGTGGAATTGTGAAGTGACTGCACAGTGGAACTGATAGGCCTGACATTAGGCTTCAACCCGCTGTCTCCAAAAAGCTGTGGAGAATGCGAGGCCCCTTTAGGTCCAGTAACTGACTTACTAACCTGGATGTTAGGTCCTTCAACAGGAAGAAAAATTAAAGCTGAAGCTTACATGTACTGGCCATCGGGACTACCAGGAGTTTCCAGGTGGGCTGACAGCTCAGTGGGCCGTTTTCATGACAGGGGAGGAGAGATGGATACACAGCGCCAACTAAGTGTAGGATTAAAACAAATTTTATTTCACTAAAAGAACGTTACTTACAAAGGGAGTAGGGTGAAAGGCATTAAGACAATTTGCAAGATTCTAGGCTTATCATGAATCTGAATTAGGAGCCGCCAGCGGAAACCAATCTGGCCGGTACATGATGATTACCGATGTGTACTTATACTTCCTAGTGGAGGTGGAAAGCACGATGGAGCGGACGTGATGTCATCAGCAGGAAATTATGCAAGATGTGTGAGGCGATGCATTCTTCTTCAGGCCTGTGTCCCCTCCCACATCTTTTCCGGCTGATGACATCACGCCCACCCCATCATGTGCTCCACCGCCACCAGGAAGTAGAAGTACACACCAGTATATATACATTGCTATGTTCCTTTTGGAGTAATGATTTTGGCACTGTATTTCTACTGAAATTTGAAGACTGGATAAGCAGAAATCTTGAGCAACTATAAGGCCTCGTACACACGACCGAGGAACTCGTCGGAAAAGACACATAGTTTTCCTCGACGAGTTCCATGTTAGGCTTGTCGAGAAACTTGACAAGCTGTCTTTGCGTACACACGGTCAAGACCAAATGTCCTTGTTCTCAAACGCGGTGACTTCAACACATACGACAGCAGGGGAAGTTCGGTTCCACTGGCACAACCCTTGGAGCTGCTTTTGCTAATCTCATGTTACTGCATGTTAGGAAAAAGTTTGGTAAGAGACATTTTCACTTTTCAGTCTGTTACAGCGTGACAAATGTGCTATGTCCATTACAAACGCTACTTTTACCCAAGGTGCGCGGGTTTCTAAGCCTACACCCCAACGTGTTTCTCGTCTAAAACCAGCCCGACGAGGAACACGACGAGGAAATTGAGACTCCAGTCGAGAAAAAAGAGAACTTGCTCTCTATTTTCCTCGTTGAGTTCCTCGACAGTTTTCTCGATGAAAAGCATACACACGACCGTTTTCCTCGGCAAAAAAGCTCTCCCACCAAGTTTCGTGATGGATTCTGTTGAGTTTCTCGGTTGTGTGTATGAGGCCTAAGACCTGACCATCTTCACAACTATTGCACTACACTAGGTATGATGTATAATATTACTTTAGACTCAAAGTGATGTTTAATTTAAGGCATACACAGTGAAGTTCAGAGACCAGGGAGCGTTTGGTACTTAGCATATGTAGCAACTGAAACCACAATCAAATTGAACTAGTAATGGTTGAATTGCTATCCAAAACCAAGTAGTATTTAATCATAAAAAGAAGACACGTAATATATTCCTTTCAGGTTTGTAAAAGACCATGTTCACCTAACGTTAATTAGTAATTTTTCTCACTTAGCTGTGCTTTCAAATACTTCAGTTCTTATATCTCTTCCAAATGCAAAATATATAGGATAAAATATTTTTAATGGCTATAAATATGAGTAAGTGCAGGCGAACAAACAGATTAGACAATAGTGCAAACTGAGTCTAGTTAACAGACCCACACAAATTCACTGTGCTATCATCATCAGTAATTACCATCATCAAGCTGTTTTCCTCCCCCACCTCCTCCATAGAACAGATAGCTTTGCAGCCTGTCATTTGTCATGCATGGTTTACTTCAAATGGAGACAAATACATATGTTTTTTTTTTCTCTTTTTAACACTTGAAATTTCATATTGTCCTACAAATCAAGATTATATATTCAAAACTTAAAATTGTAACTATAGATTGTCAAACCTAGGTCAGCAACATCCCTTTTACTTTACTTGAACAGTACACAAGACAGTACAAAGGCTGTGTCTGACTTGCTTTGTATTGTGTTGTGTTGCACTGCACTTCTTTGGACACTGCATGCTCGATTAGGGTACATTTATACTGCAGGCAAAGAACGTCGAACACAGCCGGTTCTTGTCACATACATTATCCATTTGAATGTAGCTGCATATATTTAAATGGACAACAGAGTGTTTGACTAGAATGCCCATCGACATGAACCCTAAAACGTTTTAAAGCAGGGTCACCTCAGGGACACCTCAGCAGGGTCACTTTATGAAACATTGATGCAAGCTTGCAGAGTCTATTAAGAAAATCCAGGTTCTGTCTGAATCAATAAAATAAGGTGAGTGTATGAATTTCAGAGGTATGCTACACACGTAAAATGGTTTCAGTGCACCACCCACTTTCTATGTATTTTCTAAGCTTTGAATACAAATAGCTAAGTGCTATGTAACTGCTCCCAAAAACCTGAGTCAGACATATCCAAGCTGATTATTTTCCCATTCTATTAGAGGTTGATGTTGCCAATTCTCAGAATGAACTGCTGTCTGATCACCCAGCCAGGAAATCATGCCATGTCATAATCAGGCATCTGGGGCATGGTTTAACATAAAGAAGATAACTGTGGACTAGTGCTTGCCCACCAATCCTGCTGTCATTTTTCCCTTACTATGGTTACTTCTAGTTCACGTACAGAAACTCACTGCTTCAGCTGCAGGGGCCCAGCCAAGCCACAACTCAACAGGTGCTGTAGATTGTTCCTATTGGTCCAGCTCCTTTTTTAGGGGTCAACTGCAAAACTCAATTTTTGCTCATTAAAAAGACCTTACTGCGTTTCAATTTGACCTTAGTTGCCTACCTTCTGACAACCCTGAGGCTGCGTACACACGATCGAACATGTCCGCTGAAACTGGTCCGCAGACCAGTTTCAGCGGACATGTTCGATCGTGTGTACGGCCTATCGGACCGTTTTCCAGCGGACAAAAATTTCCAAACATGCTTGAAAACATGTCCGCTGGAAACCTGTCCATCGGACAGGTTCGATGGTCAGTATACAAACCATCGGACCAAAATCCCCTGCATGAGCAGAATCAAGTCGACGCATGCTTGGAAGCATTGAACTTTGTTTTTTCATCACGTTGTTGTGTTCTACGTCACCGCGTTCTGGTCCGAGGGGACATGTTTCCTCAGACATGTCTGATCGTGTGTACAGGGCCTGACACCTACTACATCTCCTGAGTATGTGCTTAGGTCTTTATGTTTTGCTCTGGTTACCTGTAAAGATATTCTGTCTACATTTCCCCAACAAATCATATGCCTTACTCTCTTTGATTTTTAAGAAGTAGTGGTAGAGGGGTGCTGGACACAGATTTTCACAGGTTATCAAAGGCTGGACAAAGTCATTACATGGGCCCAATTAGCCTATATTACGCAGCAAAGATGGACATCTACTAGTAGAGGCCATACCAGTGGTGGCTGGCAAACAACCCCCCCGGTCAGATGGCTGGTGGCACCCCCCTGCTCGCTCTAGGTCGGCGGTCATTTACTCCATTTAGGTTGTGGGTGGGCAGCGCTCCTACGGGCTACGTGTGGCAAACATCGGCTCCTGTGTCCTCTCCTCCTATTCTGCATCACGGTGGGTTCCACCATGCGTCAACTCCCTCCTTCTCCTAGGTGTCCAATAGGATCACCTGTCCTTTCAGCCAACTGGGTGGCGGGTCTCAAGACCCGCTTCCTGATTACCTGGGAGAAGGATCAGTTTGGCAATAGCGAATATTCATTCTCTATTGTCACACAACTGTGTTCTGCGCCCCGAGCCCATCCTTTTTTGAAGTCTATTAGAGCCTCTGGCTCTAATCACATGCTTAAAAAAAAAGGAACACCCCTACCTTGTAATTCATGTAGATCAGGGGACCGAATGCATCGATAGTGGGGGTGACGCCAATGCGCCCCTAATGGACGGCTCGCCACTGTGCCATACATAAATCCTCCTTCATTAATCCTTCTTCAGCAAGTTTTTTAAATAACACACATAAAAATTATTAAAAAAAATTGCTACTAAAATATACATACAAAAAAAAACAAATAATAATGACATGTCTATTGAGAGGAAATAAACACATCCTTAAAATCATAGTGCAATACAGATTGACTATATAACAATAGGTATAAAAGGTAGCCATATTTCACACTAATAACCATAGGTTTAACTATATGTAAAGACGGGTGATGGCTGTTTCAAAGATGCTGCTGGCTTCCATATGAGAGAGATGCTATCAAAGGACAATTACAAAGATCACAGTGTAACAAATAAGTAACCAAAGATACCTCAACTGGTGTGTAGCTGGATGCAATCTGGCCAAAAGGATACAAATGTTTCTATTGCTAGTATTGCAGTTGTTTGCAGTGAGGCAAATGCAGACACGTAAAATTGCTGTTACTAAAAAGTAGGGTTGATATAAAATTAACATTTTAATTGAATCAAATATATTACTATAGAAACCATGAAGGGGAGTGATAATAAGTGTAATAAAAATAATACCCAAAGTAAAATGGGAACTTCAACTGTAACTTGCAGGCAGAGGATGTTTTAAAAAAAAATAGCAAGTACTGGTGTTCACAATGGAAGTGGCAAGGGAGCTGGTGATGCTTATGGTATATTAAATAAAGGGTTTGCCCAAAAAAAAGGGTGGAGAACTGGAAGCAAAGATTTTAGTAAATCAACCTATATATCTGACAAAATCTTTACCAGATCGCCAGCCTGACCCTAAATTACAAAATTGTCCAGTAACCTTTGCCTTAACGCCATACACATGGGCCGAATATCGAGCGGTATCGGCCAGTTCAATGGAAACTGGGCAACATTTGGCCCGTGTGCACGACTGACAATCTGACAGAAGCCGGCCAAACGTCCGACTTCTGTTGAAGGGGCATAACCAAAAAAGGTCTACCGATCGGCATCCAATCAGCCAATGGTGGAAGAGTGGCTGGGTTGAACAAAATAAAATAAAAAACTGATAGTGCGTACTAGGTTTTAGTCTGTCTGCATCTGCCTCTGGTGAGGACATTCCAACAACTGATCTCTTAGAATACTTGCTACAGAAGTTCCCACTCTACTATGAGCAATTCCAGAGCTTTCTCTGAAGTAAGTGCCTTTATCTCTCCTGTAGACTTTTAGCATTCTCGGCCATTTTGACTAGTTTCCATATATCCTACCTTCACTTTCAGTCATTAGGCTTATGATTTTATATTTATAGATTGTGTGTCTAGTGTATGATAACATTTTCATTGTAACTTAATAATAAGAACATGACGCAGGAATATCTTTGCTACAAGTAGTTTAAAAGAAACAAATAAATCACAGTAAATTACATAATTACTAAACAATTATTTATTGCACAGCCTTAGCCAATGATACTATTTTTGTCAGTATTGTGTGCTCAGAGGAGTTGCTTATTCGGATCTAAGCCAGCTATGGAACAAGTTTGAAATCTTAACTAGGCAATACATTCTAAAGGGAGGCAAAGACCATGTTCTCATTTGGGGTTGATTTACTAAAGGCAAATAGACTGTGCACTTTTGCAAGTGCAGTTGCACTCTTATTGGATGATGGAAATCAGCAGAGCTTCTTCTCATTTACTAAGCTCTGGAGCAACTGCTCTCTATGCCTTTAGTAAATCAACCCTAGTCAACACAGAGGTAGATTTTAGATTGTAAGCTCTGATGGGCAGGGCCCTCTCATTCCTCCTGTATTAAATGTTATTGTAAATTTACTGTCTGCCAGTCAGCTTCCAGGTATTTTTTTTTTTAATAGCAAGCTGAAGTTATAAGCTAATTGGCTACCATGCACAGCTGCACAAGATTTTGCACTCTTCAGTTTTAGTAAATCTCCCCCACAGTCTTCATTTGTCATGTATTATAAAGTACAGTGACTTTAAAGCTACAAATTATTATAAACATCTGATGGTATTTTGTTGGCAACTGAACATAGGAAAATAGAAAATTATTATATATTCAAATCCTATTTAATAGAATATTTACATATAATATACATATACATATATGACCCTTTCCCATCTTACATCATAGACATCTGCAGGTTCATCTGTGATCCAGGTTGGAATAAAAATTATAGTCAATTTAAATTATCTATATGGTGTCCATCTGGCTACACCCACAAGGCTGGACGGACCCCGCGCAAGGTTGCAGATGGATGCCTGACAAGGCTGTCGATGGACACCGGGCAAGACAGCAGACGGACACCGACAAGGCTGCACCGACGAGCATCCAAAATGTACGTTTTTTCCTTAAACTTCCCTTTTAAGCTTGGGGTGCTCGTTATACGCCAGGGCGCGGTATACGCTGATAAATACGGTAAATATTTATGTTTTTGACAATAATGTTAATACTTTGTAGTGTGGTACTTCCCTGATGAAGAACGCTGTTTAACCTCCCTGGCGATAATCCGGAGTCATTAGCTGTATCCCCGAGCATGACTCGGAATCGCATCGCAGTATCCAGGCATAATTTACTTACCTTGTCCCTTGGATCCTGCAATGTCTCCCCGCTGTGTGAGCGAGCTGTCTCCTCGCTCGATTCACACAGTGTCCGAGGGCTGCCGAGCTCCGTTCCCTGCCACGTTATGACGCATGGGGGTGGAGAACGGCGCCAAATAAAAAAAATTAAAACACAATACATATACAGTATACTGTAATCTTACAGATTACAGTACTGTATAAAATAATTACACAACCCCTTTGTCCCTAGTGGTCTGTCCAGTGTCCTGCATGCACTTTTATATAATAAAAAACGTTATTTTTGCCTGGAATTTGTAGATTGTCCATAGCAAACAAAAAGTGTCCCTTTAAGTCAAAAGTGGTTTTAGAGCAGCTAGAAAACAGCGATAATAAATTAGAGTCACTTTCAGAATTGAGCGATTTGTGGGGAAATTCATCATCAAACACTGAAAGTAATGACAGCGACAATTCTACAACTGAGTACATTTCAGTGTTTTTGATTTCATTACATTATTGAATAATTTTTATTATTATTATATTATTATTTGTTATAATTATTTATAGTTATTTATTATATTATAATTAATGATTTTGTGTTTCAAACGTTATCATACCCGGGATGTCTATTAGACTCTGGTTTGGACAGATTTAAGTGAGTTATTTCTAAGAATTACAGGCCTATAATATAAACCATTTCCATTCAAAACAATTGTACCGCTTTCAGCATCGAAAAAATCACATAATCATACCGCCAGGGAGTTTAATATATGTTTGAAACGCATTGGATTTTCCAGTTGAAACGGGCTGTGGTAATGTCATCTCAGTCTATAGATCACAACTAGTTGTACCACTGTCTGTTTAGAACAAGTCTGACATTATAGATCCTTCTTGCTCTTCTTTGGAAAAGTATACTGTAACACTGTCTTTTTAAGATGAGGCCCTTGTTATTGGCCATTTTTAAATGTTATTAATAAAAAAAAGATTTTTATCTAATTTTCTTTTTTCCTATGTTTGGTTGTGACAAAATCCCATCAGATGTTTATAATAATTTGTAGTTTGATATATTATGGATGGTGGCAACCCTCACTTACGTTTGAGGGATAAAATATTTGTTGAGCCATTTTAAAGCTGAGCTCCAGGCAAATTGCTTAATTCACAGTTTGAAAAAAACTATATGCGAACTAGTTTATCTGCCAAAGGATTTTTAACGCTTTCCAGCCACCTTTGTGTTCGTACACCTGTGTCAATCAGAAGGGTGACACCATTTTCTTTCACTGTTAAAGAATACAGTGGTGTCACCTCCCTGCCCCAAGCCTACAATGAAGAAGCAGCAAGGTACAGTTAAGTCACCAATAGGGATTGCCTGAACGACAAAGTTCCCCATTAAAGTTTATGGGACCCGAACGTGAAAAATCAAAATTGCCCATTTTGAAGGCTTAGGCCTCGTACACACGACCTAGGAACTCGTCGGAAAAGACACATCATTTTCCTCGACGAGTTCCTTGTTAGGCTTGTTGAGAAACTTGACAAGCTGTCTTTGCGTACACACAGTCAAGACCAAATCTCCTCGTTCTCAAACGCGATGACTTCAACACATACGACAGCAGGGGAGGTTCGAATTCCACTGGCACAGCCCTTTGGGCTGCTTTTGCTAATCTCATGTTACTGCGTGTTAGGTAAAAGTTTGGTAAGAGACATTTTTCACTTTTCAGTCTGTTACATCGTGACAAATGTGCTATTTCCATTACAAGCGCTATTTTTACCAAAGGTGCGCGGGTTTCTAAGCATACACACCAATGTATTTCTCGTAAAAAAACAGCCCAGCGAGGAACACGACAAGGAAATTGAGACTCCCGTCGAGGAAAAAGAGAACTTGCTCTCTTTTTTCCTCGTCGAGTTCCTCGACAGAAAAGCATACACACGACCGTTTTCCTTGGCAAAAAAGCTCTGCCACCAAGTTTCTTGATAGATTCTGTCGAGTTTCTCAGGCGTGTGTACGAGGCCTTATATGCAAGTAATCATATGCTCAAATTGCTGCCTTTTAGTGAACTTGCATTGTGAAAATATATAACAATATGCCACCTAATTACTCTAGTTATAGACAACATCATAAAGAATGGGAATGGATGTAGCTTTATATAAGATTATCATCAGTTTGGAGCTCAGAACTTTCTCAGTATGACCTTGTGTGACTTGCTGATTTTATTGTTTTTATCTGGTTGAGCAGTCACAGTTGTTAAATGACTGTGTTAGTAACTGCATGGAGGCGTAAACAATTTTTATAGCAACACAGACTTTATATAGAAAATTGCTGCTTTATTTCATTATGTGTTTATGAAAGGGATAAATAGCTTAGGTAACTCTGGTTTATGAAATTGTGAAGTATTATTTGCTAATTAGCTATCATGTCCTATGATAAAATCACTTTTACAGCACACCTTAATCTTCTTTTTAAATTGAGTCATAAGGCTTCTCGAACATATCATATCACTAATCTCTCTTATATAACAAGTCTTTTATTTATTTGACTGCACATTACAAAGGAATGCACACATACCTATCGTCAATACATGTTCTGGGCAAATCCATACCTTCAAAGGCAAGATGAAAGAAAATACTCAATGCGTATTGCAACAGAAAACCATAGTGTACATAAATTATTACAACTAAATCTAAGATGAAATGGAAATGGAATAACATTTATTGTGGTGGCCTTTAAGAGGTTCTCATTTGGTGGAATGCTAAATGTTCTGTATAATCCAGTATACATAATTTTTTCAACTTTCGGAATTGTGGGGTACCTTTGTTTGATAATTCACTAAGACAATATTTGCACCTCCAAATTATTATTTTTTATGGGCACATATCATTCAATCTGCAATTTTAATAAATACATTTAATATTCAAATACAAAAGTCCCAAGAGCCTATGAGTGCTCCTATTTTGCCACCTCGAGCTCAGATATAAACTAGGCTAAGATGAAACATATGTTTTTTTTTCTCTTTCAATCTTTTTTTATAATTATATTGAAAGAGTAGAATACAAAGTTACATCTAATAGTCAGGCACTGGTTAAACATTATAAAAAGTTATCTTAGTGGACATAAGGGAGCAGATAAGAACTGGGAAATGCCCAAATAACACAATATCGAGAGACAACCACACAATAAGAAACAGGGCAATCCATCTGGAAGAAAATAGCATTTGTACCATATTCATCATACATTCAAATAGGTACTCGTCATTTAACAACCAGGTTCCTTTCCTGGGACCGGGTCGGTAAACGAATTGGTCGTTAACCGAGGAGCCACAAGTAATCAATATTTTAAGCATTCTTAACTACTGTACTGTACTGTAGTCTGAAAAAAAAGGTCTAAACACAAAACTCCAAATCAATAATGTTAATTTAATTTGCATAAGTACAGAGCACAAACATATAAACAAAAAAAATACTGAAATACATGGCTAGCCATGAATAAGCACTGATCCAGTGCGAAACGCGTCGGCTGTTCCTTGTTTTCACTGCTGTGACCCTATTTTTGTACATGCTGTCTATTGAATAAAAGACCACCCATCAGGTTTTGGAGTGCGGCTATCCATTTTTCTTTGTCTTCATGTAGCATGTTTTGAGTTACAGAGGAGGTCTAGAGCTATAATTATTGCGCTCACTCTAACAATCGCGGCAATACCTCACATGTGTGGTTTGAATACCGTTTACATATGCGGGCGCTACTCACGTATGTGTTTGCTTATGCGCATCTCGTCGGGACGGGGCGCATTTTCTGGCTCCTAACTTTTTTAGCTGGCTCCTAGATTCCAAGCAAATTTGTCAAACCCTGCATTACAGAAACAATTTCACAGCTTCTGCTGTTCTTGTGTCATTGAGCTCAGACATCGAGCTCATTACTGCCACCTCTGGCTACTATGTGCATGCGCAAACCCTTGTGTGATCTGTACAGAGTTTCTTAGCAACATTTCAGCTTTGTGAAAATGACCTGGGACTAGGTAGGAAAATCTTCTTTACACGTAGGGGCTCTGAGGGATAGGGAGGGGGGATATTTGTGTACAGGGAGGGGCCAGAGCCTTGTGTATGTGAGGGGCTGCCATATATACAGGTGTGTATAGAGGGGCTGGCATATATACAGTTGAGGGGTAGGGCTGTCATATATACAGGATTGAGGGGGGGCTGAGTGTGTAGAGGTGAGGTGGCCGGTGTGCGGATTCAGTAGGATGGCCCGTGGGCAAGCCCTGGGGAACTTTGGTGGTCAGGCTCAGGGTAGGGGGGTGGGGCAGGCCTAAAGCTGTGTAAGGGGTCCAAAAATTTCTGATGGCTGCCCTGCATGGGTTATAGAATAGCAGTTATGTATTCAGGCAGATACACTACCTTTACATCTGGATGTAGGTCATCTAGATGCTAGGGGTGGTCTGGGGCATTATCAAGCAGGAGAATAATTTTAAAGTGAACCCCCTCTTTTTAGTAGGGATGAGCTCCATGTTCGATACGAACGTATGTTCGACGAAATTCGAACAAAATGGGTCGTTCGCGCCAAATTCGAGTGACGCGCAACGGCCCATAATTCACTGCGGCATTGCGCGCTGATGATTGGCCAAACATGCACTATGACCCTGCATTCTTGGCCAATCACAGTGCGCAAAAAACGAAGAGCCATAATTGGCCAAAGCCAGGGTGGCTTTGGCCAATTATGGCTCAGGGCTTTAGCACACGCCCCACACTATATAAGGCCGCCTGCTGGGCGGCCTCGTGTAGTGTGTTGCGGTTGTTAATGAGAGCAGTCAGAGAGACAGAGAGATAGTCTTTTTATATAGCTAGATAGAGCAGGCAGGCAGGCTAGTCAGTTTAGCTTAATTTACAGTGTGTAGAGGATATATATACATCCCTAGGAGTTGTACATATATTTATACACTGTATAGCTTAGCTAGATTAGCTATTCCTAATTTACTGGCAGACAGGTGATTGTGCTATTTAAAAACGTTATCACAGGTATAGACACCCAGCAGGTACAATATTTAAAGGAATTTTTCATTTTTTTGTTTAAGCGTCTTTAAAAAAAAAAAAAAACGGTATTTTTTTCAGGAGTCCTGCTCCTGAAAAAACAACCATTTTTTTAACTTTTTTGCATTGATACATGTTCCCTGGGGCAAGACCCGGGTTCTCAAAGACGTTTTCCAACAATAACTTGAATATTGGTCTTCAAAATGATCGTTTTTGAATTAGAACGTTCGAGTCCCATAGACTTCAATGGGGTTCTAAATGTTCGCGCGAATGGTTGGTCTGTTTGGCGGTTCTGGTGCGAACCGAATGCAGGGGGTGTTCGGCTCATCCCTACCTTGGCCGAGGATATGAAACAGTTGAGGAAGCAGTCATCAAAAAAAGCTTGTGTCATCCATGCTTTGTTATTTTCATGATAATAAAAAGGCAGTGTGTGCTTACTAACTTGCTTCAATGCACATGGGTTCTGTGAATGATAGATGAGGAGAGGCTTTAACTTGAACCCAGCAACATTTCCCCCCAACAACAACGTTAACCTGTCTTTAAAAGACTTAAAACCAAGGCATTGTTTGCAGGACCTTTAGGTAATTTTTTCCAAAAAAGTCCAGTTTCATCCACATTAAATATCTGCTCTGGATGGTAGCTACCCTTTTTGATGGTTTTATCAAATTCAATCACATAGTTTTCAGCTGATTTAACATCTGCAATTGCAGCCTCCCCACTGGTACTCTGATTATGGAGGTTGAAACCTTTGAAACCATCCATGGCTTGCTGTAAATGTTTCAGTCAATTCTTCTCCTTTATGCACTTTCAAATTCTCAAAAATACTGTATGCTTTGGTTTGAATCAATAAGAGATTTGTTGGCATTCTTTTTTCTATTTGGTGGTCAATCTATACCACTAGCAATTTCTTTATTTCATTAATGAGGCCTTTCCACTGCCTAGTTATTATGGCTTGATATCCTGTTGATGCTTTGTCTTGATTGTTGAAATGGTAGAATGTGTAAGTTCCAATTCACTTGCTATTTCTTTACCTTTCTTGCCAGCCTCACAGTCCTTAAAGAGAAGGTAAACTCTCTTAAAAAAATGAGAACCCCCCCTCCCCCCCCTGCAAGACAAAGGCATAATGAGCTAGTTTGCATAGCATACTAGCTTATCATGTATTCCTTACCTCAGATCGAAGTCTGCACAGCGGTCCTCATCTCCCCTCCTAGGTTTAGGAGATATCCTCGTTAGCTACAGGTAAGCCTTAATATAGGCTTACCTGTAGCATAAGTTTGTACCTTTAATGATCTTCATTTTCATATCAAAATCAACAGCTTTTATTTTTTTCAAAGCACTTTCTGTAGGTGCAAGCACTCTTTTTCTTTTTTTCTGACATGGTGTGGGCAATACCTGTACGGTACAAGCACACATTACATTACTGTAATTAAAGACATACAAAAGTACAGTATAAAGACAGAAGACATAAAACAGTACAGTATAAAGAACTCTGGAAGTGGCATTTAGGAGAACCGATTACAGTACAGTACATACCTGTAAAACAGAAGCCAGGGAGTGAGAACAAGGCTGATGCAGAGTGATGACATTATGTCCTGTGCGTGGGTCAGGAGAGCTGGTCGTAAGTCTGAGTGGTCGTCCTGCATGGGTCGGGAGAGCTGGTCGAATCCAAGCGGTCGTTAAACAGGTAAGTCGTTAAACGAGGAGTATCTGTACAGCAGTTGAAATTCAGTACTCTATACTGCCACAGAAAATAAATTGTGAGAAAACATTTGAGAAAGCATAAAATAATGAATTGAAATTGAAAATTAGTAAAGGAAATAAGATAAAAGTAAAAGGGGGAGAAAAGAGGAGAAGAAAGAGGAAACCTGAAGGAAGAAGAACAAGGCACGGTAAGCGAATACACAAACACTAGATACATTGTGGATCATATTTTTATTTTTGTGTGAGCCTCATTAAAGCGGAGGCTCACACAAAAAGTGGACCTCCGCTTTTTGGATCCTTCCCCCTCTCCGGTGTCACAGGTATTTGCACCACTTCCGGGTTCTGCTGAGTCCAGCCTTGTCACGTCAATATCCCCCCCCCCGCCCTGTCTTCTGGGAAACACTGTTCCCAGGAGAGAGCAGGGACCAGTGACGGCGTGCCGCGTTCCAAGGATGGCGGTGGAAGCAGTCGAGGACTGAGCGATTGCTCAGCCTCGTCTGCTGGACAGGTAAGTAAAAGTCAGCAGCTGCAGTATTTGTAGCTGCTGACTTAAAAAAAAATCGGGTGGACCTCCACTTTAATGATTGATATACTAGAAGAAAATATGTTGTCCACTTTGCTAGGGAATTTGCAATTTGCGAGGAAATTTCCCTTTAGCCTAGTGAATGTAATGAAAATTCACTTTGCAAAAAATACCCAATCATGTGCAAAAAAATTAATAAACAAATATATATTTTTGCTTGCATGTGATTGGATGATGGAATTGCGAACAGGAGCCTTCTGGGGGGAGACAGCAAATCATAGTGGTCACATGATCATAAGCCACATCCTGTCTCCTGGCATCTGGAATTTCTTAAGCCCCGTACACACGATTGGAATTTCCGATGGAAAAAGTCAGACGGACTTTTTTCCATTGGAAATTTCGACCGTGGATATGCCCCATCAGGGTTTTTCCATTGGAAATTCCAAGGAATTCCATCAGAGTTTAGAGAACATGTTCTCTTTTACTCCGATGGAATTCCGTCGGAATTCCAATGTGAGTTTGGTCGGACAAAAGCCTGGTCGTGTGTACAGGGCATTAAAGGAGGCGCTGTTGTCAAGGTGTTAGATAAACCCTTATGTGGAAGTTAACTCAACAATAATTGTATAACTAATTTGCTGCCTAAAGATTGTTTACATGTTTGTGATAATATAAGTCTTTTATTTTGTACAATGTTTTAATAAGTATCATGTCCAGATTTCTTATTACAGTCTGACAAATAAACAAAAATAAATGTGAAATAAGGCTTTAATGTTTACATTTTTTATACATTTATTATTTGCTTGTTATAATCTGGCAGTTGTTATTATCAGAGCCATGTGATCACCTTGTCACATGTGATCATAATATCAGGAGCCATGATAATTGGTTCCCATTCACTAGTCTGCCAAGGCAGCTGTCAGTGACAGCATGACTGGTATACATAGTGCACACTCATGTTCACTGTTCATTGCAAAATACAATGTTGATTAACTGTGCACCGTGTAAGGGAATGTTAACCACTTAATCCCTGGAAGATTTTACCCCCTTCCTGACCCGAGTACTTTTTGCAATTCAGCACTGCGTCGCTTTAGCTGACAATTGTGCAGTTGTGCGACGTGGTACCCGAACAAAATTGGCGTCCTTTTTTTCCCAAAAATAGAGCTTTCTTTTGGTGGTATTTGATCACCTCTGTGGTTTTTATTGTTTGCGCTATATACAAAAAAAGAGCGTCAATTTTAATAAAAAAGCAATATTTTTAACTTTTTGCTATAATAAATATCCCCAAAAAAATCTTTCCTCAATTTTCCTCAATTTAGGTCGATATGTATTCTTCTACATATTTTTGGTAAAAAAAATTGCAATAAGCGTATATTGATTGGTTTGCACAAAAGTTATGGGGCCAGATTCACGTACAGTGGCGCATATATTGACCGGAGTAGCGCACCTCCTTTACGTTAGAGTGACGCAATGTAGAGGCACATTTACCGTATCCTCTTAGTATTTGTGCAGTAATTTGCGCCGGTGCAACGTAATTTCCGAGGCGTAAGGCGGGGTAATTCAAATTGGGAAGGACATGGGCGTGTTCCATTTAAATGAGCCATGACCCCATGCAAATGAAGGGCCGGCCGGATTGCGCATGCGCACACGAAGCAGACCATGGTCAGCACCTCTCTGCGCATGCTCACAACTCGGCACGGCGCAATCAGTGAGATTGGAACTAGGCCCAGTCAACTTATGCATCGTTTCCACTGAGCGGATCGGTTCAGTACGGTTCGGTGCGGTACGCTATTTTGGGTGTTTCCATTATGAAAGCGTACCGTAAAACCGAACCGTACCGCACCAGCAAGGGTCCTGCTTCAGATGAGGGACCAGAGAGAGTGGAACGGTTCAGTTAGGGCGGACCTACAAATGCATCTCACTGATTGGTGGAATTTTTTCTAAAACCTGAATGGTCCCTTACGGTCCGATTTGCAGTGGAAACGCTCACGCGATTAGACCGGCCCCATCCGAACCGCTCCAAAATTACTGACCCGACCCGATCTGTGCAGTGGAAACAAGGCATTAGTGAGCTACGCAGAGAGCTTAAATAGACAGAGACAAACGCCCTTCCTTTGCAAAAGTACATCCATTTGTATCCCTTCCTATACAGCAAGGTGCTTTTGTTCTGTTGTCTGTTCGCGTTTGTCGGTTTGTGACTTGTGTTTGATATATTTGTTGACTGTTTTGTATAGTGTTTTGGATAGTGGTTTTCTGAGTGTTGTTTTGTGACTGTTTTTGATGATTGTTTTGGTTCCAGTTTGTGAGAACATGAGTGAAAGGAAGCGTAAGTTGAATTTTTCTTTGCGGGAGAAGAGCATTCTTGCCCGGGCCATTACACAATATGGCCGTTTCCTGCACGGCCCGGAGAGTGCCAACACCACCCCGGCCAGGAAGGCTGAGATATTGCAGGCCATCACCAACGAGGTCAACTCGATGGGGGGGAGACCCGGACAGGCCAGGGGATCGCCAAGAAGATTAATGACCTCCGGCGTGTGGTCCGTGGGAAGCTTGGCAAGATTGCCGCCCATGCCAGGGGCACTGGAGGGGGCCCACCATGCCCTGTTAGGCTGACTGAGGAGGAGCGTGCGGTGGCCCAGACCTTCAACAGGCAGCAAGTGGAGGGGCTGCCTGGCTTTGAGTACAGTCAGGAGGCCGTGAGGACAGGTAAGTTTTATTTTTTTTATTTTTTTCTATCTGGTGTGTAGCATGTGTGGGGGGGGGGAGGGAATATGTGGCAAGTGTGTGGATCCTCCAACCTGTGAATGTTTTGTGTCATCCACAGATGTGCAGGAGGGTGCTGGGCCATCTGGCCTGACTGCACCACCATCCCCGGGACAACAGCCTGATGAAGACCCCCAGACAAGGCCAGAGTCCTCGGAGGAGGTTGAGGAGGAGGAGTTTGAGTTGGAGGAGGAGGGCTTGTCAGGGAATGGCTTGTTTATTTTGGAGGAGTCTTCCCCTTTGGCTGGCAGCAGCCAGGCCTCCATCAGGGGTAGCCCCTCCCACTCCTCCCCCAACAGGGCTCCCCTCCCAAGGGGCTCCCCTTCTCCCCGGCCAGAAGCCTCATCTGGAGGCAGGAAGGCAACCCACAAAACTAGGGGGGTGGCCGAGTTTCTGCCCGTAGTCAGCCAGAGTTTGGGGTGGATGGAGGAGAGCCTGTCCTCCATAAAGGATACACTTGGGGACATGGCCTGCAACTCCCTGGCCCTGATCAATTGCCTAAATGAACAGCAGGCTACCACAGCAGGCGTTGGTCAGGATGTGCGAGCCCTTGGTCAGGGTGTGAGGGCCCTCACCCAGGCTATCCAGGCCAATATGGCAACCCTCAATGATGGCCTGACTCGCATTGCTGTGGCCTTGGAGGGCAGGCCGCCAGGTGGGCGGAGACCAGGGGATGCTCCTCCTTCCCCAGATTACCCCCCCCCATGAGTTGGCCCTGAGGAGCCGGGGCCGTGGCTGTGGGCGCCCCAGGCGTGGGTCACGCCAGCGGCGGTATTTTTTTTTATTTTTTTTGCTGGTCTTTTTTTTGGGTGCTGGACAATTTTTTTTTCTTTGGGGTTGTGAATAATTTTTGAATGTGGGGGGTGACATTCCTGCCGGAAAAGGGGTGTCACCCTCATTTGTGGTGGAGAAGGGATCCCCAGGACCAGGGAGAAGTGATCCCCAGGTCCGTGTGAATGGTGTATGAATGTACAGTGACATAATTGGAGCCGTGGCGTGGCGTTGCTGCTCACAAGTCCTGCATGGTGGGCTTGTGCTAATACAATTAGATGAGGATGTGGTGTGTGTGTGATCTAGGGACCACAGTGGTGTGCATGCATGCATTCTCATTGTGCCATGATTAATGTGTGTGTTTAACGTGCAAAGATGCCTAATGTGAGCTGGCTCCTGGCTGCTCTTCCCTCAGAAGACTGGGTAGCCTCGGTTAGGGGGGGATTGTCTGGTTCGGTGGTCAGGTCATCACATATGTCAATCTCCAGGCCCTTTCTCACTGCAAAGTTGTGCAGCATGCAACATGCACCGATGATCTGACATACAAAGTTAGGGGAATACAACAGGGTACCCCCAGACTTATCCAGGCATCGGAAACGTGACTTCAGGAGGCCAAAGGTGCGCTCCACGACTGCACGGGTTTTCGCGTGTGCTTCATTGTATCTTTCCTCTCCTGGGGTTTGGGGGTTCCGGATAGGAGTCATGAGATGGGGTCCCAGTGCATATGCAGAGTCACCTGGAAGGGAAAAGACAGGAGGATGTTAGTAGTGCATGTGCCCCTTGTGATGTGTGCATCATGGGGGGGACAGTCATGCCTGCCACCCATGTCACTCACCAACCAGCCAGCTGTCCCCATACATGTTCTCATCGAATTCCATTGGGATGGGGCTCTGATTGTATATGTAGCTGTCATGGTTGGATCCGGGGTGTTTGGCACGGACGTGCCATATGAGGCATTTGGCATCGACTATCACCTGTACGTTGATGGAATGCCAATGCTTCCGATTGCGGTATATGTGCTCACGGGGGGGGGGGGGCTGGAGTGCCACATGTGTGCAATCAATGGCCCCCACGGTGCGTGGGAATCTGTCAATTCTGTAGAAATCTGTCATTGCCTTCTGCCGCAGGTCCTCCTGGGTGGGTTTGATGATTTGGTTGGCCATGCGTCTGAGAATTGCAGGGATAACCTGGTCCACACATCTGCTCATGGAGGATTGTGACATCCCAGCCACCACTCTACTTGTTCTTTGAAAAGAGCCACTGGCAAGGAAATGGAGTGTTAACCAGTGGTTGCACTG
This sequence comes from Rana kukunoris, assembly GCA_029574335.1. Taxonomy (NCBI): domain Eukaryota; kingdom Metazoa; phylum Chordata; class Amphibia; order Anura; family Ranidae; genus Rana; species Rana kukunoris. Next base: position 175,358,199 of record CM056051.1, read on the forward strand.
CATGTGAGCGGTGTGTTGGGCTGGTGATGTCCTCCTGCAGGGTTGTGGTTAATTCCATGATGGCAGCAGGGGTGAATCTGAAGATGCGAGACGCCTCAGAATCACTCATGCCAAAGTTGTCTTTGCGTGTGCGATATATTCTCTCCTGTGCCCTCCTCCGTGGCCTCCTCCTTCTGCGCTCATCTAAAGTCAGTAGTATAGCTATGAGCAAGGATGCCCCTGGCATGTTGGCATACAGATTGTTGTCCTGCAAGTGTGGCTGCTCAGCTCGTCCCTAACAGTGTTGCTTTAGCTGACATGTAGACGGATTGTCTAATTTAAAGCAAGCTTTTATATTGCCTAATTTTAGACAGGACGTGCAGCTGATGCGCACAGCGCGTAGCCTGCGCGGCAAAAAACTTACTTTTGTGGATCGCCGTAACTCCCTCATTTGCACATTTGCCTAGCAAATCAATGGTGTGTCTAGCGCATTTTTTGCGCGCACGATGCGCCGGTCTATCGAAATTACGCCGTTTGTAAAAAACTAGATTTCTGGCGCATATCGTTTTGTGGATACGGCGCATAGATACGAAGGCGCATATTTCCAATTGCTCAGGCACAGCTCCTGATACTCCAGCGTAAGTGCTTTGTGAATCTGGCCCATAGTGTCTACAAAATAAGGGATAGATTTAAGGCATTTTTATTAATATGTCTTTTTTTTTCATAGTAATGGCAGCGAACTGCTATTTTTATCGAAACTGCGACATTAAAGCAGACACATCAGACACTTTTGACACTATTTTGAGACCACTGCCATTTATACAGTGATCAGAGCTACAAATAGCCATTGATTACTGTATAAATTACACTGTCAGGGAAGGGGTTAAATACTAGGGGGCGATCAAGGGGTTAAGTGTGTCCTAGGGAGTGATTCTAACTGTGGGGGGATGGTCTCACTAGAACATGACAGAGATCACTGCTCCCGAAGACATTAAACTATCTTTGTATATCCCTTTACTGTTTTATACAGTTCAACTACCTTTTCCTGTTAATCCTTTGACAATTCTTTTGCTTTCCCCATGACTCAGAATCCAAAAACATCAGTGCAGCACTGGATGAAAGAAGCAAGGGTATGTCAGGAGTTCAGAAACTCATTGACCTTTTGGCTGGATTCAAACCTATGAAGTTTTAGTGCTTTTTGCATTTTGCAGATTTGCTCCACAGAACGTGTTCCATAGAAACCCATGTTAAATGGACTGTAGTGCAGACCTGCAAAATACAAAAAGCACTAAAACTACATAGATTTGAATCCAGCCAAAAGGTCAATGAGTTTCTGAACTCCTGACATACCCTTTCTTCTTTCATCCAGTGCTGCACTGACGTTTTTGGATTCTGAGTCATGGGGAAAGCAAAAGTGTGAATCCAGGCTTATACACACACACTAATTACAAGTAAACAGATCACAGGTGAGGATGGTTGCCTTTGATAGCCATTCAAACCCCTTTGTGTCAACTTGTGTGCATGTTATCAGGCCAAAATCACCAGGGTATGTAAACTTTTGATTGGGGTCATTTCTATAGTTTCTGTTGCCATTATTTAATTATTATTATTATTTAATTTAAAAAGAGTAAACACTGTTTATTGATAATAAATGGCTTCAGCAAAACACTAAACCGTGAGTGAAAGAAATGTTTTTGTGTTATCATTTATATTCCTTGAAAAATGGCCAAGAAATCATAAACTCTGGCAGGGTATGGTAATTTATGAGCGCAAGTGTACACTGCAAGCAATACACAGGGTGCAGTGAAGAGGCCTTGCACCTTACACTTGTATTTGCAAATGTGTGATAACTAAACCCCTGTTTTTAACAGTCTACTACTGCTATATTTTTTTATTCTTTACTGTTTTCCCTATAAAATAGACCATTCCCTGGTACACTAACCATTTGTCCATTATTTGTGGGACTAGTTTTAAGATCCTTCATTATTATCATTGTGATGATGACTCAGCTGCAGACTACAGATACAAATTTATGATAACAGATGGTCTCATGGAAAAATAAATGTATCATTTGATGTATCACTTGATACAGCCTACATGAAGGCCACATATTATTTTATAGCTTTGGAACTCATTTTTATTTTTTTCATATTTCATACATAGCAACATCATTTCCAAATAAGTCAACCAGTATAAGAATGCATTCCTGTAATTTTCAAATACAATGTTCAGTTTAATAAGTTACATCAAAAAAGAAAACAGAATGTTCTAGGCATTTATTAGAGGATTTCACCACTCAGAATTAGTATTGCAGTCATGGATAAATGCCTATGGCCTAGACCAGACAGTGGGGCTGATTTACCAAAGAAATAAATGCTGTTCACGTGAAGTGAATGTTTACTTTTCAACTCGACGGGCGAAACACACCGTTTTCCCCGTCGAGTTCCTTGTTCGGCAGTCAAAAAACTTGTCAAGCCAAATTTGCCCATTGAGGAAATAGAGAACATGCTCTCTTTTTGGCTCGACGAGTTCCTCGACGGGTTTCTCGTCGAAAAGTGTACACACGACCGGTTTCCTTGGCAGAATACGTTTCCCATCGAGTTTCTTGCTGAATTCAGCCGAGGAAACTGGTCGTGAGTACGCGGCCTCAGCCGTTTCTAATGATATGGGTAAATCCAAGATCCTTGCACTGCTGCAAAGTATCAAGCTTATATCAGTTTTTTTTTTTTCCTCGTCAAAATATCTTTATTTATGTGATAAAGAATGTACAAGTGCATAACAACAATGAGAGAAGAAAAAAGGGTACAATAGAGGGTATACATCATAAGAGAAACTTCTTGACTTGTAAACCTAAATATCTTTGGTTACAAGAGAGACAATTTACAGGTAATTAAACAATGCATACAAAGTCATTGGTGGCAAAGTGAATAAGCAAATATAGTAACTGACTAACTAAATGACTAGCTGACTAGCTATGTGACTAACTAACTATCGACCCTGGATCGCTTAAGGGATAAGCCATGTAACCAGTCTGATCTGGGCTAAATCCATGGTTATGTCCTGTTCTAGGGTTCTGCTATATAGGTTCAAGAAATTTCAACAATATACAACTTTGTATCAACAAACATGAACATAGGAATTGTTAATTTGAGAACAAGAGTTCAAAGGAGGGGGAGAGAAAGGGAAGAAGGGGTAGGGGGAGGGGAATCCGCAGGAGCGACCTGATCTCCGCCACCGGAGAGAGGCTTGAGCGTGGGGGTGCCAGTTTGGCTGGACTACCATGGCAATACAACTTCATTATTAAATGCGTTCGGAAAAGCATATGTTATCCAGGGTTTCCATAGACTCTCAAATCCGGTGGTCATGTCCATGTCAATAGCCACCATCTTGGCGTGGGACATTGCTGTGTTCATTCTATTTGTGACTTCATTTAGTGATAAATTAGGGGTTTTCCATGCTCTCGCAAGGGTTTGTTTTGCAGCAGTAAGAAGTTGTATGATTAGTTTGAACTGTTTGTGTAGGAGATTATCAGGTTTTAGATTTAATAACGCTGTTTTAGGATCTAAGGGGATTGTTTTCCCCGAGATTTATATCAGTTTTTATGGCAGAGGCTTCAACTGACATTATTACTTTTTTAGCAAGGGTGATGGTATGGTCTGTAACAGGGAAGTTAAAACCATGACCTCCAAGCATGGCTGGTGCAAAATTCCCTATGAGGTTCACTCTTTATTTGGTGATAAGTTGGAGGCAACAGGATAGATATTTGATGAAGAAAATGCTGCAGCAATAGTTTTGCACAGAGCAATCAGTCTCTGTAACTCCAGGCACATGTCTGGGCTCCTCAGGAATATGGTCACCAACCGGTTCAGGGTTTGGTTGTAAACTTGTAGGATCATGCCAGACACCATGCCATATGTCAGCATCAGAGTTCAGAGTAGACTCTGGTAGGTGGTTAGAAAGTTGGGTCGGTTTTGTCACTAGTGGCCGGCAAATGCGTTTCCTCAATTGCGAAAGGTGTCTTCGAACACAAATGCCTTCCTCCAGGCGAACAAGGTACATTCTTCTTTCAAAAGTTCCATCAATAACGCCAGGAAGCCAAGCAGGCAAAGCTCTGTAATTTCGAGACCATACAAGATCACCGGCACGGAATCCCAGACGACCCGGCGGAGGAGGTGTCGGTGATTGTTCCTGTGGACGAACTAAATCCAGTTTGGTGCGGAGATGCCTGCCAAACATAAGAAAAGCTGGTGACAGCCCAGTAGTAGCGTGTTTCGTGTTACGGTACATGATCAAGAATTCCAGCAGCTTCTCCTCTGACATTCCAACCTGGCCCAGAGTGGACAGTAAGTGCTTCTTAAACGTCTGCACAAATCGTTCTGCCAGCCCATTCGAGGCTGGATGATAAGGAGCTGTTTTGTAGTGTTGGACGCCCAAGCCACTAAGGAAGGATTGAAACTCATGCGATGTAAATTGAGTTCCATTGTCGGAGACTATGGCTGTTGGCAAGCCATATTGAGCAAAGAGCTTCCTTAAGACTAGAATGGTAGCAGCTGAGGTAATAGAAGGCATTTGAAAAACCTCCGGCCATTTTGAATGTGCATCTACCACAATCAAATACATTTTACCCTGGATGGGGCCAGCAAAATCAAGATGGAGTCTGGACCACGGTTCTGTTGGCCATGGCCAAGGTTGCAGGGTTCCTCTCTTTTGGGGTCCAGTACATTGAGCAACATAGTCTTCAATTGCCGTATCCATTTGTGGCCACCAAACATAGCTCCGGGCTCGCTGCTTCATGCTCACCACACCAGGATGGCCTTCATGCAGTATCCTGAGCATGGTTGATTGCAAGTACTGGGGTACAATCACTCTATTGCCCCATTGTAGGCAACCATCATTAGTCACAAGCTCACATTTTCTGGCAAAGTACGGACGAAATTCACCTGAAACTCTCTCTGGCCATCCAGTCTGAACATAAGAGAATATCTGAGAAAGGAAAGGATCTGTGGCTGTATGTCTGGCAATCAGGGAGGTGGACATGCAAGATTGTGGCCTGTGTACTTCCACTACACGTATCTCTCTTGGTGGGTGGTCTCCAAGTGGCAATCTGGAAAATGCATCTGCATTGCCATGGGTATCATGGGAGCGGTATCTGATAGAATAAGCATAAGCTCCTAAAAATAAAGCGTACCTTTGTAAGCGAGATGCGGTTGTTGTAGAAATTCCTTTCTGAGGATTCAGTATTGACAACAGAGGTTTGTGGTCAGTGATAAGTGTGAATTCCCGACCATAGATGTATGCGTGAAATTTTTTTGTGGCCCATACAATGGCCAAATCTTCCTTGTCTATCTGGGAGTAGTTTTGTTCTGCTGAGGTTAAAGACCTGGAGGTGAAAGAAATGGGGCGCTCCGTGCCATCCGGCATGACATGGGAAAGCACGGCACCCAGTCCATAAGGCGAGGCGTCACAAGCCAGGATGACGGGTTTCTTTAAATCATAGTGGACCAGAACTCGAGAAGACAGAATGAGTTCTTTAGAAAGCCGAAAAGCTTCTTCACATTTGTCTGTCCATATCCACTTAGCTCTTGCATCCAGTAAGCGATGTAATGGGTAGAGCTGGTGTGCTAGGTTCGGCAAAAAACGGTGGTAGTAATTTAGGAGGCCAAGATAGGACCTGAGCTGGGTGACATTCCGGGGGGGAGGGGCGTGGGTAAGGGCTTTAACCTTTTCTTCAGTAGTGTGTAACCCATGTCGGTCCACCGTGTGGGCACAAAATTCCAGTTGAGACTTAAGAAATTCGCATTTTGAAAGATTGACACGTAAACCATACTTTTGGAGTCTCTCTAGCACAGCTTCAACATTCTTTCTGTGTTCTTCATCAGTGGGACCAGTGATGAGCATGTCATCCAGTAGACATTGGGTGAAAGGTATTCCTGCCAGGACCTCATCCATGATCCGCTGCCAGATGGCTGGAGCTGGGGCTATGCCAAAAACCATGCGTTTATACTGGAATAATCCTTGATGAGTGTTAATGGTCAACAGATGGCGTGAATCTGGGTGTACTTGCAGTTGCAGGTAAGCTTGCTTTAAGTCTATTTTTGTAAACTTTTGCCCCCCAGCCAGTGAGCCAAATAAATCTTCAAGTCGAGGCAATGGGTATTGATCCACAAGAAGTTGGTTGTTCAGGGCTACCCTGAAATCACCACAAATCCTAATGTCTCCATTCTTTTTCTTGACAGGCACAATTGGCGATGCCCATTCACTTCTATCCACTTTCGTTATGATCTTTTCAGCCAATAGGTGGTCCAGCTCTGCTTCCACTTTCTTCCGCAAGGCAAAAGGTACTGATCTTGCCTTACAAAAACGAGGTGAAGCACCAGGCTTCAGGAGAAGGTGGACCATCTTTCCTTTCACAGTGCCCAAAGAGTCCTCAAAAACCTCTTTAAAACGTGACTTCAGGGATTCCACCCAATGGTCTACTTCAGAAAGCAATGTACATTGGGCAATGGTAAAAGGAGGCATGCACAGGGCTTTGATCCAGTCCCTTCCATACAGCGGAGGACCTCCATTCCTTACAACATAAAGGCGTAGACTTTGACTGCGGTTGCCTAATGTAACAAGGGGTTTTACATAACCCAAGGGCTGTAGTAGTTCCTTGCTGTAGGTTTGTAGTGTGAGCTTTGTAGGTTTCAGCGCCAGGGACAGACCCGATGCCTTTAAATCAGTCCATGAAATGACAGACACAGCTGCCCCTGTATCAACATCCATGGAGACAGGACAGCCATTGAGTGTGACATCCACTTTAATCGCAGGAGTGCTCCCAGCTACTCGAAACAGTCCAACATGCTGGACACAGGTCTCTTCATCAGAGCTCAAACCGTTATTGTCCATATCCACACGGAATGTCTGTTTACGTCTATCTTTTGTGGTAGTGTTCGGGGAGCGAGAGCTGCGGCAAACACGCCCAATATGACCAGTCTTTCCACAGCGAAAACAAACGACATCCTTGAACTTGCAAGCAGGCGCACTGTGAGTAGTGTTACCACAACGGTAGCAAGTCAGGGTCCCAGAGACAGAAGAATTAGGGTGGCGAGGTTTAAGCTGAGTGGCAGGGGGCGGGCGTCTCGAGCTTTGAGTGATAGCAGTGTGGAATATTTCCTCACCCTGGCTTGCAGGAGTTGTAGGTGGTGCCTTCAGTAGGGTGGCGTCCCATGTTGCCAACTCCATGACCGTAACAAGGTCAGTGGCTTTCGTCAGAGTCAAGTCAGGTTCTGTGAGTAAACGTTTCTGTATGGCTGGGTCGCAGAGTCCCATGACGAACATGTCCCGGAGAGCTGTCTGCAAGTAGTCTCCAAACTGACAAGTGGCAGCTAGTTTACGTAAAGCAATGATATATGTCTTTATATCCTCCCCGGCCTGCTGCCTTCTACTGTAGAATTTAAACCGCTCTGCGATTTCTAATGGCTTCGGGTTGTAGTGTGCATGTAACGTCTGAATTAACTCCGGCAGGGGCTTAGAGGCCAGCTTGTCTGGAGAAACCAGGTCTCTGAGAGTTCCATATGCAGCTTGACCCAATGCTGTGAGAAAAACTGCAACTTTCTTATCTACAGTCACATTATTTGCTTCCATATACTGTTCCAGCCTCTCCACCCAGGAGCTCCATGACTCAGCCGCAGGATCAAATGGTTGAATAAACCCTATGAAGGCCATGTGTGCTAAAATCCACAATCCTCGTAGCCACTGTTATGTCCCCTGGACGTTCTGTGTCTCTCAGGTGCTGCTAGCAATGCTGCCAGTATCTGCTCAGCAAGTTACACACACAGGCCGATGTACTACTTAACCAGTGCAGGTTTATTACTCAGAACATTATGGCATTCTTACATGGAGGAGTCTTATTCCAAACAGCTTCTGTCCTTATCAGATTTAATCCCTTCTCAGCCTCATGTGTCTGCTTCCAGTTCCCCTCACATACTGTCTGACTTCCTGGTACAGCTCCTCCTCTCCCATCATGCATCAGGAGAAAGAGGGTAAAGGTCACAGTGATCTATTACAGACATCACAGTATCACTTCCACATTGAAAGCTGACATTTGGATTTACTAATGTACACACACTCCTAGCTGCTTTACCAGACAGGAGGGTGTTAAACACATGTTTGCATGTTCCCCCCCATCCTGGCGCCGTAAGGCAGCTGTCTAAGCCGCCTTATGGTTGCGCCGCCCCTGATCAGAGTCTACTCCTTGCCCACTCGGAAGACAAACTCTCTGACAGCAGCACGATTTTTGAAGATTGTGCGGACAATGATTTCTTCCAAACCATTGGTGAAGTGGGCTCAATGGAGGTTTCTGGAGCAGTGGAGGTCAGATTATCTGTCGGACAGAAATCTGGTGTCCCCATTTATAAAAAAAATTGTCTCAGATGGTGGCTGAATAAAGAGAAAATCTGCAGAACTGTCATTCACTCCACCCCTTTCAGTGGGTAGTGATTACAACAGACACTATCAACACTGGAGGTTGGGAAGTCCCATGTTTGGGGCAATCAGCTCACTCTTCCATGGAATGGGCATACTTCTGAATATTCTGGAACTGAGGTGATTTACCAGGCTGTCAAGAATATGCAGCAGGGATGGACGAATCTGCATATCTACACTAGTAAACCAGACTATATATAGTAAAGTAAATGTATTAAAGTGGTAGTAAACCGCAAAAAAAAAAACCTGCAAGACAATAGCATAATGTGCTAGTATGCATCATATACATTATGAAACACCTTAAAACAAAGTCCTGTAGCAGTGCCCATGTTCTAAGCTGCATTTCTTTTTTTAAACAATAGTTTTTATTGATTTTCACATAGAAAAGAGTATAAAGAATAGAATACAATCCAGTTTCTCGACAAGAGTGTGTATGTAATACATAGGTGGTATAGCACAATACACTCATGTATAAGCATCAATGTTACACAAGCAAAACAAAGGATAGCAAAAAAAGGAGAAACCGTGCTTCTAGGTATTAGATCATATGGATGGAACACTTAAAGTGTTCTGAGGAAAGGTTATATCTAACCAGGGTCATCGTTGCTGTTGTTGGGTTCATAGAAATGATGCTGCGTTATTCCAACGGGACCAAGTGAGCCAGGTCGCGTGTGTTTTTCCGAAACTACCTCTGCTGGAAGCTAGGGTCAGCTCATGGTTATAGTGTAAATTAACCAGGTCAATGACATTTTCTACCGTCGGGCATTGGGTAGACTAAGCTGCATTTCTTCTGGGATCGCTGGCTCTGGTACTGTAAGTGGCCGGAGCGCGATACTGTTACTCCCGCACATGCACGCCCTCCGTTCTGGCAAGTTCTGGCCAGACCTGCAGAGTGCATGCACTGCTGACATCAGCGACTGCATGCAGAGCCTTATTATAGGCTTAGCTATAGGTAAAAATGTCCAAGCGGGAGATATAACTGCTTTAACCACTGAAGGACCGGACCAATATGCTGCTAAATGCCCAGAGGCGTTTTTACAATTCGGCACTACGTTGCTTTAACAGACAATTGCGCGGTCGTGCGACGTGGCTCCCAAACAGAATTTGCGTCCTTTTCTTCCCACAAATAGAGCTTTCTTTTGATGGTATTTGATCACCTCTGCGATTTGAATTTTTTGCGCTATATACAAAAATAGAGCAACATTTTTGAAAAAAAAACAATATTTTTTTAGTTTTTGTTATAAGAAAAATCGAATAAGCGAAATTTTAGTCAAACATTTAGGCCAAAATGTATTCAGCCACATGTCTTTAGTAAAAAAAAATTGCAATAAAAAAAAACTAGCTACCTAGCGGCAACAGCGACACTAACACAGCGATCAGAAAAATGATCGATTAGTGACGCTGGTAATAGGGGGTGAAAGGGTTAACTAGGGCGGAGATCAAGGGGTTAAAACTTTATTAGGGGGGGTACGGGGCTACCCTGAACCTAAAACTAACTGCCTGTCACAGTAAGGCCGCGTACACACGTCCAAATCTGTCTGCTGGAAACGGTCTGCCAGACCGTCCCAGCAGACAGATTCGATCGTGTGTACGGGCGAGCAGACGGATTTGGCCAGCCGACAGATTTGAAAGCATGCTTACCAATCTGTCGGCTGGGAACCCGTCCGCCCGACATGTCTGCTGGTTAGTACGCTAACCAGCAGACATGTCTTCTCGCACACGCGCCGAATGATTTCGACGCATGCGCGGAAGTGTTTTACTTCCTGGTGCGGTGACGTGGCGGTGTCAACGTCACCGCCACGTCACCGACACGTCTGCTGGGGATTTTGGTTTGCTCGTGTGTACACGCGAGCAAACCAAAATACAAGCAGACAGATTTGTTCAAATCGGTCGGTCCGACCGATTTGAACAAATGGATTGCCTCGTGTGTACGAGGCCTAACTGTCACACTGACACTAAATGCAGTGATCAGTGCATATATGATCACTGCTTTTAGTGACAGTGTGACAGGGGGTGGGGGGGGGGTGATCGCAAGGGGTTAAATGTGCCTATGTTTACTGGTGTCAGTGTAGTGTTGGTGCGACTTACTGTGAGTGTTCTCTCCTCTCGGCGGATTGAAAATACCGCCGAGAGGAGAGATGCATCACTTCCTCTGCCAGTGTTTACATTACACAGGCAGAGGAGGCTCGCGGGATTGGCTGGGAGCGATCACGAGGGGGCGGACAGAATCGAACAGATGCCCCCTTAAGACGTATCGCTCCCGCAGGTAAGCCGCCCACCGCATGCAGCGGAGGGGATCCCGATCAGACCCCCGACCCGCTAGAAGGCAGGGACATACATGTACGGCCATCTGCCTGTACGTGCCATTCTTTTGACGTACATAGGCGTGCGGCGGCGTTTAGCGGTTAAGGGGTTAATAGTAAAACAAAAGACATGCAAAAGACAGCCAACAGGAAACACAGCAAACATGAAGATGCCATATAACCAGAATGCCTAACTAGCAACCTATCTAAGTAACAGGAAGACTAACTAACACACTGACTATATACAATATGTACAAAAATGGGGAACAGATAAACAGGGAAAACTGGAGATGCAGGGAACAGATAGGAATGGGGAACCTGGACTGGGAGCAGGTACAATGAAAGCAGAAAAGAGGCAGCAGGGTTCAGGACGCAGGACAGGAGCAAAATCAGATTGTAGGCTCAGGATGAGTCGCAAGCAGTATCTGGCTGCAAAGCAAAACACTGAAGAAAAGTGTAATAGTAAAGAAGGAACTAAATACCCTCCCAGCAGCCATTATCAGGTAGAATCTGCTGAAACCTGCTTGTTGCTGGGAGACATCCGCTGGTGAACACTGGAACTACAACCTCCCACTGTGGGAAACACACAGTGCAAATTTATAGATAGATGGTCCTATGGGGTAGATGAGTAGAAGATTATCCATATGTATGAGGCCATGAAGCTCATAGGGAAAGCAAACATACTGTAAGGATTTGTGTAAACTAGCAGCTCCTGAACTTGCGTTTAGGAGCTTTTGGCGTTTTTTTGCCAAACCTCCTAAAATCGACTGCATAAAAGCCTATAGGCCAGATTCTCAGCGGCGTTACGACGGAGAGTCTCAGATACCCCGTCGTATCGCCGTTTTTTTTGCCTCGTATCTATGCGCGTGATGCTTAGCATCACTTTTGCATAGATATGCTTCTACACATGACAAGTGTAAAACCATTACACTTGCGGATCGTAGTTGTAATGACAACTCCGGCCACTAGGTGGCCTTTACGTTGTTTTCTCATTTGCATATGCAAATGAGGTAGTACGCCGATTCCCGATCGCTTTTACGCCGCCCCGTCGTCGCGTACGCCGTTTTCGTCCGCGTAAGGTTACCCGAGTTTCGATGTGAAGTAACCTTACGAAGTACCGTCGGATGCCGTCGGGTGCCGTCGGATGCCATGTTAAGTATGGCCTCGGGACCGCGTCGTGTTGTGCGTCGTTTACGTCGTTTGCGTACGTCGATTCTCAATAGGGCTGGCGTACGCTGCGATTACGTTGTTTACATTGAGAAAATGTGACGTCCTTTGGAGCATGCGCACTGGGCTTTTTCCCCGGCCGGCACAAGCGCAGTTCGTTCGACGCGGGGGCGCGCTTAATTTAAATACAAGCCGCCCCATTTGAATTGCGCGGGTTTACGCTGGCCGATTTACGCGACACAAGCGAAAACTACGAAGCAAGTGCTTTGAGATTAAAGCACTTGCTCTAGTACGATGCGGCGGCGTAGTATAAATGGCTTACGCTACGCCGCCGGAATTCTATGAATATCTGGCCCTATGTGTCTATGTACACATAGGCTTTTAGCAGAGTTTAGGAGCTGGCGCATTTAGGTGAGGTTAAACCTCCCTCTCATGAACACAGAACAATCGCATTCAGGATAGAAGCATTTTGATAGTCGGACACAGGAAAACGCAAATCATGGCAAAATCACGGTTTGCGTTTCTGCAATGTTTTGTGTTTTCATGTGGCTGCAGTCAGGTTAGGCTAGTGAACATGTAGCCTTAATATAAAAATAATTTTCTGATTTTGTTACTATAAGGATTTATGCTCATTTAATTGATAAACTGTGTCCAACAGTAAGGCCTCATACACACGATAGGATAGCCAGAGGACAACAGTCTGATGGAAAATTCAGACAAAGAAAAAAAAAATTTAGAAGGGAAATCGAAGGAAAAGGTAAGTGAACCAACAATGCACTGGCTTAAAGGAACCTATTTAGAAAATAAAAAAATAACTTTTACAACACCTTTAAATATTGATTCTCCTACACTTTGTGCACAATTATTAGGTAAGTATTTTGACCAAATCATAATTTTATATGCATATTGTCCAACTCCAAGCTGTATAAACTTGAATGCTTATTGGATTTAGGCATATCAGATGACACGTATTTGTGTAATGAGGGAGGGTGTGGCCTAAGGAGATCAACACCCTATATCAAGATGTACAGAAAGACTAAAAGTATTTGAGATTAATGCAGCACTCTTGAAATTGTTGGGGCATGATCACAGACAAATCATAGTCAACAGGGTGACACAAAACGTCTTAAGAAAAAACAAGATCCAAATTAACTGCCAAAGAAGAATTAAACCTGAAGCTACTAGGAGCCCATTATCCTCCAGTGCTGTCATATTCCAGAGCAGCAACCTACTTGGAGTGCCCAGAAGTACAAGGTGTTCAGTGCTCAGAAACACATCCAAGATAAGGCAGGTTGAAACCCGACCATCTACAAATGTCAAGACTGGGCCAAGAAATATATGAAGACATATTTTTCAAAGGTTTTATGGACTGATAAGATGAGAGTGACTCTTGATGGACCAGATGGATGGACTTGTGGCTGGATCAGTAACAGGCACAGAGCTCCGCTTCAACTCAGGCGCCAGTAAGGTGGAGGGGATCTAGTTGGACCTTTTCAGGATGAAAATGGATTAAAATCAACTTCCAAACATACTGACAGGTTTTAGGAGAAATTTTCTTCAAGCCGTGGTGCAAGAAAAAGTCTGCATCTTTCAAGAAGACCATGATATTTATAGTGCAGTCAGTGTAGTGTATATTATTTCTCTCTTTTTATTTCTCTAGTCCCAATTACTTATGGTATGTTCAGCTGTGTGCCATCCTGCCAAAAACTGAAACATTGCTGTCTGCTTTGCCTATGTCTATTTGATAATACTGACATGTTATTTTTGCTTAACCCTATGTAGGCCTGTCCACATTACAATGTTTTATTATCTCCCTTAACCTACCCAAAATAATGGTCCATTAACTTTATTGCCCTCTTGCTGATCTGCTTCTGAAGTAAGAATTGTGCGCTGTTGACCAGCAAACCTTTATTACCTCCTGATTAGAGAATGGAAATGCACCCACCCCCTATCTCAGCAGTATAAAAGTATGCATCTCTTTGGGGGAAGCCATAGCAGGGGGCTCATTGCATCTGGGGCTCTTTCTTCAAGTGGGGCTTTTCTATAAGTGGAAGCACTTCTGACTCTGCACTTCAGCGTATACACACAGCGGAAAATGCTAGTATGCCTTTCTCTTTTTAATATAGGTATACTTCTATTTTAATTTTTTTTTTTTCGTTTTTTTTTTTTTTTGGGGCCTTTTAAAAATGCTGTGTCTACCACTCCTTCTGATAGCTGTGTCTTCTATCCTTAAACTATCTTCCCTTCACCCCTCTTATCCACCCCACACCCTATATATATCGCCCTCACTTCTGTCCTTTTTTTATTACTGCACGAACCAACTCGTACTAATTCTAAAGTCAAACGCCCAATACTCCAAATCAATGTGCAATGTCCCTTCATATAAATCACATTCCCACATTACCTCCCTCACCCTTCTGCTTCTCCTATCTTCTGGTGATGTATCCCCAAACCCTGGCCCTCCCTCACCTAACTGTGCTCAACGCACCCATTACCCTACACCAGGGGTGTCAAACTGGCGGCCCTCCAGCTGTTCCGAAACTACAAGTCCCATCATGCCTCTGCCTGCGGGAGTCATGCTTGTAACTGTTAGCCTTGCAATGCCTCATGGGACTTGTAGTTTTGCAACAGCTGGAGGGCCACCAGTTTGACACCCCTGCCCTACACCCTCTGGCAGTAGCCGCAATGCACACAATCTAGTTCCCATTTCTCTTCTTCCCAAGACCAAACTCCCTTTCTCTTGCAGCCTTTGGAACGCTCGCTCGGTCTGTAACAAACTCACCTCCCTCCACAATCTCTTTATCACAAATTCATTTAATCTACTTGCCATTACAGAAACATGGCTTCACAAATCTGACACTGCGTCTTCTGCTGCTCTATCCCATGGTGGTCTTCTTTGGACTCACTCCCCCATGCAACCTCTCCAACTATCCTTACCCCCTCTCTGATCACTATCTTATTAATTTCACTCTCTCCCTCTCCTCTGCCTCCTTTCCCTCCAAATGCCTAACAGTTACTCGTAGAAACCTTTACAATATCAACCCTTCTCTTGTATACTGTGCGACTGACCACCTCTATGACACAATCGCACCCCTGTCCTGCACCCACCTAGCCACTTCTGTCTACAACACTTCACTTCTAGCACCACTGGACAGACTGGCCCCCCTCAATACACGCAGAATAAGACCACGCCCCCTTCAACCCTGGCAAACAGATGATACTAGAAGCCTGAAAAAACACAGCCGTGCTCTCGAGCGCCGGTGCCACAAGACTAAGTCCCAGGAAGACTTTGTCCAGTATAAATCTGCCCTCCAAAAATACAATTCCAACCTCCTCACTGCCAAGCAGACCTATTTCATCACCCTCATTAAAAACGTATCATCCCGTCCCCGGCAACTCTTCTCTACCTTCAACTCTCTCCTTCGTCCTCCATTGCCACCAACTCACTCACTGCCCAGGAGATTGCCAATCACTTCAAACAGAAGATTGATACAATTCGCAAGGAGATCTCTACTGTTCAGATACCCTCTACACTTCACACCTCATGCCCACAGGCACAGTCATTACTTCCCTCCTTCAACCCCACCACCATAGATGAGGTCACTAAATTACTTGCTAACGTCCATCTTACCACCTGTGCGCTGGATCCTGTTCCCTCACAAATGCTACGTCCACCCTCTGACTCTATTCTACACTCTCTAACCCACATCTTCAATCTCTCCCTCTCTTCTGGAATCTTCCCTAACTCTTTGAAACATGCACTTGTCAGCCCCATACTCAAAAAGCCCTCACTGGACCCATCCAATCTTGACAGCCTACGCCCCATCTCCTTGCTCCCTTTTTTATCCAAACTCCTTGAACGTCTAGTCTACAACCGACTGAGTGTCCACCTTGCTGATAATAACCTCCTTGATCCCCTTCAGTCAGGATTTCGTCCTCAACATTCCACAGAAACTGCTCTCCTAAAACTTACAAATGACATACTAATGGCCAAAACTAAGGGACACTATTCTGTGCTCCTACTCCTGGACCTCTCTGCTGCCTTTGATACAGTTGATCACCCCCTCCTCCTAAAAAAACTCCACACCTTTGGTCTCCGTGACTGTACTCTTCGCTGGTTCTCTACTTACTTATCCAACCGTACCTTCAGCGTTACTTACAATTCTACTTCCTCCTCTCCTCTTCCATTCTCCATTGGGGTCCCCCAAGGTTCTGTTCTTGGACCTCTCCTATTTTCAATCTACACCTCCTCCCTGGGTCAGCTGATAGCCTCCCATGGCTTCCAATATCATCTCTACGCTGATGACACTCAAATCTATTTCTCTACCCCTCAACTCACTCCTTCATTCTCCTCCCGTATCACTAATTTACTATCAGATATATCACTTTGGATGTCGCACCACTTCCTCAAACTCAATCTATCCAAAACGGAACTTATCATTTTCCCTCCCCCACGTGTCTCTTCCCCTGATCTCTCTGTCAAAATTGATGGCACAACTATCAGCCCATCCCCACATGCCAAAGTCCTTGGTGTAGTCCTGGACTCTCAACTTTCCTTTAAACCTCACGTTCAATCACTGTCCAAAAATTGCCGCCTCAACCTTCGCAACATCTCCAAAATACGCCCCTTTCTAACCAAGGACACCACAAAACTATTGATTCACTCCCTGGTGATCTCTCGCCTTGATTATTGCAACTCCCTTCTCACTGGCCTACCGCTGCATACTCTAACCCCCCTTCAGTCCATTATGAACGCTGCTGCCAGACTCATTCACCTTACCAACAGCTCTGTCTCTGCTGCTCCTCTCTGCCAATCCCTCCACTGGCTTCCGCTCACCCAACAAATTAAATTCAAACTACTAACAATTACCTACAAAGCCATCCACAACTCTGCCCCCAGCTACATCACTGACCTAGTCTCTAAATACCAACCTAATCGTTCTCTTCGTTCTCCCCAAGACCTCCTACTCTCTAGCTCTCTCATCACCTGTTCCCATGCTCGTCTCCAGGACTTTTCCAGAGCCTCTCCAAGCCTATGAAACTCCTTACCCCAATCTATCCATCTATCTCCCTCTCTATTAGCTTTTAGAGAATCCCTGAAAACCCTCCTCTTCAGAGAAGCCTACCTTTCCCACACCTAGCAACTGCACTTTTCATCTGAGTCCATCTGACTATCCCCCACAGCTAACTACCCCTTGTTCTACTTGACCCTCCCTTCTAGATTGTAAGCTCTTACGAGCAGGGCCCTCTGATCCCTCCTGTATTGATTTGTATTGTGAATGTACTGTCTTCCCTAATGTAAAGCGCTGCGTAAACTGTTGGCGCTATATAAATCCTGTATAATAATAATAATATAACGCAGTGCAGAGGATTTAGTGCAGTGCAGAGTATATATTGCAGTGTAGTGTAGAGTATATAACACAGTGCAGTGCAGTGTAGAGTAAAATACAGTGTAGTGCAGAGTATATAATACCGTGTAGTGCAGAATATAAAATGAAGTGCAGAGTATATAATACAGTGCAGTGAAGAGTTTATAATACAATTACAGTGTATTGATGTTGTTAAGGGGAACCCTATTACAGAATTAAGAAAAAAACTCACAGGGTCCCCCCAAACATCCATACCTGGCCCTTTGGATCTTGTATAGAGCTTAAGGGGAACTCTATGCCAAAATTTAAAACAAAAATAAGTGTGCCCCCCCCAATTCATGTCTGGTGTCACCAGACCTGCCTTTATCATGACCATGCCTTATACCTCTTCAGTTTAGTGAGTAGCCATTTGGCTGTATGTGATACATATTCCCATTAAATTCTCTATTTTTACTGCACTTAGATTGGCGCATCTTGTTCTTCTTTCAATAATTAAATGAATCCTCAAAAATACAACTTGCTTAATAATTGTGTACACAGTGTAGTTTATACTAGAAGATTTTGTCATATTTCAGGTTACCAGTGTGCTCTGTCAGTAAACTTTTCATGTTTTATCAGTTTAAAAAAAGTTCTGGTGGTTGGAAAGCCTGCCATCTGCACAAGATAAAATGTAAGGGAAATTTAGAGCCCCCAGCAGGCACACTCTGCTAAATTTGTTTAAATGCCACCTCGGTTACTAAGGGCTAGGCAGAATTTAGCAGTTGATTTCATATATGTGTATTCATGTTGTTAACAAGGCTGCAAAGCTGAAGGTACCCAATTGTTTCTCCACTAAAATAATGATAGAGTTGCTTAGCAACTGTTGAAAAGTGCATAGTAAAATAAATAAAATATTGTTGTTCTAGCTTGAGTTAACCTATGGTATATGGATAATATTCAGTGACTATGTATAACTCTGAAAATGTAAACATTTCACTGCTGGGACATACCAACAATGAAATATTATGGTCTTCACTAAAGACCCCTAACCATATATAAAATGCAAATCATCCATAGAATTTATAGATATACTGTATTTTTCCATAAAAGCTTTATTGTAATATGAGGAGATTACAACATCAGAATGCAACAATTCCATACTTAGTGTCAACTGTAATTGGAATGACTAGGAAGATGTACAGTAGCGAGTACAATACACAGTCAGATTGCAATACAGGTGATGTGTGGAAAACATAACAATGAATAAACGACAGTTGGGTAAAACAGGATGAACAAACTACAATGAAAAATGAAGGGTAAAAGGTTAGACAACTCTTGAGTCAGACTGACTACTTCAAAGAGTTATACCGATTCAGCCTCATGGTTTTCTGGTGACCCTATCAGGATCTTCTTTACAGAAGAGGGATGCAAGTTGGTTCTACTAACCAGAGGTTGAAGTGCCTTTGGTCTGACAAAGAGAGAGGCGGGGAAATAAAATGGAAGAAAGATAGAATAGAGGTCAAGAGGGGGAGGGGGAGGGGGGTAAGGAATATAGAAGTAAAAAAGGGACCTAGGCAGTAATTAGGTATACTACTGGGAAACATTGCAGTCACCATACTTTCCTCCCCATGTCAGGATATTCTGGTATCACAGTCAAACCCGAGAGGACATCTCAGTTCCACTCCCAGGCACGCCAGATAGCTGCTGATGATGTGGTGTTTGGTGATTCACTCATAGTACTGAAGAGAGAAGGTTTTGATTGTTGGTGTTGGTTGATTGTTGGTGACCCGGAGGGGTCAAAAAGGGCCAAATTTGAAAGTACTGTTAGACCTCATGTTTGAAGTGTTAATGGATGCAGCAAAGTCTAGAAATTGTATTTTTTTTTTAAAAAGTGCTTTGCTAGCATTAACAAATGGGACATTCCACGACCAGAAACCTTTGGTGCATCCCTGTTGTGAACGTTGGCTTGAACTTGATTGGAGTAAGCAGGCTGAGGGAAGAGGGAATTAAAGAGGTTCTGCAACAGAGTGTGGTACGTATAGTTGGGAGCTTCAATAAAGAAGACAAGACAAATCGTATCTGTGTCAAGGGGTGTCAGCCAATGGCAGAGTGGAATACAAGTCTTCCAGAGACACCCAATCTTTTAGGTTGGCATGAAGTGTAGCTTCCAGTCAACTACTCTGGAGGGGTGCTATGCCCATTAATATTTTTATTAGGGGGGTTTATGCACCAGAGGAATTTAGAGCACATCTTCGTGTGGCCAGTATATTAATAGGAATTATCTGTAGCTTATATAGGAACTGTGGAAACACCAACAGTTTTAGGATAGCTGCCCAGCCAAACCAAGAGAATTGAGGCTTACACTAAAGTAGACAATGCCATTGTGCTGCCTGCAATTCTGAGAGGAAATTCAGAGACAATAATTAAGAAAGATTCGATGGGAGTAGATTATTTGGATTCCCAAATAGGTGATAGCATCCAGTTTCTATATGAAAGGAAAATTGTCCTGACAGTGCTAGGCCAATACTGGGTCAAGGTAAATGTACAATACACAGAACTTTGAATAACTGACCTTAAGATTGGAAACTTTTTTTTAAATGCTCAAGGTTCTGTATGAGATGGTGTAATGTTTGTTCTGTCAGGAAGAGAAAAATCTCATCAGCAAAGACCACTACTTTATACTTCTTCCAGATGAATGAGATGCCTCCGATGTTAGTGTTCGCCTGTATGCATAGTAGAAAGGGCTCCAAGGTCAGATATCCAAGCATGAAGTAAAAAGGTCAGACGATTATCAATAATTTTCGCAAACATGTTTAGGCGTAAAACAGGCCAATATTTGAATACTAGCGTTGGATCTTTGCCTTCCTTAAAGGGTTTGTAAAAAACATTTTTATCTTAATAGCTTCCTTTACTTTATTGCAGTGCTATTTTCATGTCCTCATTGTTCATTTTTTGCTCTCAATTTGCTGTAATTCTTCTCTGATCTCCACACTTCCTGGTTGTCTGTTTCCTGAAAACCACAGTACTGGGAGCTTTTTCTCTATGATCACTAATCAAGGAGGTGTGATTACTGTGTGTCTAAAACCCCATAGAACCAATCAGTTTAGTTTTCCAAACCATCACTGCCCTGTATTGGCTCTGTGGCTCTGTATAGCAGAGAAGCAGGAAACATGCAAAACGAAACTAGAAACTACAGGTACATTATATGATTGATTTTTATAAATTTTTAATCGTTTTTAAAAGGAATCAGTTAACTATTATGTCTCAATACCTTGTAAACAGTCATTTCAGCAAAAAAAAAAAATATGTTTTATTTACAACTCCTTTAAGGATAACTGTAATAAAGGCTTGTAGGAGAGTGTCAGAAGATGGTCTAGATTTAGCTAAAGATTTGAAGGCCTTCAGAAAAGTGTGAGGTCAGAAGATCAGAGAAAGACTTGAAGTATTGGATCGTCTATTGGGACCTGGGCTCTTACTTGGTTTCATCTGTTTTAACCCTGTTCTAAATTCCTTTGGCTTGTCTAGGGCTTCCAATGTTTTGGCTGCTGAGGAAGAGAGGGATGGAGGACTGTACTGTTCTGGAAAATCCCTGATAAGCTTAGTCCTGTGTGGGTTCACGGGTTCTGATTGGCCACAAAGTCAAGTAAAAGTGATCTCACGCTGATGTGATAGTCACTAAAAAACAAGACTACTAATGCTATTCAACAGCTGTGAATGAATCCACAATGCTATCAGAGAATGTCCATATATTTAAATCCGTGCTGGATGAATAAAGGAAAGGTAAAGTCCCTTAGAGTGGAAATATAGACATATGATGTCAAACCGTATCTTCACATCAATGGATGAAACTGGATAAAGTAAATAACCATAGATATGCAAAACCGGTCTCTCTGGACTCTCACCTCATTTGAAGTATAAATTTGCATATATAGGATGTTGCGACCTCTAGCGAAGTAATCCCCTAGCCTTCTCTCACTGTATCACCACCTCCAATATGTCTGTAGTTAGTAGCCTTCCCTGACACTAATAGATTGCCGTGACTTCCACAGATATAACCTATAGTACTCAGATACATGGGATGAAGAGGAGGATGGGGAAGACAGAGAGGCTTCCAATGGTGTAGTATGTATTAAAAATGTAAGGATTTATTATAAATAAAATGGGTGGACTCTTACTATAAAAAAGCTAAAAACAAGCATTAAAGATCACAACGTTTTCCGCGCCGGCTTACGTCACTTCCGGTTTTGCGATAGCCAATCTGATTGGCCACAGCTGATCAGCTGACTGAAGCCAATATCATTGACTGAAATCAGCTGGCAAACTCTCACTGTGTCTACAGCACAGGTTGGCAGGGGGCACACACCCTGACTCTGTAGAAAGGCTGCAAAATACAAGTGTGTGGTCTAGCCTGGTGCTGCCACCCGCTAGCAGTACAGCTACTGTGGGTGGGTGTCAAACAGGTAACAGAAGTAGGCTAGAAATAATTGAATTCAATACAGAAATAAATATATAATTTTCCTATTTTGATCATAGATACACCTTTAGTTTTAAATTTGTAGAATGTCCAAACATAATGTACAATATACAGTAATACAACACAAAAAGTCTATACCAAATATTTCATTAATTTATTGTATTAAGATTCATAATTTAGCTGTAAATATCTTTTAATCTATCAAAATGAGTCACCGCATTAGGCATGGTTTTCATTACATTTGGTGGTTACTATGGTTACATGAGCTAGTTGTGGCATTCTTCCTCTCCAGGTTTTTGGCAGCTATACATTGTTAATTTTTTTCTTACATACTAGATGAACTTTTTTTTTGAACAGTTCTTAAACCTCTGTCAACAAAATATTTTTTATTCCTGTTTTGTCTTTAAGCTGCTTGTGTGATCTTGATTGCCGTGAAACAGCAATGTCAAGTAACTAAAATTGCTTAGCTCATTTGTTGCTTGCTTAGAGGTTCACTGCATGAAACTGCAGAGTGAGATCAATGTAAGGGCAGCAAGAGAGTGGTAAGCATTTTGTACTAACAAGCGTAAGAGTGCCTTGTGTCCTTACATTCATATATCACTCTGAGCTTTTATTCACTAAACTTCTGAACAGAAAAGCAAATGAGGTGTGTGATCAGAATGATTTTACTTGGTTTGAGTGGAGAGGCTGCAGCTTTCTTCAGTGTCATCATCTGAGCTCTAAATTAAACTGTGGGATGAGTTTCCTGGTCCACCTTTAAGTCCAATGACCCGTTTTTAGCGATGGCTGAAACTTTGATTACATCAGAATCAAAATGCTTCCAGCAAAAGAATTAAAGCGGAGGCCCACCCTAAAATTAAACTTCATTTTAATAGCTTCCCTGCAATCTAAAATAAAACATTTTGTCAAAATAAATAAATAAATCTTGCCTGTAAATTCAGGTAAGTGTTTGCACTGATTTCTGTAACAATTTGGGATTTATCAATATGTTTTAGGGAATATTCACTGTAATTTATTTTATATTGACAAAAAAAAATTATGCCCGTCACCCCGCTTTAAAGTGGTTGTTAAGGCAGAAGTGTTTTTTTTTTTTCCTTACTGCATTCTATACAGTCGAGGAAAGAACCTTCTGCCTCTAGCTCCCCCTGCAGTCCCACTAAATACATACCTAAAGCCCAATCTTGATCCAGCGATGTGCAGAAGAGCTAAGGCTTTCTCGGCTCTCTCATTCCTCATTGGCTCAGATACAAAGGCTCCTGCTGCTGTCAATCATAGCCAGTGACGAGGGAGCGGGGGTGGGGCTTATGGACACAGAGCAGAGCTTGGTAGTGAGCCCACATGAATGCCCGGAACTTGGTGCAGATCGGGGCATGTAAGATATTGTGATGGAGTTGATAAAATTATTATTGTTTGTTATATTTCTCCTAACCACTCAAATATTGCTTTCTTTTCTTATATTGTTTTATTTCTTTTATTTCTTGATATATATATATATATATATATATATATATATATATATATATATATATATATATTATTTTCCTTGAATGAAAGTTATGACAGAGTAAAGTCATGATAGAATTGAAGACTGAACGCAGATGTCTCCAAACCCCCCCCCTCTACTGCATTCCAACCAGCTGCTACCCCTCCTCACTCTTTCCACCGACCAAAGTAATATGGCGTCTGAGTGAAAGCCTCGTGGTAAGAAGGACATGTAACAAGAGAAGATTATATGAATCAGCCAATCGAATGCACCCATATGAATGATGATTGCTTATGTCACTCTGTCTATAAAGCTGTAATTTTCAATTATGCCCCACCTCTTGCTGTTGGGATGGTAAGGCCGCGTACACACGACTAAATAAATCCAATCAAATCGGTCTGACAGACCGTTTTGATCGGATTTGTCTGCTGGGCTATTTTGGTTTGATCGTGCACGGTGACGTGGCGGTGACGTCACCAAACCAGGAAGTAAAATACTTCCACGCATGCGTCAAATCCATTCGACGCATGTGCGGACAGATATGTCCGCAGGTTAGTGTAGTAACCAGCGGACATGTCGGACGGACGGGTTCCCAGCAGACAGATTTTAAAGCATGCTTTAAAATTTGTCTGCTGGAAAAACCCGTCTCCTCCTCCGTACACACGATCGAATTTGTCTGCTGAAACGGTCCGTCAGACCGTTTCCAGCAGATAAATTTGATCACCTGTACGCGGCCTAAAGGCTGCAGACTGAATTAATTTTCCCTCTTGTCTGCATGCTTTACTATTATGAAATTTGGCTCAGAGGCAGATTAGGTTATGCCCTGGAGTTGTGCCAGGGGATATCTATTTCAATTGTCGCCCAACATGGCATCCTATACTGCCCACCGGCCGTTGCCCATACCAGAATCTGTTTTCTGTAACCCACCAACCCTGCTACTCTCCTTCGTTTTGTCCAAGGGGGGTATCATGCCAAGTCTCTGGACAAAACAGGAAGAAGAGAATGGCTCAGACCTATCTGCTCCTACCCTGAATGAACATGATTGTTTTGAACTCATGAAGGTGGAATCCGCTCATCTACCCTCTGTCCTGTGTGCCCTGTCAGAACATTTGGGGTTAAAAGAATACATATAAAAATCGCACATAATATATGTTTCATAATGTTCCATATACATGGATATGGTGAACTTAGCACAACCATCTTTCCCTGTTAAAGTTTAAATATAGGTTCTCAGGCATGAATGGACACTGCTTCTAGGTTGTAAGGAGCCTATCTGTGCCGTCTTCCAGGTCATTTCTCTTTGGGTTTGACACTTATAAGATAAGAGAATGAACACCCTGGCACAGCATGACACTACGCACATGGTGGTCTTTATACTATGAGACTAGAGGGGCTTATTCACTATTCCAATGGAATTATATATCTTAAATAGTATTGTGTCTTCATTATGCCATGACAATATATGTGTATTAGTAGTTTACATAATATACTCGTAAATACATAGACATTATTGGGATCCCAGGTATAAGATCCTATAATATTTCAAAGTATTAGATGGCTTTGATCACATCCCAGCATTAGTTTAAAGAAACTTTACTAGGCATGTGTGTAGATCAGTACACCTTATCTTAATCGTAAATTTCGGGGTCGCCTGAATGTCTAGGTTTGTTGTCATGTTGTTTGACATATATAACAACTTATGATGCTATACCAAGATTCAGGTCACAGGGGGTCATAAATCCTGGTTAACTCTGAATAACCCTAAAATTAGGAATTATTCCTTAAACGCCACTGCCCCCTACAGGTTAATATCGGCATGGTTCAAGGTGGTCACCCACCAAAACATATTATCATGTGACATAGTCAGTCACGTGATAGGGGAATACACACCCACTTCTTTGGGAAGATAAAAGTATTGCACAGGACAATGATAGGAGGTCGAGGTCGATGGGAGAAGCTCGAGAGATGGCAAGTCTGATCTCTGGAGGGCTGATGGCTGGAAGCTATTCTGATCTCTGATCTCTAAAGGAAGCCGGAAGGCGGAGAGAGTGACCAAATATGTAAGGAGTTCACAGGAATCCTTCATTAGGGCTTTCCCTTCTCAAACAGGACTCTTAATTACTGGTAAGATTGAATTTTGATTATTTACCTTTTTGGTAATTCGGAGGTTTTTCACATACACTCCACTAAGACCATTTAAATATACTTGGCAAATATAATTTGGGCGTTAATTATGTCTAACTGCAGTACGAGATAATTATATTCCAAATATTAGGAGACATACGCACATTACGTTTGTCTTTAAAAAGCTAAGTGCCAACAATTGTGGTCCGAGAGTGATGGCGTATGTGAAGATATGTCCTTGCCAAATTTAACGAAAAGCTTGTGTACCATATAACATTTGTTATGTACACATTAATAAGAAGTAGTAGCAAGAGATCTGTTTGATATTGAGAAGAAATAATGCAATGTCAAGGTTATGTAAATTAAGAACTAAAGGGTCTCAAGTTACGCCAGGATGATTTAAATAAGAGCTAGGAGTATACCTTGTCATATAATGTAAATATCATCTGAGCATTCAAGCGTCATTTATCTCTATTGTAGAAGCATATCATTTATTTGTTTTGATACGAATTGTACCTGATTTTAATTGTTGCACTATATCTTTAGTTAATAAATACAGTATATATATATATTAAATATTCATTTGTATTACCTGTCCTCAAAATAGCACGGATAAAAGAATTTTGATATCTTGTATTGTAGGAAAAGTGTATATCTCCCAAAGCACAGATTTACATATTTCCATAAATACAATAATAATTTTATAAGTTCAGAATAAACATTCTGACGGTATATGTAGGCTCTATGCCGAGATACGTCAATGGTTCTGACAGCCCCGACCCCAATGCCTTAACTCACCTTGTATGTTGATGGCTCCAGATTCAGATATGGGGTAACTGAGGTGATAGAGATTGATAAAGGTCCTAGGTACCATATTAACGTTTCACACACCTTACCACCCTCAGAGTAGTGGGAAAGTGGCCCCAAGGGGGAAGCATTCTTTATCCCCTTTTGAAATCTTGTTTGAACCAGCCTCTAGATTAGTTTGTTATTACCAATGACAGTTGCAATTACAGTCTGATACTTTAAGAAATTATGTGACCGCTCTTGCAAAATAATTAACTAATATCCATGTACGAGTATTTTCTTCTATTCCAGATCCTGATTTAGATACAGGTATTCACCACATACTCCCTGGTGATTGGGAGATGGTTAAGAAGTTCCTTTGAAAACATTCTCTGGAGATAAGATATGATGGACCATGCCACACGCATCAGAATGAAACTATATATCTTTAGTCTCCTTCCCTCCATGAGACTGGCAGGGTAACATGTTCACGAACCATATATATGTGTGATATAGGTGATGATTGTGACCACTGGGAATCTGTGGGCTGGAATACAGGTGATGCCTGGGGATATAGGCCATAGAGGGCCCTGAACAAGAAAGATAAATATGGAGAGTCATTACTTAGCATCTGAATCCAACGGTAAGCATAGAAGTGCCCCAGCTGGTAGTTTTATAGATGCCATAGGGGTCCCAAGGGGGGTCCCGGATAAGTTTAAAGCAAGAGTTAAAGCAAGTAGCTGCATGTTTTGAGTCCCATAATCACTGTGATATATTCCATAGGGTAATTAATTAAATAATGACAGAATGTAGAGGAAACTAAGTTTAATGCTGAATGTAAATGTTTATAAATATTTTAGCCCTAAACTGAAAATCTGTTATTACATGTGGTCATTCAAGGCACAAGCAAGGATTAGAACAGAGTTTCAAGAGAAAATTATTGATTAGGATTGTGTAAAGAACTGTTTAAAATTTAGATAATGGAAAAACAACATGGTATTTAGTGTTTAACAGATTTGGTTGCAGGAAATAATAAGTTAAGTATTGAACAATGTTTACAAAAGATTCCAAACTTGTGCCAGGGGATATCTATTTCAATATATGTTTGTTCTTTTAACAATATAACAAAATAAAACCTTTACAATCAAGTGGACCTTTACCCATAGATACGTAATTAAATAATGTTCTTTAGCAAGTACATTCCACATTAATATAATGCAACCAAACGTATTTTGTGCTGTAAATTGCATTGCTTCTATTTCTTTTTGCAGAAGGGCAAAGCATTTAACCACTTAAGACCCGGACCAATATGCAGGTAAAGGACCAGGCCCCTTTTTGCGATTCGGCACTGCGTCGCTTTAACTGACAATTGTGCGGTTCTGAGACGTGGCTCCCAAACAAGATTGGTATCTTTTTTCCCACAAATAGAGCTTTCTTTTGGTGGTATTTGATCACTTCTGAGGTTTTTATTTTTTGCACTATAAACAAAAATAGAGCGACAATTTTGAAAAAAATGCAATATTTTTTACTTTTTGCTATAATAAATATCCCCCAAAAATATATATAGATATAAAAAAATCCTCAGTTTAGGCCGATACGTATTCTTCTACCTATTTTTGGTAAAAAAAATCGCAATAAGCATTTATCGATTGGTTTGCGAAAAATGTATAGCGTTTACAAAATAGGGGATAGTTGTATTGCATTTTTATTAGGGCTGTTACTGATCAAAATTTTTGTGTTCAATTAATCGTTAATTTTTTTAATCGATTAATCGACTAATTTCGATTAATTATAACGCACATACAGATCCAACTACTTTTAGCTGATCTCCTTGCAGGCAGATACCGATACCAACCACTGGAAAATGAATAGCAGGATGCAAAAAATGCACAAAGGCAGCGCTCGATGGGAATAGCATTAAAACTTTTAGGTAGGTAACAAAATAAATATTGCACTGGAGATAAAATCGATGTAGCTACATAAACTGTAAAAAATGTACCAAAAGTAGTCATAAAAACATGTAGCTAAGTGTGATACTGGTATAAAAATGTGTACAACGATACCACTGCTGAATCGAGATGAGGAGGGGTTAACATCAGTCCGTCGGCATGTAGTTGTGCTGTGAAGGAAACTATCATAATTCCCAGTGGATGGTTGTAGAATCCCAGGTTGATAGAGGGAAGTTATAGAGGGAAGTGTAACAGCCCTTGTGTGTGGCAGATAGTAAGGTCCCGCCGACATGCAGATATGAAGGCACAGCAAAGGAGCCCTTCAGATGAACACGGCAAGCCCCACCGGTGGCCGTGACATCACCAGATCTCCGACGGAACTCCCTGAAGGCCCAGAAACCGGCGGAGAGGTGAGTACCAATGAAAATAATTTTAATCGATCAAAAATATTTTGATCGATCAAAAAAATTAAAGATTAATCGATCAATTAAAAGTTAATTTGCACAGCCCTAATTTTTATTAATATTTTTTTTTACTACTAATGGCGGCGATCAGCAATTTTTATCATGACTGCGACATTATGGTGAACACATCGGACAATTTTGACACATTTTTGGGACCATTGTCATTTTCACAGCTAAAAGTGCAATAAAAATGCATTGTTTACTGTGAAAATGACAATTGCAGTTTGGGAGTTAACCACTAGGGGGCACTGAAGGGGTTAAGTGTGACCTCATATGTGTTTCTAACTGTAGGGAGGCAGGGCTGGACGTGTGACGTCATTGATTGCCTTTCCCTATATCAGGGAACAGACGATCAATGACAGTGCCACTGTGAAGAACGGGAAAGGTGTGTTTACAAACACCTCTCCCCGTTCTTCAGCTCCTGTGACCGATTGCAGGACTTCGATGGCAATCAGGTCCGCGGGTGTTTGTGTTCTCAAACAAACTGTCAAATCATTAAATGGTTGATGTCATAACTGATCACATGGGCAGCAGCAGATCAAACAGAAGCAGCTTATTTGGCTTGGAGGGTTTAATTTAAATCCTGCTAGATCACTTCAGGCTGGCCCCTTTTGTAGGTATAGCTTTGTAAAACATTAAAAATAAGTACTTATACTGTTTAAAATTCAGTAATTAATTGCTTTATTTTATTTGGCCCTGCTGAGTTTGTGGAGGCTGATCTGCTGACAGCCTTAAAGTGGAATTAAACTCCCCTATCATTACAGCCAGGGAAGCTGCTTCTATTTGAACTGCAACTGCCATGGTGCTGCACATGTGATCAGTTATGACATCTGTAATTTGACGGTTTGACAGTTTAGTTGAGAACACAATCAAATGTGTCAGTTTGCATTTCCAGCATTCCCAGAATGTAACTGTTTTTTGAAACCAGTAAATCAATGTGTTTAGTTCTGCTTTATGATTTCCTGCTGCTCAGGGGCTTGGGGTTTCAGAAAAATGGCAGCCTCCAGCAAGAAGAAATAGGGGTAATGTTGGAGGCAATTTACAGCACAGAATAATTTTGGTAACATAATTATTAACGTGGAATGTATGTTCCTCACTTTTTTTACATATTTAACATAGCGATACCTATGAAAGGGGCCAGCCTGAAGTGATCTAGCAGTACTTAAAGGGGTTGTAAAGATTTGTGCTTTTTAACCTAATGCATCCTATGCATTAGGGTGAAAAAAATGTAAACTTACAGTTCACCTGCTCGGCTCGTCCCTGGCATCCTCTTCTACACAGAGTCCTGACGTTGATTGGATAGATTGATAGCCATTGGCTCCTGCTGCTGTCAATCAAATCCAATGACGCGGCGGCCAGGGGGTAAGACCGAGTCATACACTCAGTCTATGGACGCTGAGTGTAGGACTCAGGAGCGCGCCAGCAAGGTAACCCCTTTGGGAGAACGCTTCCAAAAGGGGGTTATCTATTGTGGGGAGGAGCTAAGAGAGCCACCGTAGGACCCCAGAAGACGTGGATCGGGGCCACTCTGTGCAAAATGAACTGCACAGTGGAGATAAGTATAACATATTTTTTATTTTTTTTTAACCTCCCTGGCGGTATAATTATGTCAGATTTTAGGTGCTGAAAGCGGTACAATTATTTTGCATGAGAATTTGGCGTTTTATATTGTAGGCCTGTAATTTTTAGGAATAACTCACTTAAATCTGTCCAAGCAAGACATCTTGGGTATGATAAAGTTTAAAAAACAGAATCATAAATTATAATACAATAAATAACTATAAATAATTATAACAAATAATAATGTAATTATAATAACAATTATTCAATAATGTATCCAAATTAAAAACACTGAAATTTGCTCAGTTGTAGAATTGTCGCCGTCATTACTTTTATTGTTTAACCACTTGAGGCCCGGCGTATCGCCGAATGACGGCAACCGCGCGGACCTCAATTTCCAACATGCCGTCATTTGACAGCAGTTGCTTCCTGGTTCCCTGCGCGCGCTCTGGAGCGCGCGTCGGGGAAATTCTGTTGCTGGCCGTGTCCCTTGGACACAGCCAATCACAGATCGCCCTGAACGGCCAATCGGAGTGGCCGTTCAGATGCGATCTGAGGACGAATGAGAGATGTTCTCAAATGTAAATAAATGAGATCATCTCTCATCGCCGCTTCTCCCTCCTCACACAGAGACAGCGTGTGAGGAGGGAGAAAGTTCTGTGAGTTAAATACAGCGCCCATACAGTGCCATCACAGTGCCACAGTGCCCATACAGTGCCACCACAGTGCCCATACAGTGCCACAGTGCCCATACAGTGCCACCACAGTGCTCATACAGTGCCACCACAGTGCCCATACAGTGCCCATACAGTTGCCACCTGTGTCCATACAGTTGCCACCTGTGCCCATACAGTTGCCACCTGTGCCGCCAATCAGTGCTCACCTGTGCCGCCAATCAGTGCTCACCTGTGCCGCCAATCAGTGCTCACCTGTGCCGCCAATCAGTGCCCACCTGTGTTGTGCCGCCAATCAGTGCCCACCTGTGTTGTGCCGCCAATCAGTGCCCACCTGTGTTGTGCCGCCAATCAGTGCCCACCTGTGTTGTGCCGCCAATCAGTGCTCACCTGTGCCGCCAATCAGTGCTCACCTGTGCCGCCAATCAGTGCTCACCTGTGCCGCCTCATCAGTGCCACCTCAGTGCCCACCTGTGCCAATCCGTGCCCATCTGCTCCGCCAAAACATGTAAAAAAAATCCTATTCACTAGAGGAGGCATTCCAAATTATTTCTGCGCCCGATGAGAGCAACATGGACCTCTCTCGTTCAAACTCCACTTCCAATTTTTCTTCTGAGTCGGACGTCAACTATGAGCCTGCCCCCAGTAGCGGAACACTGAGTGACTCCGAGGAGGAAGATAGCCGGCCCGCTAAACGAAGGCGTTCTGGTCAGGAGGCAGTGCCATCCACCAGCACCGCAGTGCCTTCCACCAGCACTGCAGTGCCTTCCACAAGCACCGCAGTGCCTTCAACCAGCACCGCAGTGCCTCAGCAAGAAAGGCCAAAGACCTATGCCGGCCTTCCCTATGCCCTTCAGAACCCTTTGTGGCTTCCTCCAAATTCCGGGGAAGCCAACATTCCCCCTTTCACGGCCCAGCCAGGAGTCCAAGTGGACACGGAGAATTTTTCCCCGATCGATTTTTTCAACCTGATGTTCACAGAGGACATGCTATCTGAAATTGTGGCCCAGTGCAACCTATTTGCACAACAATTTATTGAAAGAAATCCCACATCCTATCATGCCCGTCCCTTCCAGTGGAGAGACCTTACGGTGGAGGAGTTGAAAATTTTTTTAGGCCTCACATTATGTATGGGACTCAACCCAAAAAATTCTTCACGTGCCTTTTGGTCCAAAAACCCAATTTATCACATGCCAATCTTCTCCAGCATAATGCCCAGATCCCGATACTATGCCATCATGAGATTTCTACATTTTAACGATAACACCCAGTGCCATCCCCGAAATCATCCAACTCACGACAGGCTTTTTAAAATTCGGCCCTTACTGACTTATTTTTCTGAAAAATTCCCCCAATTGTATACCCCGGACCAACACATCTATGTGGATGAGTCCCTTGTGAAATTCACTGGCAGGCTTCAAATAAAACAATTCATCCCCAGCAAAAGAGCCCGCTATGGCGTGAAGATCTACAAATTGTGTGACCGAGTCACAGGATACTTGTATGCCTTCAGAGTGTACGAAGGCAAGGACACCCAACTGAATCCCCCTAATTGCCCAGACTACTTGGGATCAAGTGGCAAAATTGTTTGGGACCTCATCACCCCTCTATTGGAAAAGGGATACCATCTATACGTGGATAACTTCTATACCTCCCTTCCCCTGTTCCACAACCTGCACCGGAAGAAGACGCCAGCATGTGGCACCATCAGGAATAATCGGAAAGGCTTTCCTCAAAGTCTCGTGAATAAGAAGCTGAAAAGTGGAGAATCGGCAAGTCTGCGAAATAAGGAGGTCCTGGCAGTGAAGTGGAAGGACAGAAGGGATGTTTACATGCTATCCACCATCCACAATGACACCGTCGTTGAAACCCGCAGAAGGCGTGGCACCGTCATTCGAAAGCCAACATGCATCCAGGACTATAATTTGTTTATGGGGGGGGTCGACTTCAATGACCAGATGCTTGAACCCTATCTTGCCACAAGGCGGACGTACCATTGGTACAAAAAAGTTGGCATTTATTTTTTTCAATTGGCCATATACAACTCATATGTAATTTATCGCAACTCCACCCAAAACCCCGAACGCTTCCTTGGCTGCCAAGAGGACCTTATCACTGCCCTTATTTTCCCGAACGGCCCATCCCAAACTATCCGATCTGACGTTTTAAGTCGTCTCGTCGAGCGTCATTTTCCCGGTAAAGTCCCTCCCACAGAAACAGGCCGACGACGTCAAAAAAGATGCAAGGTGTGTTCCAGTCAAGGAATCAGACGAGACACAACTTTCCAGTGTGCCGATTGCCCTTCACAGCCTGGCCTCTGTCTAACTGACTGTTTTCGGATTTACCATACCAAACTAAATTATTAATCCTCCATTCCTGCCTTCATACACCTTCACACCCCTTATGCCACTGCCTGCTCTGTAACTGACCCCGGCTTGTTTTTTGACCACGATTCTGCCTAACGATTTTGTAATAACTCTGCCTGATCTGGAACTGACCCCGGCTTGTTTTTTGACCATTCGTCTGCCTAACGATTCTGTAATGCCTCTGCCTGATCTGGAACTGACCTCGGACTGTTTGA
Organism: Rana kukunoris; assembly: GCA_029574335.1. Taxonomy (NCBI): domain Eukaryota; kingdom Metazoa; phylum Chordata; class Amphibia; order Anura; family Ranidae; genus Rana; species Rana kukunoris. The sequence goes on from CM056051.1 coordinate 175,391,557, forward strand.
CCATGCCTTTTGCCTGCCCCTTGGACTGATCTTGTACCCTGCTACTGGACTAGTGGGATTTAACACAGGGGTCTCACAAATGTGAGGGGCTCCAGAAAAGTTTTTCTAGATGAAGAAAAACATTTTTTTTGTTTTCTCATCCTAGATTAGGGTCTGGTTGCCCGGAGGCTTCAAAGAGATTTGGGTGGGAGAAGCCTCTACCCCTGTCCCCATTCTGTCCTAAACGAGGCCCTACTTCTGCCTGTTACCTGTAGGACCTATGACATCATGCCTTTGCCGGTTGCATGAACTGACTACTTGTGCATGCCGTTGCTGACCAAGTCCCTGCCTGTAGAACTGCGCTACTATTACCACAGGTAATCTTTTGTTTACACTTTGCTCAGCATATTGTATTTTGGGGTGTAATTCTTGGTATGTGCATGCTATGTGTCTCTGGAACACCTGACGTTGTTCCTTGCATGTTGGATCTCTGTATGTGGTCAGGCTGTGTAGAAGTCTCACACATGTGGTATCGTTGTACTCAGAAGGAGTAGCAGAATGTATTTTGGGGTGTAATTTTTGCTATCTAAATGCTATGTGTTGGAAATATCTTAGAAACCGACAACTTTGTGTAAAAAAAATATGCGTTTTCATTTTTTTTCCACTTTCCAAAAACTTCTGGAAACAAATGACCTGTTCAAAAGACTCATTATGCCTCATAGATTATACGTTGGGGTGTTAGCTTTACAAAATGGGGTCACTTTGTGGGTAATTCCATTGTCCTGGTGTTCCAGGGCCTTCAAAATTGTAATAGGTAATCAACTAGTTAGATGTGCAATTTATGCTCCTAAAACCCCTGATGGCGCTTCCTGCATGTTGGGCCTCTGTATGTGGCCAGGCAGTGAAAAAGTCTCACACATGGGGTATCGTTCTACTCAGGAGGAGTAGCAGAATGTATTTTGGGGTGTCATTTTTGCTATGTACATGCTATGTGTTGGAAATATCTTAGAAACTGACAACTTTGTGTAAAAGAAAATGCGTTTTCATTTTTTTTCCACATTTTCCAAAAACTGCTGAAAACAAATAAACCGTTCAAAAGACTCATTATGCCTCATAGATTATACGTTGGGGTGTTAGCTTTCCAAAATGGGGTCATTTTGTGGGTAATTCCATTGTCCTGGTGTTCCAGGGCCTTCAAAAGTGTAATAGGTAGTCAACTAGTTAGATGTGCAATTTATGCTCCTAAAACCCCTGATGGCGCTTCCTGCATGTTGGGCCTCCGTATGTGGCCAGACAGTGAAAAAGTCTCACACATGGGGTAACGTTTTACTCAGGAGGAGTAGCAGAATGTATTTTGGGGTGTCATTTTTGCTATCTAAATGCTATGTGTTGGAAATATCTTAGAAACGGACAACTTTGTGTAAAAAAAATGCGTTTTCATTTTTTTTCCACATTTTCCAAAAACTTCTGAAAACAAATAAACCGTTCAAAAGACTCATTATGCCTCATAGATTATACGTTGGGGTGTTAGCTTTCCAAAATGGGGTCATTTTGTGGGTAATTCCATTGTCCTGGTGTTCCAGGGCCTTCAAAAGTGTAATAGGTAGTCAACTAGTTAGATGTGCAATTTATGCTCCTAAAACCCCTGATGGCGCTTCCTGCATGTTGGGCCTCTGTATGTGGCCAGGCAGTGAAAAAGTCTCACACATGGGGTATCGTTTTACTCAGGAGGAGTAGCGGAATGTATTTTGGGGTGTCATTTGTGGTATGCACATGCCATGTGAGAGAAATAAGCTATTACAATGAAAATTTTGAGAACATTTTTAAATAAAAAATAAAAATCTTAATTTTGCAAAGTATTGTGGGAAAAAATTACAACTTCAAATAACTCACCATGCCCATTAATAAATACCTTGGAATGTCTACTTTCTAAAAAGTGGTTATTTGGGGGCATTTGTACTTTCCTGGCTTGTTAGGGTCTCAAGAAATGAGATAGGCCTTCAATACATCAGGTGTGATCAGATGTGATATATTTTTATGATTTGCACTATAGTTTGTAGACTCTAAAACTTTCACACAGACCAAATAATTTCCAAAAATGTTGAGTTATTTTTATCAAAGACATGTAGCAGTATAAATTTTGGGCAAAATTTATGAAGAAAAATTAATCATTTGCAAAATGTTATCACAGAAACTAAGAAAAAATCATTTTTTTCCAAATTTTCGGTCTTTTTTCATTAATAGCGCAAAAAATAAAAAACACAGAGGTGATCAAATACCACCAAAAGAAAGCTCTGTTTGTATGAAAAAAAGGACAAAAAAATCATTTGGATACAGTGTTGCATGACTGAGTAATTGTCATTCAAAGTGGGAGAGCGCTGAAAGCTGAAAATTGCTCTGGGCAGGAGGGGTGTTTAAGTGCCCAGTATGGAAGTGGTTAATGACAAATTTCACCACCAATCGCTTTCGCTCAATTCTGCAAGAGATTATAATTTATTATCGCTGTTTTCTAGCTGCTCTAAAACCACTTTTGATGTAAAGGGACACTTTTTGTTTGCTATGGACGATCTCCAGTTTCCAGGCAGAAAAAACTGTTTTTATTATATACAGAACACTGGGCAGACCACTAGGGACAAAGGGGGTGTGTAATTATTTTATACAGTATACTGTATGTATTGTGTGTATTTACTTTTTTGAATTTGGCGCCAATTTCCGACCCGTGCGTCGTAACGTCGCAGGGAACAGAGCTCGGCGGCACACGGGCACTGTGAATCGAGTGAGGAAGACACAGCTCGATCACACAGCGGGGAGGCATCGCAGGATCCAGGGACAATGTAAGTAACCTCTGCCTGTGGACACTGCGAGGCGATCCCGAGTCTGGTTCGGGGTTACCACTTTTGGTGCTGAAATTCCACCCCGAGCCTGACTTGGGAATACCACTGAGGGGGTTAAAGGAACCTTTAGTACCACTTTATTTTCTGAATAAAGTTCCACTTTAAGTGAACATTATACAGTATAACTGTTCCTTCCATACTGATTAAGTTGCCACAATCCTTGTTTTTAACTTTTAAAATCCAATGTGTGCTATAGGGCCATCAATTTTATCCGGTTTATATGGCAGTATGCAGCACAGCAACACACCTCTGAATTAGTCAAATGAAGCCATTGGTTATTCTGTCCATGTACAAAGAAATCGTCTCTATCTTCCCATGAGAGGGGCACATGAGGACAGAGTTGATAGACACAGATCTAGGCCACTGTGCCAGGCATTTTGTAGCGAGAATCCCCTACCCTCTCAACAAACAGTTTTTTTTTCTTTTCAGCACATTTTGTGCTTTTTCTTGCATCTTTTGCTTTAGCTTGCTGGCTCCAACTCAAGACAGAATTGTTCAGTATCTATCAGTACAGTAAAGCATAATTTTCCTAAATAGATGACATACTATAGTTTAAAACAAAAAAGAAAGAAAAACAAAAGTGTTATTAATGCAGAATAATATTTTATCCGCTGAAAAGACTTTCAGTTCTGCCCAACTGTCTACAAACCATATGTGATACTGTGGGTGACCACAGGGACTATTGTTTACATTGACGTTGTAACAAAACCACATTGCTTCTTTTCACCTAAACTTACATTGAGTGTGCATGTGTGATGTCATACAAAATGGCAATTAGCCTTTAGGACTCCATAGGGCAGGAGTCTCCCTGGCGGTACAAGTCCCATGAGGCATTGCAAGGCTGACAGTTACAAGCATGACTCCCAAAGGCAAAAGCATGATTGGACTTGCAGTTTCACAACAGCAGGAGAGCCGCCAGTTTGTGACCCCTGCCATAGGGACTGTGTATACGAAGCTTACATCTGCAAAGCCCGAAAACACAGCATGGCCTAGACAAGTGTGAAAAAAAGGGACATCCTGTAGATAAGTTAGGGCATTTAGAAGCAGGCGAAATGACAGTGAAGCCAATGAAAACTATGTTGCAGCAACAGCAGTAGGTAAGGCCCCTAGAGAACACACACGACAGCTGGTCACTCAATTACTGGAAAAAGCCCTCTAGAAACATTGTGCCGCAGCCATCCACTGTTGTGCTCCAAGAGATAAAACCAGGCATAGCTAGCATACGTGAGCACATTGACTCCCCAGAGCATGAATTACTGGCATTACATAAGGCAAGGCATTATTCAAGGATGAACAACTGCACAAATGAAACATATTTACACTACAAAATAACCTAAAAAATACAGACTACAGACACATACTGTATATGAATAGTGGTTGTCAGAAAAGGTTTCATACCCAGAACTTAAAGTGAAGTTCCAGCCTTTTAGTGTTTATTAAAAGTCAGCAGCTACAAAAAGTGTAGCTGCTGACTTTTAATAAACAGACACCTACCTGCTCCACGGTCCAGTGACGTGGCTGCCCGGAGATCCGCTCCTCTCCCCCCCTCTCCAACGCCTCCATTCATAGTGTGGGCACCCAGCCGTGACAGCTTTCGGCTTCATGGCCAGGCACTCACTGCACATCCGCGAGTCGCGCTGCACTCTATGAGTGGACAGGCAACTGTCACGTGTCCCAGGAGATTGCCAAAAGGGAGGGGCCACCTTAGGTGAGAAGAGAAGGCGCAGAGGCGGTCCCTGGGCGGAAGGAGGAAGTGGGACAGGAAGTCCCACTCCTACTGAAGCCCCCACTCCCCCCCAAAAAATGACATGCCAAATGTGGCATGTAAGGGACAAGGAGTAAGTAAAAGTTCTACTTTTGGGTGGAACTCCGCTTTAAGAGTTACTTTCTGAAACTATAGTAAACCATCTTTCAGAGAAAATTGATTCCTCAGGATATTAATAAGGCAACAAAGAGCCAAGCAACCCCCAAAGATATTATATTGCATTTCTAACACTCTGGGGGTTATTTACAAAAGGCAAATCCACTTTGCACTACAAGTGCAAACTACAAGGGCAAAGTGCACTTCAAATTGCACTGAAAGTGCACTTGGAAGTGCAGTTGTTGTAAATCTGAGGGGGACATGGAAGGAAAATAAAAAAAAAGGATTTTAGCTTGCACATAATTAGATAATAAAATCAGCAGAGCTTTCCCTCCTTTCAGATCTACCCCTCAGATTTTCAGCGACTGAACTTCCAAGTGCACTTTCATTGCAATTTCAAGTGCACTTTGCACCTGTAGTTTGCACTTGTAGTGCAAAGTGGATTTACCTTTTGTAAAAAAAAACTTTAAAAGCATGGACACAGTCCCACAACAACGCACCTTTAAATGTATTGTATATAACCAATGTTTTACAATCTGTGGCACCAAAGGGGGGGGGGGTGGGGGAGGCTGATAAGCGGAGCTTCCACTTTTGGGTGGAACTCCGCTTTAGTTTTGACAATAAGGCCGTGTACACACGGCAGAGAACCTCGATGGGCAGAACACATCGTTCTGCCCGTCGAGGTTCTCTGCCGGCCGTCGAAATCGGCGACCCGCCCGTCGGGAATGGCAACCAGCCATTCATCCAGGCGGGCCGTCAAGCAAATAGAGAGCGTGCTCTCTATTTCTGCTCGACAGGCTTTCCGACGGAATGCTCGCCGATAGCGTACACACGGCCGAGGTCCTCGCTGGAATGCAGCTTCCAGCGAGGTTCTCGCTGGTTTCCAGCGAGAACCTCGGTCGTGTGTACGCCGCCTGCAACCTGGAAGCTGATTGGTTTCTGTGCAGAGCTGCACCAGATTTTGCACTCTCCAGTTTTAGAAAATCAACCCCTTTGTGTATCTATTTTCAAGTCCTTTCATATTATTATTCATACTGTATTCATTTGGCTGTTAAAGTACAAAGAGCTTATTAATGAAGGTATCAAATTCTTATCTTTCAAGCAATAAAATAAGTATCAAATTAAATTAATACAATATATTTTTTTAACTGGTAACATGAACATTGGGGGTTATTTACGAAAGGCAAATACACTTTACACTACAAGTGCAAACTACAATTGCAAAGTGCACTTGGAAGTACAGTCGCTGTAAATCTGAGGGGTACATGAAGTGCAAGGAAAATACTTTTAAGTACACAATGGGATTTATTTACTAAAGCTGGAAAGTGCAAAATCAGGCTCACTTCTGCATATAAACCAATGAGCTTCTAACCCCAGCTTGTTCAATGAAGCTTTGGTAATAAAACCTGCAGCCCTGGTTCACACTGATGCTACTTTGAAATCGTGCTACTTTACTTGAAGTAGCGCGATTTCAAAGTAGCAAGGTCAGCGCGATTTCATGTGCTACTTGATAGACATTTGTGTGGCTTCATACACAGATGTCTATAGAAATCGCACCTGAAATCGGCAAAAGTAGTGCAAGAACTACTTTTGCAAATCGGTGCAGCTCCGCAAAATCGGTGTCTCACCGATTGGAACAGTGTCATTGCCGCCAATAGGCTGCGACTTGTCATGCGATCTGATCTCTCAAATCGCATGACAAATCGCTCCAATGTGAACCTAGGCTCAAGCTCATTGGTTTATATGCATAAGTGAGCCTGATTTTGCACTTTCCAGCTTTAGTAAATAAACCCCATTGCCTAGTTAAAATTGGGGTATGCCTGTAAGAGCATTTTAGCTTGCACATGATTGGATGATAAAATCAGCAGAGCTTCCCCTCATTTCAGATCTACCCCTCAGATTTACAGCGACTGCTTTTCCAAGTGTACTTTCATTGCAATTTCAAGTGCACTTTGCACTTGTAGTTTGCACTTGTAGTGCAAAATGAATTTGCCTTTCGTAAATAACCCCCAAAATGTTTTAAAAAAATACTATGTAGATCAGAACTTCTGCAGCTTTATATTATTTATCTCTTAATATGAAATAAACACTAAAATCTTAGCAGGATACTACATTAGGCTTCAAATATAGAAAAATATTAGTTCTCTTCTCACATCTACTGTCTGGTCTATTGAGAGGTAGTCATTGTACTCAAGTACAACAGCTTCTTTAGGAGAGCTGAGCCTTAAGCGTCTCTTTAAAAGGGGGTTACCAGAGAGGAGGGAACCAGGGGCCATTTTCAGTGCATCCTGGATGGGACAATCTAATCCTCTTTGCTGGTGCATCTGCTCTGTCAGTTTTGCTCTTCAAATCGAAAGGCATCACATTCATTAAAGTTCCCTTTTCTTTTATTTTTATTCAACCCCTGAAATGTGACCAGTGTGCGCAAAAAGGTTTCAGCCCACTTTAGACACAAATATCCAACAGAAGGGTATGCACTTTGATTTGTTGTCTGGTTTCCGCTTACTATTCTCCCTCTACTGAAATCTTTAGACTGGGACCTCCTTTTTTTAACAAAGTGCAGTACATTCAGGCAGCTTGACAAAACAAAGCATTCAGCTCTTGGTCAGCAACAAGCTCATCTTTGTTCATGTAGCTCTATTAAAGAAAGAAGGCCAATTTTATGCAGGTTTCTCCACTCTGTACCACAAAAGCATTTATCTGTATGCAAGTTATTTGGCAGACTCTGCCCATGAGATCATCTCTTCTTAAAATAAGCAGATTCGGTCACGTCCTGCAAAATTATAAACTGTTTAATATAAGACTTTTTTTTACAGGCAAGATGTGTATTATATTCTTCTATGGACTGTCAATCAGGACAACAAAGAAAATCTGCATTTCCTCCAGCGCAAACATACCTCCACTATACAATTCTGCAGCTGTGATGCAGTTCAGGCCAGGGAATCTGATTCTCCTAACCAGGAGGTGATGCTTTACTGATCACCCATGAGATTTTTACATTGCTGTGAGGAATTCTAATTGACCATTTAATGTGTTTTATCATGCACAAGCTAAAATAGTGTTCATCCCCACGCTACAACATAAAAAGAAAGGACTTTTTTTTTTTTACATGTGGTGTAAGTATATATATCAAGAGAGTAGACATTTTGCAGACTTTGTGCAGCTTTAAAGTTTTATATAAATAGTCATGGAGAAGCATTCCAGATGAATGCTGTAGAGTGTAGACAGTTACCAAGGTCAATGTAATTCATTGTACTGTTTACTGTCTGCCTTCACCCCTAATATTTTATGCACATCATTACGCTTTTTTAACTGTTTGTGCCGTAGGGTTGATGGCCTAAGAAGGCCCACGCTATTGTTATTATTATACAGGATTTATATAGTGCTGACAGTTTACGCAGCGCTTTACAACATGAGGATAGACATGAGGATAGACAGTCAAATTACAAAACAAATTAATACAGTAAGAATCAGAGAGCCCAGCTCGTTAGAGCTTACAATCTTAGAGGGAGGGTCAATTGATACAAGAGGTAATAACTGTTAGGGCAAGAGGTAATACACTAAAGCCCTGTACACACGCTCGGTTTTCACAGCAGTAAAAATTCTGCCATGAAAACCGAGGGGAAAAACTGCCATGGAGCTTTGGCCGGGAATCCCAGCTGTGCGAATGCTCCATGGGCACTGCCTCGCAGTGTTTCCCATAGCGTATTAGTAAATCGGGCGGCAAAAAAGCCGCTGGGAATCCCGACGGGAAAATAGAGAGCAGGTTCTCTATTTTCCCCTCAGGATTCCTGTCTGTTTTCCTGGCGGGAAAACTGTGAGGAAGCATACACACGTCCGGTTTTCCCGGCCAAAAGCTCTCTTGGTAGTTTTCCTGGTAGGAAAACTGGTCGTGTGTCTAGAAAAATTTTGGTGGGTGTGCTATGCAAGGTACGCCTGTGCTTAGTATGCCCACCCCCCCCAAAAAAAACACCACACTTGCACGCACACAAAATTGGTTTAACACACACGCACTTTGGCCATGAGGTCTCCTAAAATAAAGAGAGGCGAAGGACCTACGGGGCAGGCTGGGTGGGCTAGACCCCCTCACTCCCTCATAGGGGGAGTCCCTCTGCCCCATTGGGGTCCTGTTGGGCCCCAGTCGGGCTCCCAAGTGGAGCAGGTAGGGCGGGGTGAGTGGGAGGCCCACCCTCACACCCGCCATTGCCACTGGGGGCATGGAGAAGGATGGCGATTGCCTCCGGGGGGAGGGTCTGCCTACTCCCAACTCCTGCAGTCCGGCTCCTCTCTCTCGAGTTCACTTTAAAAAAAAAAAGAGGGAAAATTTTAAAATAGTACATTTTGCAAGCCATTCCCCCCCCCCCCCCCTAATCCTGCGTACACCCAACCATTTTTCATGTCATCATGGAAAAAAAAAAGTTTTTCTTGACGTGACTCCTCTCAAGCCTGCCTTGCACACACACGATCGTGATAAAAAATGCTCGAGCAAAGCGCGGTGACGTACAACATGTTCGACGGTACAATAAATGGGAAGTTCCATTTGAATGGCGCCACCCTTTGGGCTGATTATGCTAATTTACCGTCTCATAACTTCTGAGCATGCACGTTTTCTTCCCCATCGTTAAAGCGTACACATAACCGTTTTTCACGACGAGAAAAGCGACAACGTGAAAAGCGACAGGCAAAATTCTCTGGAGCCTACACACAACCGTTTTTAACGACCAATTTAAAAAATTTAATTTTTCTGTTTCAGTCCAGGTGTGTTGCGCATGTTCCCCTTGCCTGCAGGTGTCGCTGTCACCGGGAGTCAAGGTTGGAAATGTAATAGGCTTGGTGCATTGGATGCCTTTTTCCTAGAAGCAGCCCAGTGTGCGTGGTCAACCCGCTGTGCATTTTGGGGGAGGGTGCTTAAGGGGCAGACATCCTTCTGGCGGGGTCTTCCGATCCTGACCTGATGACCCTCCTGGCCTCAAGGACGCTCTGACAGTGTTTTCCGGTCTCATGGCCTGCTGGCCTGAGGCTCCGCAACTGAGAGTAGGCCCAGGAGTTTCTGGGGCCTTCCGTCCAGAGGTGGTCCTGTGCTGTCATGCCTGAAATAGCCGAGCAATTGGGGACTCAATTGAAGGACGCACCCGGATCAACTTGCGCCACAGTGCTGCCGGCCTGGCTGAAAGATCCTGGTACCGTGAGCTGTGTACTTTCTTTGAGATTTCACTAAGTGTATGCATGGTTACTCGATCCTGTGGCAGAGGGCTGTGTAACGACCTAACGACACTCATCAAGTCTGTGGCAGAGACTTTAAACGAGCTTCGCACCGGCTGCTAGGTCAGTCGGTGGTTGCTAAATCCAGCGTGGAATCGATTTTTCCTCTGGATCTAAGACTGTACCCGTGATCTGCAAAACAAGGTACCTGATTCTTCCCTAAGCCCTCTACCCCCTCTGTTGAGAACCTGTTTAATAAAATTCTTGAAGAAAAAGAAACCGAAGTGTTGGTGCGGACTTTCTTTTGAACAACTCTTCAGGAGAGACCCCTAAGACGAGTGTGGCGAACAGTAAGGTAATGGCAGGCCCAAAATTAAACCAGCAGCTCCTTCAGGGGTAGTGCTACACTTCTAATCCCCTTTTGGAGGCTTTCATTTGTGGATCGACATTTTATGGTTACACAACCATCACATTGCTATAATCTTTTTATATGGACTATAAACTGAAGGACCTATATAAATGGTTGTGGAACAAACCATCTGAGTTTCCATTATTTCTTATGGGGAAATTCGCTTTGATATACAAGTGCTTTGGATTACAAGCATGTTTCTGGAATGAGTGATGCTTGCAATCCAAGGTTTTACTGCACATTTGTTTTGATACAATTGGTTGATTTGTGTGATACACACGATAAAATGTCCAAAAAGTGAAAGTCTCACACTGGTGGTATCACCATACTCAGTGTAGTAACCTAATTAGGAGGTTACGAGTGTATAGTAAACATAAACCCAGTCACTATAATTCCATACAAGCTTTAACATGTTAATGTAATTTAAAAAATTGTTTATTAATCTTTTTAAATCTTTGGCTCTCTTTAAAAGATTTCCTGGTGTCCCTCCCTGGCATGAAGTTCCTGGTTTAGGCGCACTCTGTCAGGAAAACTTTGAAAGAACCCAGTACTGCAAAAAAACAAAAACAAAAACTTAGCAATTATGACCTCCAAAGTGCAGTAATCTAAGATAGGGTGACCAGACATCCCCGGTTTCAGGGGACAGTCCCCGGATTGAGGACACTGTCCCCAGACCAAGTCTGTCCCTGGTTTTGTCCCCGGATTGGATTTGAAAAGGGGCTGGGGCAATTTCAAAGACAGTCAGTGCAGAATAAAAAAAAAATATTCTGAATTACACACCCCCCGCTCCTACTAGCTTAGGGGAGTACATTTTTTCCATTATCTATGCCCCAGTTTCAGGTGTATGCCCATTCAACTCCGCTTGCATGTTCTACTGCCTTGGCTCAAGTCCCGGCCAGCCACTCGCCTTGCCTTCCCTGGTGGAGTGATCTTCCTCTGCACCCCACCCAGTAGTAGCCGGGGGCCTGGAGAGTAAGACTTGACACGCTATGAGGCGGGCGGTGGTGGGCAGAGAGGCACTGATTGCCGCCATAACTAGTAAAAAAAAAGAATAATATGTCCCCAGATTTCATTTTAAAAATCTGGTCACCTTAATCTAAGACAATTACAGATTTTGGTTTTGGATGCTTACTGTGCATATTACTATACTTAACCTCTTTTTTGCATAAACTGGTTTGAAAGCAGGGTGAAATACATTCCACTACATAGGACTAAGTGAAGGAAGTACAGGCATGTAAACCTGTACAAACCTGTCACTTCTGCACTGCTCTTTATAAATAGAACCACTGCACAGATTCAATAAATATACAAGTGTCTGCAGATTGTTTTTGAAAGAGACCTGGAGGTTATTTTATTCCCAAACTAAAAATCACCAATTTATTGATCATGTGTCTAGGTGTTCAGAATTTTTCTTCTTGGTACCCTTAAGGTGCCAATATAAGGAAAGGGATGCTACTGTGGGTCCATAATTTTACCTTTTCATGTGTTTATATCTTCTGTGATGAATTTTTAATTCACCTGTGCTGCTTTTTTTATCAGCCATGACTAAGGACTATTGCATGAAATGCATAGGCTGTTTTTACAGAGTCAGACATGTTTTTAGATTTCATCCCGGGTGCCCACTGTAAGGGGGGCTGCTCCACTGGGGGACACCTGACGTATGGGGAGCTTCTCCACTGGGGGACACCTGATGTAAGGGGGCTTCACGACTGGGGGACACCTGATGTAAGGGGGCTTCTCGACTGGGGGACACCTGATCTAAGAGCGGGCTGCTCCACTGGGGGACACCTGATGTAAGGGGGGCTGCTCCACTGGGGGACACTGAATGTAAGGTGGGGCTGCTCCATGGGGGGGGGGGACACTTGATGTAAGGGGGCTTCTCCACTGGGGGACACCTGATGTAAGGGGGGCTGCTCCACTGGGGGACACCTAATGTAAGGGGTCTTCTCCACTAGGGGAAACCTAAAAAAGGGGGGCTGCTTCACTGGGGGAAACCTGATGTAAGGGGGGCTACTCCACTAGGGGACACCTGATGAAAGGGGGGCTGCTCCACTGGGGCATACCAGATGTAAGGGGGGCTTCTCCACTGGAGACACCTGATGTAAGGGGGACTCCGCTGGGGACACCTGATGTAAGGAAGACACCGTTGGGGACACCTGATGTAAAGGGGACACCGCTGGGAATACCTGATGTAAGGGGGGGCTCCACTGGGGGAACCTGATGTAAGAGAGACTCTGCTGGGAATTCCTGATGTAAAGTGGGACTCTACTGGGGACACCTGATGTAAGAAGGGACTCTGCTGGGAATGCCTGGTGTAAGGAGGGGCTCTAATGGGGACACCTGATGTAAAGAGGGACTCTACTGGGAATGCCTGATGTAAGAAGGGACTCTACTGGGGACACCTATTGTAAGGGGGGACGCTGCTGGGAATGCCTGGTGTAAGGAGAGACTCTGCTGGGTACACCTGATATAAGGAGGGACTATACTGGGAATGCCTGGTGTAAGGAGGGATTCTACTAGGGACACCTGGTGTAAGGATGGACTTTGCTCGGAATGCCTGGTGTAAAGAGGGACTTTTCTGGGGGCACCTGATGTAAGGAGGGACTCTGCTGGGGACACCTGATGGCATTTAGTGGCAGGTGACACGCTCAGGGCTTCCACCGATTCTGCATTATGGTGAGTTGAACTATTTCATTTTATATTACAATGTAATAATAGAAATAATGTGCTTCAATCATCCTGACACCATAACTATGGTGCCGGGATGATTGAAACATTTAGGCTGCGTACACACGATCGGATCTATCCCGATGAGAATGGTCCGACGGACCGTTTTCATCGAGTCACCGCTGAAGTGGCCTGATGGTCTGATGTGCGTACACATCATCAGTCCAAAATCCGATCAGGTCAGAACGCGGTGACGTAGAACTCAACGACGTGCTGAAAAAATGAAGTTCAATGCTTCCAAGCATGCGTCAACTTGATTCTGAGCATGCGGGTTTTCGGTCCGATACTTTTGCGTACTAACCATTGTTTTGGTCCGATATTCAGACGTCCATCGGACCGATTTTAAAGCAAGTTTTAAAACTTTGGTCCGACGGACAACGGTCCGATGGGCCGTACACACGATCGGTTTGGTCCAATGAAACTGGCCTTAAGGCCTTAAGGCCTTAAGGCCAGTTTCATAGGACCGAACCAATCGTATGTACGCGGCCTTACACCAGGTGTTTGAAGTATCTTTATCTGCTGATTGTTAAACTTTCTGAAATACACATATTTCTATTATGGTGAAGGATCTGGGCCTGTTGTCTCTCCATCCCTTTCTTTCTCTTTCTTTACCCCTTTTTTTCTTCCTCCATCCCTCGTTCATCTCAGACTCTAACCACACACCCTTTGAGTCACGCCCCTTTAAGCCTTGCCGTATATTTAGTGCAAACCACAAGTATTTTTCACTGCGGCACGCTTAGCATTATTATTATTATTACTGTCACACCTACAAATTAATGCCCCGCCCCTAATTATAATAAGACTCCGCCTACAGACAAAAAAGTGTCCCTATAATTTTTGTGCAATGTTGACAACTATGTAGCATGTATAGTTTATAAACCTGACGTATAGTTCGTAAACAGCCCTGAGGTTGGAAGGTTGTAGCGCCTACACACCTGTTATACCTTTGAGATGCCCCTTCTAACTATGCATGCATATTTTTAACCATATCCAGTCCAGGCCAATGCTGATATCCTCTCCTACGTGTAAAAAATCAACATTGTTTGCTAGAAAAATACATAGACACCCTAAACTTCATATATTTAGGCAGATGCACTACAAAATAAAAAGGTGAGTATTGCATATTTTTTGTCACGTCATATTTGCTCATCGATTTTTCAATCGTAAGTTTTTTTTGAAAAATCAACTTTAAAGAGAAGCTCAAGTCTAGACCAGAAAAAATAAAAGTCACCAGCTACAAATACTGTAGCTGCTGACTTTTAATAAAAGGACACTCACCTGTCCAGGACTCCAGCATTGTCCTCACCCAAGCCAATTCTTCATATAGCTTTGGGTCCAGGGGACTGCATCTTAGGTAAGGGAACCCCCAGTTTCCACTGTGCATGCGTGAGCCGCACTGTGCTTTATGAATGATCCCTCTTGTGGAGAAACTCAGAAAGATCTGGAATTAGCAGGTACAGTTGTTTCAAAGAAAACAATAAGTAATGCACTCAACCACCATGGTCTGTATGCATGATCACCATGCATGACATAGAGACTTTAGCCTGGGTTCACACTGGAGCGGTGCAGGAAACCTCATGTGATTCGGACAGGAATCACACCGATTCTTGTTCAAATCGCATGTCATTCTTTGCAGTAAAATTTGAGCCCATTCATTTTGTATAGGCTCAAATCACACCACAATGGTATCGGTACTGGCTATCGGCGCTCTTACTTTCAGGTAAAAAAAATTGTATCAGTGCAACCCTACTCGCTACCTATTGAAAGCGTTATCTTTTTAAAGACATTTGATCTCGGTGAGGAAAACAACTTCGGGACTTTTGGTGCCTACCCTCCCTCCTTCACCCACTATCATTTTGTCTCTGTGACCTATTTGCCATTCCTCTCTTCCTTGCTCTGCTCTCCTTCCTCCCTTGCTATATCTTCTATGTTCCTATCTTGCTAATTGTATATGTTCAGTTCATTGACCATACTCCCTAACCCTAATTGTCAGTGCTTCCACCTATGATATTCTGTAGGCCTCACATATGCTATCTCCTTAGTAGACGAGCCTCTGTAGACTTCTTGGGTGTGATGCTTTTTCTCAATTTGCTTTTCATTGCCCGTGGCATTGTTTCAAGGATAGCATAGTGTTGCTTTGGGAGCTCTGTATGTTCATTAACTATAATGGAGATAAATATATGGTCTTACAGTATATGATATGTCTTATTGTATATGCTGGTCATTTGTCCCCTATGCTTACTAATGAATGTTTGTAACACTTTTGCATATTTCTGACAAAAGTTCAATATACATGATGATGGAAATCATGGGGCCCTGTACAGACTACCTGACACCCCCCCCCCCCCCCCAAGAAAATATTAAAGCTATATTTTGCAAAAAATACAATAAAATCATTATCACAAATATACCATAATTCCTGCAAAAAAAAAATGATTTCATACAGCTTAAGACCTGGTTCCCACTTGTGCGTCATGCGCTCTGACTTTGAGAGCATGTCGAATGACATGTATAAAACAATGATTCCCTATTAGAGCCATCTTAAATGGTCTGACTTGTGTCTGGACTGGGTGTGATTTCAGCCCATAGAACTTTGCAACCCGTGTTAGCTCCAACATCAATCACGATGTTCCCTGCCGCCAACCTAATGAAAAAAAATGCTTCTCCACCTATGCTGGCTCCCACTGTTCTGCCAGCTCCATTGTCTGACAGTTCTTATATAACTATGTGGTGTGACCATCAAGTGACGTCCCTGGGACATGTGCTATGTGCTCACTGCCGGACACTGTGGAGCTTGATTGGCATTTTTCATAATTGGCAGGTCTGCCACTGGTGCCCCATGCTTTTCACAGATGAGAGCAGGTTCACCCTGAGCATATGTGACAGACGTGAAAGGGTCTGGAGAAGCCACAGAGAACTTTATGCTGCCTGTAACATCGTTCAGCATGACCGCTTTGGTGGTGGTTCAGTGATGGTCTGGGGAGGCATATCCATGGAGGGACGCACAGACCTCTTGTCAAGGAAGCATGAATCAGACGTACACAAACAGATAAATGAATATGAAGGCTTTATTGAAAACCACACAGCAAGGTCAAAGTCCAAACTGACGATCAAACAGCCAGAAGAGTCGTCCACCAGTGCCAGGGTCGATAGCCAGGGATGAGAGTCAGCCAAGCCGGAGTCCGTAGCCAGAGAAGTTGTGAAACTAAGCCGGGAATCAGGAACCAGAAGGAACGTCCGTAAGAGCCGGGTCGGTGACCTAGAGCAAGCAGCACGATCACAGAAGGGGTATCAGACGAAAGGCCCAAGCGAGGAAATGCTGCAGCTGCCATCTATATATATGCTGAGCAGCCAGCTCCTCCCAGTGGGAAGGAGGAGCCGCAGGGTGTGGCAGGTTACAAGAACCCCATGAAGCAAGATGGCTGCTAGCACATGTCAGTGATGAGAAGCCTGCAAAGAGGTAAGACCATGACACCTCTACAGGCTACACAATGGCACCTGAATGCCATTAGGTATCGGAAAGAAATCCTTGGCACCATTGTCAGACCCTATGCTGGTGCACTGGGTCCTGGGTTCCTTCTGGTGCACGACAATGCCTGACCTCATGTGGCAATAGCATGCAGCCAGTTCCTGAAGGATGAAGAAATTGACACCATTGAATGGCCCCCACGCTCACCTGACCTAAATCCAAAAGAACACCTCTGGGACATTATGTTTCGGTCCATTTGGTGCCGCCAGATTGCACCTCAGTCTGTTCAGGAGCTCAGTGATGCTCTGGTCTAGATCTGGGAGGAAATACCCCAGGATACCATCCGTCGTCTCATTAGGAGAATGCCCTAATGTTGTCAGGCATGCATACAAGCTACTGAGGACCATTTTGAGTTGTTGTAATAAAATTTCAGCAAAATGGACTACCTTGCTGCATAATGACGATACCCGAGTCTGTACTTTTCCCCCAGCTGGGTCTGTCTCCCCTATATTGGCCCTATAACTCCAAGAAAGTATGCTACAGCCTTTAAGCAAAAAAAAGTATGTGGCAGTTTGCAGAGTAGAGTAGGGACTGGCCAAGAATCCTTGTATTTTTTGCAAAGTTTGCTTCATACATATATATTAATGGCAGTGTGCAGAGGGTTAATTAATTCAGAGCTAGCCATTAACAGCGCATTTGTTTCGTAGTTTTTTATGGTTCTTTGTCACCTGTAGGTTTTACACTGATTACTGTTATTTGAAATATAACTGGGACTGTCATGGCGTGTCCTCATTTGGCTCTTGTTGGAACCTTCTTTTGTGATCTTGGTACAGAATGTATGTTCTCAGCTTTCTGATTTGCTATTCCCATAACCCTGAGTTTATGTTCCTGCGTTGGCCCTGCTTTGTCTCTGTCTTGGCTCTTGGTTTGGTTTCCAAAGGTATTGTTCACTCTTATGTTAACCCTATTCTTTCTTTAGCCTAGTCTAAGTTATGCTGTTTTAACAATCTCTACTCCCTAGCTCTGTTTTTGTCCTTCCTTGCTCTTTTGCAAGCCAGCCTATTTACCAGTACTCTGTACTTTCTATCTGCATACATTATCCTCAGTTCAGTCATTGTTGTCATTCACTCCTTCTATTTTGCCTTGCTCCCTTTTACTACAGTGTATTTATCTAGTCATCCCCCATGCTCTGTATTAATTTCAGTCTTAGGTCACTTACTATTGTCATTCTTTGTAGAGGTGTTCCAAGAGTAATTGACACCTAAGACAGATAATTTATTTAACACCCCTTTAAAAAAAAAAAAATATTTTTAATAATGTTTCGCTACCCCTGCAGGAGTCGCTTAAGTTTGTTCAGTCTGTTACTCTGCCTCTCAACCCCAATAACAGCTCAGCCCCCTCTGGCACACTTGGCAATAGTGTAAGTGCAAGGACCAATGAGAAACACACACGTTATGATAAAACAAAGCAATTGTCTTTACTGCAATATTGCTGTGCAAAAGAGAACACACAGTAAGGCCTCGTACACACGACCGAGGAACTCGTCGGGAAAGACACATAGTTTTCCTCGATGAGTTCCTTGTTAGGCTTGTCGAGAAACTTGACAAGCTGTCTTTGCGTACACACTGTCAAGACCAAATCTCCTCGTTCTCAAAAGCAGTGACTTCAACACATACAACAGCAGGGGAAATTCGATTCCACTGGCACAACCCTTGGAGCTGCTTTTGCTAATCTCATATTACTGCGTGTTAGGTAAAAGTTTGGTAAGAGACATTTGCACTTTTCAGTCTGTTACAGCGTGACAAATGTGCTATTTCCATTACAAATGCTAC
The DNA here is from genome assembly GCA_029574335.1 of Rana kukunoris. Classification (NCBI taxonomy): domain Eukaryota; kingdom Metazoa; phylum Chordata; class Amphibia; order Anura; family Ranidae; genus Rana; species Rana kukunoris. Next base: position 175,409,930 of record CM056051.1, read on the forward strand.
TTATACCGAAGGCGCGCGGGTTTCTAAGCATACACACCAACGTGTTTCTCGTCGAAAACCAGCCCGACGAGGAACACGACGAGGAAATTGAGACTCCCGTTGAGGAAAAAGAGAACTTGCTCTCTTTTTTCCTCGTCGAGTGCCTCGGCAGTTTTCTCGATGAAAAGCATACACGCGACCGTTTTCCTCTGCAAAAAAGCTCTGCCACCAAGTTTCTTGATGGATTCTGCCGAGGCAAACAGTCGTGGGTATGCGGCCTTTCAATAAATATTCAAGTAATGCAATTTGAGAGCAATAACCGAGATTAAGAGCAATATAGCTCAATATTATATTCAGGTTGCTTTTAGGGGATTCAAAACCTGAGATTAACCCCAAGAGCAGAGGCAAACACTTCAATAACGAAAAATGTACAAAATGGCAATCTGTACCAGATTGGTTACCTTTACTCGGGTCGGCTCTATGAGTCCAGGCAGGAGGAGAGCAGAGGAATGATCCTTTTTATGTCAGACCTCTCTCTTCTGTCCCCTGACACCACAGGCCCAACTTCAAACACTGTACTCAAATCACTATTTAATGGCTTAACTTCCCAGATAAACTGTGCCACACACCCACTGCATATACAGAGCCCTGAGTATGTTTGTAAGGGCCTATATGGCATTAGTAGCTTCAGTCCATTTGAAGAAAGATGAGGCTTTGTATCTTCAGCTAGCCACTCTTGTTGGTGCACTTAAACTCCGGAAAAGCAGGGCCAAACAACACAACTGGCCCAGATTATCAAGTAAAGCATGAAGGATCTTCCTCAGCAAGGTGAAAGGACAATATTGTCTGTATACAGTGTCTCTGTGAATGGATGGCCTTATCCTTTTGCCCTGTGGCACAACAAGTGTCAGCAAGATGACTAACAGCAATGATGTCTTATACAGTGTCAATTTAACTCTGTCTGTGTGCAGTGTCCTTGTTTCCTGCAAATGGGCGAAAGCCCTCTCACTCAATCCTGCGGAAAAGGCCCAAATGAACATCCGGGAACAGGCAGGCTCTTCTAGGAACTCGACTGGTCACTTCACACTGGAACACTTCACACCGTCAGTGCAGGTGTGTCTGGATATGCACCTGGAATCCCCATCTCTCAGGCTGGATGTCCTGACTGGCTGTGGATGCCTAAAATCAGTGGTCATGAACCCTGTATTGCAGGCCCCACTAACAGGCCAGGTTTTATGTGTGCTTTTGGTCGAAAATTCCGACCGTGTGTAAGCGCCATCAGACTTTTTCTGTCAGAATTTCCAACAGCAAAAAATTGAGAGCTGGTTCTGAATTTTTCTGACAAGAAAAGTTCTTGTTGGAAATTCCAATCATCTGTATGCAATTCCGATGCGCAAAAAAAACACGCATGCTCGGAATCAATTCGATGCATGCTCGAAATCATTGAACTTAATTTTTCTCGGCACTTTGTAGTGTTGTACGTCACCGCGTTCTTGACGGTCGGAATTTTGTGTGACCGTGTGTATGCAACACAAGTCAGAAAAAAATCCAAGTTTTTCTTGTCGGAATTACCCACCGTGTGTACGCGGCATTTGTCAAGGTAGAGGGAATTATGAACAGTTCCGAATACCAGTCAATATTGGCAAAAAGCTGAATATGAAGAGGAACTTCATCTTTCAGCATGACAACGACCCAAAGCATACATCCAAATGAACAATAGAATGGCTTCACCAGAAAAAAATTAAAGTTTTGGAAAGGCCCAGCCAGAGCCCAGACCTGAATCTAATTGAAAATCTGTGGGGTGATCTGAAGAGGGTTGTGCACAGGAGTGTGTAGACTTTTTATATCCACTGTATCTGGCTCAAACTGCTCTCATTGCTAAACTCATAGCCTTGGGAAAAGGAGGTGAACGCATTTGCAGCATCTGTTTCCTGAACACACATGGCTTGTGGAGGAGTAGTAGCTCAGGCAGCACTTCCTGGAAATCAATGGTTGGATTGCCATGGAAACCACACATTTTGGGGGCATGCCCCCCTTTCTCAACTCTTACTGTGGGGTCCTTCTTTCTGTTTCCCTCGTAGTTAATGTTAAAAGACCATATCACCCATTAATGCCTATAAAGGGCAAGACCTATGCCAAGACATAGAACTTTAAATGGATAAAGTTCACGTGGATACATAGGCGTGTGCGCACAGGGTGTGCCAGGTGTGCCCAGGCACACCCTAATCACCCTGTGCAGCACAGATCCCCCTACTGCCCTGGCTGGCTGCCATCTTTCCCTCCGCAGTGCTGCAAGCTTCCCTCCTCTCCTAATGGCTGTTGCTGCTGGGATGCTTTAGGAGTGGGGAAAGGGCCACTAAATATGTGATTTGTTGGCCCCTTCCCTTTCTAAATGAACATTGTGAGTGATCGGTAGTGTTCTTGGGCTTTGGGGTGCACACCCTAATGCAATAGGCTGCGCACGCCTATGCGTGGATAATTGGTGTACCTCCATCCGAATTAGCCTTGGTCTTGTGGCAAATTGATGGTGACCAGTTTGAGTTAGATAAGAATATATATGATTATCTGGTTGTGTTTCACTAAATTCACCACTGTCTTTTATATACTTTATATTATTGAGTGGGTTACACTGCGTGATTTAAAATTTTAGAAGGTTTGCGTAAAACGCATATGCACATTATTTTACATGATATATTTATGTTTTTTTTTTTTTTTTTACACACAATTGTTTTTAAATATATATATATATATATATATATATATATATATATATATACACACACACACACACACACACACACACACACACACATACACATACTGTATATACCGTATACTGTATACACACACACACCAACCACATATGTATTTATGAGGAAAACTATGTTGTAATCTCTAAAGCCTCAAGTAAGTGCAAAAGAATCTGATTTCATGTAACCACGGTAACTATTAAAAGCATTCAAAGTTTGATCAATGTAATAATTATACTGTACTTGTAGTTATTTAACTCCTCCACCTTTCTAGGGGACGCTTGCCACATAAAGTGGTGCTTTAAAGTTTCTGAACCCTTGTGAATTGTATTTTTTTCTGCATAAATATGACCAAAAGCATGATCATACATTCGTGTGTAAACTTGTCGGGTGCGCCTACATACGAAAATGACAATTTAGTTACACATAGCTGTTGCAATGCATGTTCAAATGAGAGCAATAATTCTTAGGCTATGATTAACCATTTGTCTACGGGGCACTTACACCCCCTTCCTGCCCAGGCCATTTTTCAGCTTTCAGCGCTGTTGCACTTTGACAATTGCGCGGTCTTGCTACACTATACAAAATATCATTTTTTTTTATCATTTTCTTCACACAAATAGAGATTTCCTTTGGTGGTACTTAATCACTGCTTGGTTTAAAAAAAAAGACCAAAAAATTCAAAAGAAAAGTTTCTGTCAGTAAATGTTGTAATTAAGTAATTTTTCTCCTTCACTAAAGTGCGCTGATGAGGCGGCACTGATGAGGTGGCACGGATAAGCCCTTATAGGCGGCACTGATGGGCACTGTTACGTGGCACTGATAGGTGGCACGGATAGGCGGTACTGATGGGCATTGATGGGTGGCACTAATGGGTGACACTGATGGGCATTGGACAAAAGTGATGGGCAACACTAATAGGTGGGACTAATAGCCAGCACTGACTGGCATCACTAATGGGCACTGATTGGTGACACTTGTGGGCACTCATTGCTGGCACTGGTGAGCACTGATTGTTGGCACTGGTGGGCACTGGTAGCGCTATTGTAATCAAAGCACTGATGATCAGTGCCCTTATTACATGTGAAGATGTCTCCTGTGAGGAGATACTGCTGATCGGCTCTCCTCGTCTTACACACTGTCAGTATGAGGCGAGGAGCCGAGTTTACATTTGACCGGCTATGATTGGACACAGCCGATTATATGGTTAAAGAGCCGCAGCTCTTTACAGAGATCGGGTCGCGCCGTGTCCTAACAACAAGGAGCGGCCGTTCTGGGACACCATCATATGACGGCGTCCCGGAACTAGAGCCTCACTGCCCCTCCGTCATTTGACAGTGGACTGGCAGCAACTAGTTAAAGTGGTTGAAAAAAGGCTGAAGGTTTTTTTACCTTCCTGCATTTTATGCAGGAAGATAAAAACCTTTAGTATGTAGCTCTACCCTCAGCCCCCACAGCACTTACTTAAGTCCAATCCTGATCCAGCGATGTGCATGAGACTGGAAGCTTTCCCGGGTCACTCCCTCCTGATTGGCTGAGATACAACAGCAGGGCCCCAACAGCAAGCGGCTTGCTATGGGGGCACTCAGCAAGGGGGAGGAGCCCAGATCGCTGGCAGGGGACCCGAGAAGAGGAGGATCGGGGTTGCTCTGTACAAATCCACTGCACAGAGGAGGTAAGACATGTTTGTTATTTATTTTTTATTTTTTTAAGAAAATCACTCTAATTCTACCTTCTATGGTTAACTCTATACTGATGACCTGAGCATCACCTATGGACAATTTTGGGTGCTGAAGTCTGTGACCATTTCACAGCCACACACAACTTTAAGGTTTTCCATGTTTGATAGCTTTTTATCTGACGAAACCTCATCTTTAATATTTTATCAATAGATTGGGTAATGTATTGTGATTGTGTGCACCAACATTTTATGTTGGTGTAATTTTTTTAACCCAAAATATTGGTTTGATAAACATGTTCGCCAATATTATGTGGGGGTTAAAGTGGTTCTAAAGGCAGAAGGGTTTTACCTTAAAGTGGATGTAAACCCTCACATATACCCAGTGAAGTAAATAGCCTCAGATGATACACAGAGATGAAACAAATCCCGCTACATACGTTTTATTTGTATATCTGCCGTCTTCAGCTTTATATACTGTTCATAAAGTGCACACCGTGTTAGGAGATTTTCTCTTCCTGGTTAGCACTGCAGTGAAGTCTGGGCATACAGTATAGCCAAGACAGCTGAATGGAGGAAAGGCACACACCCCCTCCCCTCATAGGTAAAGACTTTCAGCTATGTTCGTTAAATAGTTCAGCTTGCTGCTAATCTATTTATAGCATCCTCCCCAACACAAAACTTCACCTGCTTTTATCATATGTGACGGGGGAACTTGTCAGGAGGCAACTCAAGTGGAAGTGAGAGCGGCTACCTTTCAAAACTAGATACCTGTCCCCCTCCCCCCTTCAAAATGACATGCCAAATGTGGCATATTTGGGGGGAAGGAGTGCTTATAGCGGAACTTCCCCTTTTGGGTGGAGTGCTGCTTTAATATGTTGACAAGAAGCTTTTTATAAGGAGAAGAAAGAAGAAAGGCAGAGAGATGAGCTTCTTTCTTTGCTGATTTTTCTTCACTTTCTAATCTCAGGCTGTGGTGGGTCCAGGACAAATTGGGTTGAATGATGCTTGCCAACATCTAGTGACTGAAAAAATCAAGTGATGGAAAAGAAGTAAGAGCCATCGGGGGGTTACAGGCATTACACCTATAAGGGGCCCGATAGTCCCCACATTTTTGTTTTTTGTCTGACCCCCTCACCTTTAGAAACTCGTGGCAGAAGAGATGACACTTTCGTTACCACAACCCCCCCCCGCTTATCATCTTGCGGCAGGAGAGAGGAGGAACCCCCACGGGGGCCCTGTCTAAAGCTGTGTAAGGGGCCCCAAAATTTGTGATGGCTGCCCTGCTAACAAGAACAGTTCTACACTGAAGGTAAGTATTGCAGAAAAAGGCTTATAAAGTCTCATATAGAACACAGCTGCAATGAAGATGCAGGAGATCAGAACTGGGATGAAAACAAAGGATAAACAAAAATGGTGCAGTCAAATATTGTACAGGAAAAATGAAAGGCATTTTTTTCAATTTTCTATAGAATAAAGGCCCTTTCACACGAGCGGACGAACGGTCCGCTTTTCATAAGTCCGTTTACGGACTCACAATGCTTCCCTATGGGATCGCGGATGTTAGCGGATGAGCATCTGCTAACGTCCATAATCATCCGCCTCCGTCAAGATCCGTTTTTTCATACGGAAGAAAATCCTATTTTTCTTCCGTCTGGCGGATCGGATCGGATGAATACAGACACACGGTCCGTATTCATCCGATTCCCCATAGGGGAGAGCGGAGGAAAGACAGGGCGGTCCCTGCACAGTGTGCAGAGACCACCTTGTCAGCCGACAGCTCAGCGGGGATTTTACGGAGGAATCCCCGCTGAGCAAACGGGCTAACGAAGCGGATCAATACGGATCCGCTCCGTGTGAAAGAGCCCTAAGGGAGAGTAAAAATCTTTCATGTTGTTCAGTTAGTTCTCACCCTCTCAAAGGTTGCCTAACCCTGAGTTAAGGTTTACATCTACTTTACAAATACAGAAACCTAAAAGGTGACATGTGTGGGCTGTGGTCATTATAGCTGAATTTCAATTTCTATTATGCTTTGGGCTCTTTAATAGAATATCTTTACCATCTTTAAAATTAACCTTATCAAAAGTGGAGCAGATTAATGTACAAGATTAAGTATATACAATCTTTTTTAAAAGAGAGAATTAATAGCAAATTGTGTGTTTTATTCCATTTATAATAAAAATATACTACATAAAGTATCAAAAAGATTAAAAGGGCTATATTTGGATAGATGCCACTTTAACCTCTTTTTCAATGTTCAGGAAGAAGCAGCTTCACTGGAGAACAATGCAGGGACCCTATAGGAAGGAATAGGAACACTAGCTGAACTTTTCTTTTGGTCTTTAGATATAAGATAAAAGCAAGGCTGTTGAATGTTAGTAACTGCGCTGAATTCTAAAGTACAGAGAGGAACAATGCTCTGAATACATTTCTATGTGAATAACTCATCAATCACAGAGACTTTTATTTACTGAATAATGTGTGCTTCCATGACCTGAATCCTAATGAGGAGATTAAAAAATATATTGCATATATTAATTAGTTAAACAGAAGCATACTAACACAAGCACAGATCTTGTTGTATAGGTACGCGAGCAGCACAGACGTTCTTGACAGTGTATGGGTTCATGCACATGGTCGTGAAAAACGTTGCGTTTTGATCAGTACGGTTTTATTGTATTGTTTTTTGTATCAGCCCAAGCACAGAGCTGCGTAATGATCAGTAAATGTGCACTGCATTCAGGATTATTAAATTGTAATAGAAACATCTGTGCCCATGGTACTGAACACGTGTACAGCACACATGCACTTAATTGGCCTGCTCAGGGAAGACATGTAAATATCAATATGTGTCCTGCATCCTAGCATCGAAGCATGGTAGGCAGCAAGAGCCGCTTAAATCCTAGCAATACGGGACCCTAGACTGCAAGAAAGAGAAGCCACCTGCATCCTAGCAACAAAGGATGCTAGGTGACAGGGGCCCTCTGCATACTTGAAACAAAGTGCACTAGGTGGCAGTTGGTATCTGCATCTTTGAAACAAAGTGCACTAGGTGGCAGTTGGTATCTGCATCTTTGAAACAAAGTGCACTAGGAAGCAACAGCCTGCACCCTAGCAACGAAAGATGCTAAGCAGCAGGAGTAAGCTTCAACCTAAAAATGAAGGAGACTAAGCAGCAGGAACCCACAACTTGGCCAAAAGGGCCAAAAGGGTACATTTGTGCTGTACACTGTATGCATGTAGACATTAGAATAAACATGATACCATGTTTCCCCGAAAATGAGCCTGGGTCTTATATCAATGTTAGTACTATTATTGTGGTACTATTCCCTGTAGGCAGGATTGCCGTTAGTATAGGGTTTAGGGACTGATCTCTATTTCACTTGTTTGTCACCAACTGTATATCTTAATTGCCATTGTTTTACCTATTTGTTGTTCAATTGCTACTGAGTCTTTTCCTTACAACTGCATAAATTAGTAATAAGTGACCCCTGCTCAGTCCAGGTGTGTCCGAGTGGTGCTACTTGCAGAGTTGTGGGCACAGGAAACTGTAGCTACTTTGTGGTAAAGGGCTGCACAAATCTTTGACTTTCTTCGTTTTCCACAAAAATCAAGTGATCCTTGTAAAGAAGGGATAACGACCTCTAGTGATTTAGCATTGAATCCTGAGAGGGGTGAGCTGACAATGTGTTTGCTTTTGAAGACATTCCATTGCACACTTCACAAAGTATAGCTATTACATACTGCCCATGGTAAAGTGAGCTCAAAGTTTTGTGCAGGCTAATGTCCATAGGAAAGATTCATTTTTGAAAGTACTGCATTTTTTTTAGGTTACCTGTGTCCATCCTTGTTTTTTTCAGCACTTTTTATCATAATCCCTCTCAAGCTGAGGCCTCGTACACACGCTTGGTTTTCTCGGCAAGAACCGGCAAGGAAACTGCTGGCAGAGCTTTCTTGCTGAGTACATCGAGCGTGTGTACGAGGCTGTCAGGTTTCTCGTCTGGAAATCTGGCCAGAATCTCAACGAGAAAAATAGAGAACCTGTTCTCTATTTTCTCGTCGAGATTGTTGTCGACCTGTTTCCCGACGAGAAACCTGATCGTCTGTATACTTACCTGTCGCCGTGGAAACCCACGCATGCTCGAAATGACTTTGACGCATGTGCGGTAGCTTCCACGGCATAGGTAGGGTGAAGCAAGATAGCGGCGACGGCATCGAATGTGACGAGCGCATGCTCGTCATATGCGATGATGTCACTGCGTCCTTGCCTTTCAAAAGAACCATGGTTCTTTTGAAATAAGTGTGTGTACACTCGGGCAGCAAGAGATTCTTGCCAAGAATCTCATCAGGAAAAACAACGTTTTTTTCCTGACGAGATTCTGGCTCGTGTGTATGAGGCTTTACACATCTTGATTGCTTTTAGGGTCAATTTATTAGAACCAGGCTATGTTTCTGAGGAATGAAGAACATGCAGTTAGATGTGTGCCCAATTTCAGAATCATGAATAAGACTTTGACTAAACACGGTCGAATTTCGAACAAATTTTCTTTTCAAAATCAGCACGTTCGTTTTTTTTTTTGTGATCCGATGATGCCACCATTGATTTTCGAAATTCGGCCGACCAAACTTTCATGTTGTCGGGAATATTCGTTTCTCTCCGGAAATATTCTTTTCTCTCCGGAAAAATTAGTTTCTCTCCGGGGATTTTCTTTTCTTGCACATGCACTTTTTTTTTTCTATTACATTTCTCGCACGATTGATCAGAAAATCTGTAGTTTTTCCGAAAATTTCCAACATGTCGGATTTCTCAAATTTGTTTGCCGCACGAAAATCGGCTGTTGCTGCAGCCCACAAACGGTGCGAAATTCTTACGAAAATTCTTTGATACGATTTTCGAAAGAAAATTCTTTCGAAATTCAAACCGTGTATGGCCGCCTTAAGTTCTGATTGTTATCCAGGTGATTGTAAAGAAGCCTTAAATACTGATATTGAGGTGGATAGTTTTCACTTTTAGCCCCTGGGCTTACATCTATTGATCCCTTGTGAATGCCAAAATGTTCACATCTGAAACTGAATGGTCCTGATTCACATACATCGGCGCATATATATGCCGCCGTAGCGTATGTCTTTTACGGCGCAGTGCAGAGAGGGAAGCATGGAATTCACAAAGCAAATGCTCCCAACTCTGCGCCGGCGTAGCGTATATTCGTAGGCGTAAGTCAGCATTAGTCAAAGCAGGTGGAAGTGGGCTGGAATTGGGCGTGATACATGGTAATGAAGCGGGACCCCATGCAAATGATGGGCCGAGCGCCAGACAAGTACTTAAAACGAACTGCGCATGCATCATGCCTTGGACGCATCCCAGTGCGCATGCTCACAATCACGTCGAAACAACTGCCTAAGATACGTCGAAACACTGCCTACGACGTGAACGTAACCTACGCCCCCAGCCCTATTCACGTACAACGTAAACTACGTAAAATTTGACGGCATTCGTTCCCTGGACCATACCTTTGCATGAGTTGCGCCTCCAATATGGGGAATAACTTTACACTGGACGTACGACTTACGCAAACCGCGTATATTATGCACCGGTTGCAAGTACGTTTGTGAATCGACGTATTTGACTCATTTGCATATTTGCATCGAAAATCAATGGGAGCGCCACATGCGTCCAGCGTAACTATGTGCCCACTATACGCCAGCATAGGAAAGTTACGTCGGGCGGCTGAAGCTTATTTTTCGACGTATCTTGCTTTGTGAGTCGGCGCATAGATACGACGGCGCACATTTGTACTTACGTCGGCGTATCTGGAGATACGTCGGCGTAAGTGCTTTGTGAATCCGGCTTAATCACTTTTGGATTGTATGGTGAACTGGATATTTCTGTGATCGAATTGAAACATGCTTTTGCACTCCAAACACGTACAGCATAATTCATTTTTGTTCTTTTGTAAAAATAAGACTCAGACATGAATCGCTGCCACTTGCACCTCCACTTCTCATTCCCATGACAACCAGGGAGAATAATTTTTCATTACCGAACAACAAGTGGCTGATTGACATATTTAAGAGGATACAACATGTGAACTTTCAAACCTCCCCTTGTATACTATGTATAAGGATTCTAGTACCGGATGCACATTGTGCGAACTATAAAGTTGGTTGGAACAGCATCAGATATAGATGGCTTATAGCACCACCGGTGTATGCAGTGCTTTATTAACCCGAGGTTGCAGATATGTGAAAAGTGCCTATATTTAAATAAACCTGAAAAGTGCTGTAGCAGAAGTGATAGGAATACAGATTAAGAGAACACAAAGACTATTGAAACATGGATTAGAAATTCACTGGAGGGAAAGCACAATCTTTAATGTCCTCTGCTGTTTGAAAACCTTTAGGACATTTTGTCTCATACCACTTTCAATTTAGACTTCAAATACTGTTCCAAAGACAAGTCAAACTTCCAGACACGATTCAATTTTGCATCTTTAACAACAATGTCAAGAAAAGCCTAAGGTTAGTTTAGTGGGAGTTTGAAATCAAGAATGTAATCAGATGGCTTCAAGCTGTGGGGAGTGGCACTTTCCTTTTCATGTAAAAGAAAAGCTCAATTGCTGAGAAATCCAATAACAAAGATTTCCCACTATTTCTCCGCTTTATTTTCCTTTCTATTGCTCAGAAACCAATTTGCAAACATACAGTTAAAACCCAGGTATTTTACAAAAATGATTATTATGACAAAAATAATAAAAATGTAGCACCCCCTGACCCCTGGAGGCATGGTGGCAGCACTAGAGACAGGAGTGGGTCAGCATATTAACCCAGGACTGAATCCATAGCTAGGAAAGGTGACCGAGAAAGCATAATAGGGGTCAGTCACGTTCTGTTTCTTAGAAGATTTATTGGACACATAACCTAGGATGATCACTTACAGACTTCTTCATGTCCAGCTTCACAGTAAGGTGACCAGATTTTTTTAATGAAATCCGGGGACATATTTTTTTTTTTACTAGTTATGGCAACAATCAGCGACTCTCTGCCCATTGCCGTCTGCCTCACAGCCTCTGAAGTCTTACTCTCCGGGCCCCCGACTACTACTGGATGGGGAGCGGAAGAAGATCACTCCACCAGGGAAGGCAAGGAGATAGGCAGGTAGCTGGCCAGGATTTGAGCCAAGGCAGAAGAAAATGCGAGCGGAGCTGAATGGGCATGCACCCGAAACTGAAGAAATATTTCCTCCACTCCGACCAGAACATGATCATCAGAAAGGGGCACAGATCATGGAAAATATACAACCCCCCCTATGCTAGTAGGCACTGCAGAGCGGGGGTGTGCAATTCAATGCAGGGACACTGCAGGTAGCATCCTAGCTGGTGCACAAACTTTTCTGTTTTCTAGGCTTAGTGAGTCCTCCCCAAGAGAGTCTACTAGGCCCTTCATCCTGGCTTTCTCCAGCAAGATCCTTCCCCTGGAAATTTGATCTTGGTATCCCCCTTTGATTGGCAGGACAGTTATAGGACCACTTCAGGCCTATCTCCAGCACATGTTAGGCCCCACAGGCTATTGGGCCTGATAGCATAGCTCATTTGAGCAGCAGCTCCACAGACTTCAAACTGGGGGAAGAAAGTAATCACAAGGCCTGACCCAAATATTTATATCCTCCCCCAGTGTGCACCATTGGCTTGAACCTCCTACTAAGTTGGCTAAAGGAAATATTTATTTTATTGTCTTCATTATTTATTATTTGACTTCATTATTTGTCTTTATATTTGTCTTTATTTTTGTGGCTATTATAAACTGAATGACACGCAGCTTTTTTGTATGTAATTTTATTGATTCATTAAAGGGGTTGTAAAGGTAAAAAATGTTTTCCCTAAATAGCTTCCTTTACCTTAGTGCAGTCCTCCTTCACTTCGCTCATCCTTTGATTTTGCTTTTAAATGTCCTTATTTCTTCTGAAAAATCCCCACTTCCTGTTCTTCTGTCTGTAACTACACACAGTAATGCAAGGCTTTCTCCCTGGTGTGGAGAAAGCCTCTTGAGGGGGGAGGGGGCCTCGCATTACTGTGTGTAGTTACAGACAGAAGAACAGGGAGTGAGGATTTCTCAGAAGAAATAAGGACATTTAAAAGCAAAATGGAAGGATGAGGTAAGTGAAGGAGGACTGCACTAAGGTAAAGGAAGCTATTTAGGGAAAACATTTTTTACCTTTACAACCCCTTTAAGTGATAAGTATTCATTCATACGTTATCCACATTTGGGTTTGTGCGGCTGAACATTATTAGTTTAGCCGCTTGCCTAACAGCTTTCATCATTATACTGCAGCAAGGTGGCACGATCTTGCAAATCGCCCTTTGGTGTATGTCGGCTCGGGAACTCGCTTTTGCGTGCTCCTATTGGCCAACGGGGGAGCCAATCAGCGGGTCTGGTGGACTCGATGTCCGCCTGCCACCCACGATTGTTCCCCGCAGTGACGCAACAGGGATCTGCCTGCGTAAACAAGCTAGATCTCTGTTCTGACAGGGGAGATCAGTGACACACAGATCCTGTCTTTCTGCTAAGCAGGAAGAAGGATCTGTGTGTTTACCCAGTCACACAGTCCCTCATACAGTTCCAACACATCTGCAGGAAACACATTTAACCCCTTGATCGCCCCTGATGTTAACTACTTTGCTGCCAGTGTCATTAGTACAATAACGGTGCATATTTTTAGCACCGATTATTGTAATAATGTCACTGGCTCCCCAAAAAGTGTCAAAAATGTCAGGTGTCTGATCTGTTTGCCACAATGTTGCAGTCCTGCTAAGGCCCCATACACACGAGCAGACACATTTGTTCAAATCGGTCGGGCAGACCGATTTGAACAAATCTGTCTGCTGGGGACGTATTGGTTTGATCGTGTACACACGATCAAACCAAAATCCCCGCCGGCAGACGGCGCGGTGACGTGGAGGTGACGTTGATGCCGCCACGTCACCGCACCAGGAAGTAAAACACTTCCACGCATGCGTCGAATCCATTCGACGCGTGTGCGAGAAGACATGTCTGCTGGTTAGCGTACTAACCAGCAGACATGTCGGGCGGACGGGTTCCCAGCCGACAGATTTCAAAGCATGCTTTGAAATCTGTCAGCTGGCCAAATCCGTCGGCTCGCCCGTACACACGATCGAATCTGTCTGCTGGGACGGTCGGGCCGACCGTTTTCAGCAAATAGATTTGATCGTGTGTACGCGGCCTAAAACTCACTAATTGCCGCCATTACTATCCCCTATTTTGTAGATGCAATAACTTTTGTGCAAACCAATCAATATATGCTTATTGCGATTTTTTTACCATAATATGTAGCAGATTACATATCGACCTAAACCGTTGAATACATTTTTTTATTTTTATTATTTTTTTGAAAATGTTTTATAGCAGAAAGTAAAAAAAAAATATATAATTTGTTTCTAAATTTACGCTCTTTTTTTGTTTATAGCGCAAAAAATAAAAACTGCAGAGGTGATCAAATACCACCAAAAGACAGCTCTAGTCGTATGGCCGCGCAATTGTCAGTTAAAGTGACGCAGTGCCGTTTCGCAAAATCATTGCCTGATCAGGAAGTGGGTAAATCCTTCTGGGGCTGAAGTGGTTAAATGAAGGAAATATAAGTAATCATAACTTAGTGTTGTTATAAAATTTCATACTATTACCAGTGGTATCCATGACACCTACTGGTATAGATGAGATATCGCAACCCCACTGAGCTTAGGAAAAGACCAAGAGAAGAAACAGACTAGACTAGAACCCAGCCAAAAACTAAATTTGAGTAGCAGTCCCTGTTTAAGACAGGATACTACAATAATAATATTAATAAAAATAACTAATTTATATAATATACTGTGCGTCCAAACATCAGATATACAATATATAAACGTAAACAATCACTTTCATACTATGATTTTTGAGTATCCATCAAGGGACAGAAGGACAGAAAGTCACTGAATAAGAACTGACAAATTTTACTTACCTTACAGCAAAGTTTACAACTCAAAAATATGCTCTACCTGCTACATTTCCGCAGCAGCTAGTAATATTGGGTCCTCTGGCCCTAGATGGAACTTCACTCCTACTGGCACCCCCAGCCAGAATACCTTGGCTGGAAATTCCTAGCAGTCCCACAAGAATGGCACACACTGACTGTTAGAAAATAGGCAGCATGTATTGGCAGGCCAAAGTGAAAAGGTAACACAGTGAATTAGTAATTCTGGGTCAACACATGAGAAAAAAGGGCAGTACAAATATAACACAGGCCACCCAGGCAAATGTAAGAATAAAACTCAGCGTATTCTAATAAGTGCATAAATAATAGCTCTCTCTGACTGAGAAATGTTGTCCCAATTGACTGTGTGGGGCTAACAATAAGAACAGCAGGCTAGTTCACTTGAGGGCTTTTGGACAAGAGGGGCTAGGCTTAGGCCTGAGAATTTAATACACTACCCACAAACCAGTGCAGGCCACAAGATCTGAATAGTTCTTTGATGTTAACTTCTGCCAACTCAGTTGGGGCCCTTTAATGTTGGTGTGCAAAATCAGTGCAAGATTTCTAGGGCATAGAGTTCAGGAACAGTTAAATGAAAGGTTAGTCTCAATCAATTGGTATGCCTCTATAAAGTAGGGAAGCAAACACATTTAAAGAAACAGGGAGTGCAATGTGGAGTGAGGATTGGAAGGAGTTAGTGTTGGGATATCATGCAACAATTGTAATGCACAAGGGGTAATAAAAGTCAGCAATCTGGAGTAGTGGTAGCTTTGGTGGCAGTCTTTTCAGTAGAAAGTGACAGCAAATGTGTTTAACTTTTAATAAAAAGCATTGTCAATGAAGGGTGATGGCCTTGCCGGGCCTTCGAGGTAGACAAGAACTAGCTGTTGATTATACCATTTGTGTGGGTCAATCCTTATGCAGAAATCCTCAAGAGATAACAAGTCTGTGTGGTGGGGGGAGATGCAGCTGCAGTGATCAGGATGAATGCAATTCAGTCAGCGACTCTGGATGATAGGAGTCCCCCTCGGGTTATCTCCATGCCTTGGTACTCAGCAGCAGCCTTCTCAACTTTGATGCAATCTGACACGACCTAGTCCAAACAGCGTGGCACAGCATGGTCACACACAACTTCCCTGTTGGTCTATCTCTTTCCAACTACCTGGCTTCTACCCAGGCTTTATGTTTTATGATCCCTCCCCTTTGCTGGTATGTAGGGGCCTTGTAGTTGTGACCCCAGCTTCACTGTATGTAATATCCTCCTTCGAGACTACATTTCCCAGATTGCTCTGGGCACTTGTATTAGAGCTATGGCGAGGCAAAGTAGTGAACACTGCCATCTTGTGGCAAATAGAGTTCTGTGTCTTCAGGAACAGTGCCCAGCGGTACATACTTCCCTCACGGAAACTCCTTGGTCCCCAAAGAGACCTGTTAATTTAAACCAACAGTGTTTGTAAAAACTGATTTGAGGTCTGCCTTGCTGGTGGTACCAGCGAGTTGGATTATATTTTCCATCACACGGTAGGCTGTAGTGGGGACTGGGTCGTCCAGGACCCATTGACTTGCATGGATCACTTAATCGAAGCTCTCACACAAATTGTCATATGTTAGTCTCTTTGGAGGCTTTATGACCCAATTGGCTCAAAAGGTGGACTATTTTCATCTTTACCCTCTGAGGCCGCATTCACACATCCAATTTCCTTGACAGAATCCATCAAGAAACTTGGTGGGAGAGCTTTTTTGCAGAGGAAACCGGTCGTGTGTATGCTTTTCATCGAGAAACCTGTCGAGGAACTCAACGAGGAAAAAAGAGAGCAAGTTCTCTTTTTCCTCGACAGGAGTCGTTGTGTTCCTCGTCGGGCTGGTTTTCCACGACAAACGCGTTGGTGTGTATGCTTAGAAACCCGCGCACCTTCGGTAAAAGTAGCGCTTGTAATGGAAATAGCACATTTGTCACGCTGTAACAGACTGAAAAGTGCAAATGTCTCTCACCAAACTTTTACCTAACACGCAGTAACATGAAATTAGCAAAAGCAGCCCCAAGGGTTGTGCCAGTGGAATCGAACTTCCCCTGCCATTGTATGTGTTGAAGTCACCGAGTTTGAGAACGAGGAGATTTGGTCTTGACTGTGTGTACGCAAAGACAGCTTGTCAAGATTCTCGACAAGCTTAACAAGGAACTCGTCGAGGAAAATGATGTGTCTCGTGTGTACGAGGCCTCAGACTACATCCTCTTGCTCTGAATCACTTTTTACAGTCTCTATAACTAAAAGCTCTGTTGGTTCCTCCAGTTCCTCAAATTTGATTTAGTAGACTCAAGTTCAAGTGATTTGGGGTCAATAGGCCCTTTTGCAAAGTCCAGGACAGATACTTTGACAGTAGATGGAGATGTGCTTCCTCTAATAGGTGACGGAAACCACCACCAGACAAACCTGGTCTCTTCCTCTTTGCCTCTCTTACTTGAGAGTTTGGGTGGTGTCCAGGAAGGGTGGCAAAAGTCTGGGTCTATTCACATCCCTGAGAGAGGGAATATCCATTAGGACTGGGACAGGGAAAATTAGTGTCTGCGATAGGCAATAGGTGGTTCTGATGCCACAACTTTACTGCCCTGTGCTTTCCTTTGAGGTGAATCTGGTATACGGGTAGCCCCGGCAATTGTTGACAGACCACACAGAGCTGAGACCTCAACTGGTCTGCTATCTTGTGCTTCGCTGTGATCACAAGATCTCTCAGCAAGATTCAGTTCTCCAGCTGCAAATCTTGAACCCTAACCCTGGAGTCCAACTTTTTCTTGTTTCGTTTCTCTACAGTCCCATAGGCTTGAGAAGCTTTCTCATAAGCACTTTAGGGCACTTTAAAACTAATTGGTAATGATTTACTAAAGTGAATTAAACTAAGTCTGTGTTCATTTTAAATCTGTGTTCATTCACTCATATGCAGATGAACTGGAAGAACCAACTTGTTCTACACATGATAGAACCATTGGAGTATACATAGGTACATTTTACTTTCTTTTATTCCCTTTAGTAAATCCTGTCCACTGAGTCTAGATTTCTTTATTAAACACTCCATTCAGATACTACCCTGGAAGGAATCAAATGTATGACCCCAGCTCTACAAAACAATGGTATGTGACACTAGCATTTCATCTGGTAGGTAAATAAATCTTTAGTTTTAGTTTAAAATAGCTATAAAATGTAAGGTCTGCATGCTCAGCATGCAAAGCTAATGACTACTACTGTCACAGCAGGTCTTAACAACTTTTTCTTGAATGCTTCTTTCATCCACATATTTACATCAAGTGGAAGTTTAACAGTAGCTGATCGAACCATTGCTTGGGAAAGGTTACTACCTATATGTAGCCAATTTCCACATGAGTCTCCCAATTTTTCTCCATCTGTACCGAAACAAGACTGTGGCCTGTGGCACAGCATGGACTAACCACAAGGCCTTCCCACTGGGACTGGTCACAAAGAAATTGAAACAGGGGGAAATGGCAAGTATGCAGAATGAAGAGGTTCTAGCCCTGAAGTGGAGAGATAAAATAGATGTCTACATCCTTTCCACAATGCATGATGATACCTTGGTGAAACTGCAGAGAAGAGGAGGTCCCATCCAGAAGCCAAAATGTGCTCATGAATATAATCTTTACATTGGGGGGGTGGATATGAACAACCTGCTGATGCATCCCTAGATCAGTGTTTTGATACAAGAAAGTCACCATTTATTTGATGCAACTAGCCCTGTTCAATTTGCTCTTCTCTATGCCCATGACCAAGCCCTTCAACTAATTTGCTCCAATATAATAATCAGACTCCATGAAAGGTATTTTCCCCAAAATCCTCCCTCTTACCCAAACAGGTCGCAAACTCCACAAAAAATGTTGTATTCGCAGTGACTCCCGATACTACTGTCCCCAATGTCCCTCCCAGCCTGGCCTCTGTATAGGAGAGTGCTATCAAAACTATCACACTTTACTACACTATTAGTAATATGAAGATTATATTTTTCCAGTTTCCGCTATCTACTATTTCTGTGAATGACCTAGACTGTTTAATGACTATGCCTCTGCCAACCATGGTTCTGCCTTCCACGTGAATTGACCTCGGCCTCTTAAATGACCATGCTTTTTGCTTGCCTCCTGAACTGATCATTTGCAATGCAACTTTACAGCGCAGGGGTCTCACATATGTGAGGGGCTCCAGAAAAGATTTTCAGAGCGGAGAAAAAACTTTTTTCTCCTGGTTTTGGTTTTCTAGGATTAAGGTCTGGACACTCGTGTCAGGTCACCTATGGCCAGGTGACAAGTGCACCCCGTTAGGGTCGGGGATGCACCACAGGGTAGTGAACCCTATAGCCGACTGCTGCAAACAGAGCCCAAGATTCCCCAGTGCGCTGAGTCTAAGACCCAGATTTGTGTCTCTATTGGTGAGGATGGCCTTCGCTGCAGCTGGATCCAGGTCGCGACCCCTGGGATCCCCTAGGTCACGCTCCGCAGGGAGAGAGGGGAAGCAGCAACCAGGACAAGCTATAGTGATGGGTAAACCGAGGTCAGGGCAACAGGCAGACAAGGGTAACCGAGAGACAGGCAAAAGGTCAGGGTCCCAGGCAAACAGGAAAGTGTAGGGACAAGCCAAAAACAGTACATAGGAAGGTAAACGAAGCACATTGCAGACAGGAACTTAAGCTAACAACAAGGGTTAGCACTGCAGACCTGCAGAGCAACAGTTAATATAGGCTTCCTGTGATGGCCTGGGGTGGAGCCATACAGGGAGGAAGGTGATAAAAGACAGTCAGGAAGAGAGTCAGGCTTCTAATGAACACATGGAGACAGGTAACCTGCAGACTTTATTGCATATCCATGACAACTCAGAGGCTTCATAGAGGTTTGTGTGGGAAGAAGCCTCTACCCCTGTCCTCAGGTCTTACCTGACCAAGGCCTAAATTTTATAGTGCTGCCTGCCGCCACCTGAAATGGCCATGCTTCTGCCTGCCACCTAAACTGGCCATGCCTTTGCCTGCCACCTAAACTGGACATGTCTTTGCCGGCCACCTGAACTATGGCCCGTCCCCAGTGTGTTTTTGACACAGGGCTTGTCACGTGTCTTCATCAGGGGATTTCTGTATTTTTGCACTTTACACTTATGATAATATATAAGTTGTTATAGAGTGAGTTATATATATACACACTATAGATAGTATATTCACAGTCACATTATTCTATATTTATTTGGCATTTGCACTTTATGTATTGACACATTGGATAATATTATTCACACACAGTTATACACACTGCAGCACAGGTTTATTTTATTCATTTTTTACACAGTAAGGCTTCATTTCCACTGGCATTTTTACAGCCACTTTTCTGGGCGTTTTTTACAGCTTAAAAACGTCTGTCCATGTTTATTTAAAAAAAAAAAAACGATGCGGCAGCGTTTTTGGGCGTTTTTGCAAGTTTTTGAGCGTTTTTTAATGTCTGGTGTTTTTACAGCTCTATTGCTGGAGATTCAGAACGCACTGGTCCCGTTTTTTTGCAGCTTAAAAACGTCTCAGCCATCTACAGCTCAAAAACGTCATGGTGGGCATGAGGCCATAGACTAACATGGACAGGCGTTTTTAAGCTGCAAAAAACGCTCAGAAAAGTGGCTGTAAAAACGCCAGTGGAAATGAGCCCTTATGAGTGAGTTTGATGCTAGCAGCTGAAAGTAATCAAGACACCTCCTCACACATGAGGGAAGCTTTTTCTGGATCCTTAGGTTTTTGGATTGGTTGCTCGCAAGACTTCTTATTGATTAAGGGTGAGCAGAGGTTCACAGTTTTAGGAGGCTTTCTCCAGAAACGAAAATACCCAGTTTTGCCTTCAGTTAAAAATGTCCCTCATTTCTTTTGAGGTTTAATAATGATATCCCTGGCCCAGCAGATTCTGTCAAACTAAATTGTGACTAGAGAGCCCTCTGCTGGCAGCCACCTTTAAATGCAGCTTGGGACATGATCTGTCATGAGTGTGTTGGTGATTGCCTGGAGAGGAGAGGTATTTTATGCAGCTGTACGGGTACTACCACTGGGGATTAGGGTAGGGAACTCACAGCAGATGACAGACTGGGAAGAATCACCAGAAATGCCATTCCAAGGTCTGATGAGTACAATTCAGGAGAGAGGGAATTTTTTGTTGGATGTGGTTTTGTCATAGAGGGTGCAAAATTGTTTTGGGAAATGGGAGGAATTTTTGTTTTGCGCTTTACTTACCGTATTTATTGGCGTATGGCTGGGTGGCTGGGCTGTGTGGAGATAAGTAAAACCACTGATCCCCCTTTGTACGCTTCTCTTATCATTTGCATTATGACTATCACTTCATACTCAGAATTATAGATTGCATAGAGCTCAAGGGACAGAAGTGCTTAAACTGATTGCAAATGATCACTTCGTAAACCAAACCATTCCGTTTATAATTGAAATGAAAGGCAAAACATCTTTGTATAGATGTAAAAATACATATTTTTTCCCATTTTTATAAGTGATCACATTCCCTCTGTTCTCAGCTGCATGAGAGCTGGGAGGAGGAGAAGCAGCAGCACACTGAGCTTCCCAGTGAATGGCTGTGCAGAGGGGGAGTGTTAGGAAAAGTCTGATCTTTGGAGGAGAACACACGGAGTTCCCTACACAGCTAGAGAACTGACCACAGTGTGCTCTCCAACTTAGTGTGGTCAGATTTTATTAGGGAAAACATAGGAGTGCGCAGCCTATTGCATTAGGGTGTGCACCCCTAAACTCAAACACACATGACATTTTCTGCAGCCTCAGCTGCACGGGACAGTGAATGAATGGGAAGTGATCTGTGCTGAGCGGCTTCCTGTTCATTAACAAACTGAAGCATAGTAAATCGTTTACTATGATTCGTTTATGAATAGACACAGTGCGCAAGTGTGTTTACTGTGTTCATTTAGAAAAGGAAGTGGCTGGTAAATTACATATTTACTAGCCCCTTCCCTCTCTTTCTATACTCAAACATCGCCCACAGCCAGCCATGGGAGAGGAGGGAAGAGAAGCCAGCAGCACTGCAGGGCCAACAAGGTGGGGGGGGGGCAGGCAGTAGGGGAGCATAATGCACTGAGTGCAGAAGTTAGGAGTGCTTTTTGCACAGAGTGCAGGGGTCAGAAGTGTGTACCACACAGAGTACAGCTTTCCCCCTCTCCTTCTGTGCCGTGCAATGAACACACTGGGTTGACCCCTCCTTATCTGATCCTTGACATTGTATCTCTTAGGCCGCGTACACACGGAGGGACATATCTGATGGAAACAGTCCTCGGACCGTTTTCAACAGATATGTCCGCCGGGCTATTTTGGTCCGATGGCGTGTACACACCATCGGATCAAAATCCCTGCCGGCAGACAGCGCGGTGACGTGGCGGTGACGTTGACGCCACCACATCACCGCACCAGGAAGTAAACAACTTCCACGCATGCGTCGCATCCATACGACGCTTGTGCGGGAGGATATGTCCGCTGGTGAGTGTACTGACCAGCGGACATATCCGACGGACATGTCGCCGGCGGACAAATTTTAAAGCATGTTTTAAAATTTTTCCGCCGGTCAAACATGTCCGCTAGCCCATACACACGATCGGATTTGTCTGCTGAACTCGTCCGTCGGACCAGTTTGAACGGACAAATTAGATCGTGTGTACGCGGCCTTACTGTTCCTCCTGTGTCTTATAGTTGGCCCATTAATGTGATGGCAGACCTCACTGATCAGTCATTAGGCATTCTTTTTTTTTTTTTCAACCACCTCAGCTTTGCCATAAACTATAGGGAACACACAACAACAAAATCTCTAAAAGACAGCGATCATAGCCATGAAGCCGACATGCCAGAGACCCAATTTAATATCATCAACCTGTCATCGCATCAAATGTCCTCTACGGAAACTTATATCCTAGGGAAAGGGCTCAATTTTTGCCCCAACCTTAACTTGGATAAATTTGAAGTATACAAAGATTTACAGCTATTCATTAGAAAACTCTTACTCAAAAGTCTCTTTAGCAAACAACACTCCGATGCACCATTCACTCTAGAAGAACAACAAGCACTTGCTCAACTAAACTCTCTTCTGGAAGAAAACGAAACAAACATATTGCCAGACTATACAATGTTACCTTCGGTCGACACCAAAACTATTGCTTCGGCAACCCCATTCAATAGTATTAATTCAAAATTAAAGAAAAAATCGGACTTTTGTCCTGCACCCAGCATAAATTCCAACGCAGTAACCTTCCTCAAACTCGTCAATCAAGATCTGGCGAAACTAAAAATTAAGAACAAAATTCAGAACAATTTAAACTGTGATGAGAAAAAAGCTCTTCAAACCCTCTCAGCAAATCAAACCATTACCATAAAGTCAGCCGATAAAGGGGGCAACATTGTAATCCTAGACAACGATCAATACACTGAAATGTGTCGCAAAATCCTGAGAAACCAACTATGGTATAGACGTATCCCTTTCGATATTATCGAAAAATACAATAAAGAATTCTACTCAATTGTAGATCGAGCACATCTCAACAGCGTTATCAATAAAATCACATGGGATTTTATAAGGGTTAAATTCCCAGTCACGCCAACCTTCTACGCACTACCCAAAGTGCACAAAAATCCCAATGACCCCCCAGGGAGACCCATCATATCTGGGAGAGGATCATTAACTGACAATGCCAGCAAATTAATTGACGAGTTCTTGCAACCCCTAGTAATCCAATTACCTTCTTACGTCAAAGACACCATCCACTTTCTTCAAATTATCAATGATCTCTACATTCCAGACCACGCTACTTTAGTCACCATCGATGTAGAAGCACTTTATAGTTCGATCCCTCACGACCGAGGAATCGCACTAATAAAACACATCCTACAAACTAAAGGTATAGGCGATCCTTCCTATCATGAGTTCATCATCTCTATTCTGGAATTTATTTTGACACACAACGTCTTTTCCTTTTTTGGCTCCCACTACCTCCAGATACAGGGAGTCGCAATGGGGACCTCGTGCGCCCCCTCTTATGCAAACCTGTATCTGGGGGAGTGGGAGAAAAAACTTTTTTCGGACGACATGTCCGCCATTTATACGGACCACATTACAGCGTGGTATCGTTACATAGACGACATTTTCTTAATTTGGGACGGTCCACCTGATTCACTACAACCATTCTTGCAGCGTCTAAACAAAAACGAGTTCAATCTATCATTCACTATGAATCATGATAAACAGTGTATTCCCTTTCTTGATGTTGAAGTCTTTAGAGACAGTTCACAGAAATTGGGAAGCAAGCTCTATAGAAAACCGACATCCGGTAACAACATCTTACACGCATCCAGCTTCCATCCTCAAGCACTTATTAAATCCATTCCTTACGGACAATACCTACGGATCCGGCGAAACTGTTCCCGCGATGAAGAATTTAGAGACCAAGCACGAAATCTAAGAGACAGACTACTACAACGTGGCTATTCACACTCTTGCCTTAAGCGTGCATATCAACGTGTACTCGCAGTAAACAGAAATACCATGCTGTATTCGACCAAACCCCGTGACACCAGCAATCCAAGTCGCATCATTACCAGATTTAACATGCAACATAATGCGATCACTAACATCATCAAAAAATACTGGCACTTACTGTCCATGGACCCAACTCTGGGACAATTTGTGCCAAAACATCCACTATTCTCCATGAAAAGAGCTAAATCTTTAAAAGACAAACTTGTCACAAGTGAATATAAAGGAGATGCAAGATCTGATCCCTGCAAAGCCAAAGGCACATTTATGTGCGGAAAATGTAACTACTGTAAATTTATGCATACAGTAAAGAACCCTACACTCCCCAATGGTCAAACCTTTTATCCTCAACACTTTGCCAATTGTAGAACATTAGGCGTCATTTACATGTTATGTTGTGACTGCGGATGTTTTTACATTGGCAAGACCAAACTACAATTCTGGCAACGTGCCTACAAACACATCAGAAGTATGCGCAAAAACGACCCAGAACTTCCTCTTGGACGCCATACCTTATTGGTACACGCAGGCAAATTTCCGAACATCAAATTCCTAATCCTTGACCGCATCCATCCCAATCCCAGAGGCGGGGACTGGAACAAGTCCCTCCTCCAACTGGAACTGCGATGGATTTATACCTTACAAGCCACCCTGCCCCCCGGACTCAATGAAGCAATATGCTTCAAACCCTTCCTCGAAGGGTTCTCCTCCGGGGGAATGGAAAAATAATTATGCAACTCACTAAACACCACCATATGCTGCTACTCCCTCAAAATAATTAACTTTAACACATCATTTACTTTCCTTTTCTTTTTTCTATGTAAAAAATTGTTTCTTTTGTCACAAGTTCCTCTTTCATCACACATTAGATTGTAATTTACGTCTACATTGTGCTCTTGCCCAGCAACAAGAAACCTGCAACATACTTTACAACCCTGGTTTAGGCCGTGTAAAATAGCATATATATTTAAACAATGTAACATGTTTGTTTCAAAAACAACAATGTATTGATAATTATTCGTAATAATTTAATTCTTTCTCTGTGTTCTCAAGTTACCAAATTACCATTTTATAAATACCTGTATCTCCAATACCTGGCAATATAGACTATATAAAGCAATTATATAGACATAGGGCTATATTGATATATATGCAATTATATTTATATCTATATTTAGCAATCTTGGTCATCATGATGCATATATTTCCCAGCATAAGCTCAAATTACATCACTGCCAACGATATACATCAATTGTTTGTTACAATTATACTTAGCACAATTCTGCAAATCAATTTTCTTCCCCCCTTCCCCCTTTTCCTTCTTTGCAATCCCTTTCCCCCACCCCCTCCCCTTCTCCCCCTTTTTTCTTTCTGACTTTGTACTATGTCACAATGTCTGCCACATTTTAAAAGTAACACTTTATTAGCAATGTTCTTTCCTGGTCCGAGCCAGTCTGATCTGTCCCTGACAAACTCAGCAATTCTATAATTTATCCACTAGAGGGCACTCTGCCTATTCAATATATCTATTTGGGAAATAAGATATAAAACAAAAGTTTTTTGTACTGCTATTTGTTGCCTAGATTCATTACGCTGCCCGACATACTTTTCACTACAGGAGACCAATCGGTCTCCTTGTTAGTGAACTTTTGGCGACCTGGCAATTACTCATGCCATGGCCGCCATCTTCCTCCTCCTGTGCGCATGCTCCGTGCGCACAGTGAGGTTGACTTCGGTTCAATCCGTGACGCCGCGCCATCCCGCCGCGCGCGCATGCGCGCTGCGGGATACGCGCGTCATGGTGACGGGTCATGGCGTGTCATCCTGCTGCGCACGCATGCGCACCTCGGATGTTTATGTGCCATGACCCATGGAATCAGTTGCCCTGTGAGCCCCACACCTGCCTCAATTAGCCGTCCGAGCACAGCTGCAAACCCTTTGCACTGGGCGTCGCAGATTGGCTGATGGGCACTTTATTTAGCAGCAGAGGAACCAGTCATTTGCTATCCAGCAACTTGCTGGACAACATGACGGTTCCTCTGCATCCATCTTCCCAAGGTAAAAAACGTTTTATTTTATTTTATTTTCTTCATATCAATCGCAGCTACCACATTATCAGTTTCCCTGCTGGTTTGGGTTATCTACATACATTCAGTTTCATACTTACAGGAACACAAAAGAAAAAATGTCTTTTTTAATCAACTCCTTAATACTCAACCTTTAAACGCCACCTATTGAGCATTTTTTGCTATAACATCTAAATATCCCCATTGAACGCCATCTATTGAGCATTTTTTGCTATAACATTCAACTATATGTGGTTTAACCACATTAATATAATATGGATATTTTTACTTACATACATTGTACATATTTACTCATTTATTAATATATATTTTTTTTTTTTTATTACTTTTGTACACTTCCAGCCTAATACGAGCCTCTCCATCGCTATTTACTAGGTAAGCCATACCATATCCCTCTAAGAAAATGTTATAAAACACAATTTATTTCACATTTTATTAATACAACTATGTCCATAAATATTAACACACATCATCACAACTTTAGGCTCCAGTGACCTCTGACTCCAGCAGCATATTTGTATCTGGCAACAACACACCCTGTTCATAATTCTGCTCTGTCGTCAGTGGCCAGGCCAGCAGACTCGGATCATTCGGAAACCCATGCTTTTAAATACATGATCTACTGATTCGAAGTACCATACAGTTCACTGTAAGTACTTCAGTATTAATCTATATAACAACATCATCAACATTATTAGGATTATCCTGATCATTTCCTATACATTTCTAGAGCTGTGAATCCTGGAATACCCCTGAAGAAAGGGACTATGTCTCCCTGAAACGTCGGGACCACACAGGGCATCACATCACACAGCAATATATGTTGAACTATATTTCATTATTTTGTATTTTTTGTATTTGTTATAGATCATGTAATCATTTTTTATCTGATACTTCTTCAATAAATTATATTGTAATACTATGTTCTCTCTAACTACATTTGACACACCACAGTGCCTTTAAAGTCCGACTAGGGGGCTTTGCCTTTATTCTTTTCGATTTTTCATTTGGATGTGGCACTTTAGAAAATCAACTCTGATAATCCCCTTCTTGACATTGCCATAAACTAGAGACCCGCTCATGGTTTTAAGCTTCTTTCGTCTCCTTTGTGGTTTTGCATCATCTGTGATTTTTTGAACTATATCTTTTTTTTTTTTTTAGTTTGGACCTCATATAAAGCAGAAAAAGGACCCCCTCTTTGTTCCGGGTGGGTCATCTAGACACGGTCATTTCAAAACATCCATTCCCCTCCCCTTCTTCCCTAGAAGAAAACCACCCTCCCTCCTAATAATATTATTTTCATAAATAAATAACTTAATAATAAATAACTCTGATAAATATAAACACAAAGCTAGTCCCCCTTTGCTAATTAAGGGAAAAGGCAAAGGTGACACTACCACATAATAAAACAACTGTGACAAGGATATTTATGAACAGGGAGGGTGGGGGAAAGAACACCACAGCTCCTATGTCTTCTGAGGCGAATGAGCCTGTACTGACGGATCCCGCCTTAAATAGCCCCAAATCAGCTGAAAACCACTGGTTCTGACCGGTTTGAACTGGCCTTTCCCGGGCTTTCTAATCAGACCCCAGGAAAGGTCACCCAAAGGCCAAAAAAGCCCGCCAAGATTTCCCAGAGGAGGTCACCTGGAGTTCAAACACAGCTGCTTGAAGTGACCCTTCCCGGACTTTCCAACCAGACCCCAGGACAGGAATTCCCTCATAGTACCCAGCACCAAACAGGGGAGCCATGACACTGTCCCCCCATCGCTTTCCCATGAGGAAAAGGAGGGGCAAGAACTGCCCCCTTTTCCTGTCATTCCCACATCTGTGGACAGTCTATTTCCTGCCACTTTTTTGGTATAAGCTTTTTCACGGCATTTAATAAGTGTGGGGTGAGTGACTTTTTATACCTTATTATTCCCTCTTGGCTGCTGTGAAACAATACTACCCAGGGGTCTTTTTTTATATCTTTTCCAGTGATCTCTTTTATTTGTTCCAGAACTTGTTCCCAGTAGTTTTGGATTTTTGGGCAATTCCACCATAGGTGGGCCATTGTTCCCTTTTCTGGGCATCCCCGCCAACACTCGGCAGATTGTCTGTTTATGAACTTACTGATTTTGTCAGGCGTAGCATACCACCCCAATATACATTTATAGTTGGTTTCGGCCATCCGCGTGTCTATAGCTGAAGAGTGGGTCAGTCGCATTATCCTTTCAATAGTGTTTTTTCCTCGTGATACACCCAGCTCCCTCTCCCATTTTTGAATGAACGGGGGCAATCCCAGCATGTCATTCTTTAGCAATATCCCATATAATTTTGAGACAGTGCCCTTTGAGCTTTCTGTTGTACATAGCTGCTCCAAGAGTGTCAGCTCCCCCCTGTCCGCAGGGGGCGGGGAAGGCTCCGCACAAAATGGCAAAGCTGGGAGTACCTCCACCCATCCAGATTCCAAACTTCAATTTTATCCCTCAACTCCTCAAACTCCATAATTCCCCCTTCTTTTATTATATCTCCTAAATATACTTTATCTTTTCTAATCCAATCCCCTCCAATTGTTTTTGTCCCTGGTGCGAAAAAGGTATTTTCTTTTAAATTTATTAGTGGAGAGTTATATTCCCTGTCCACTTGTTTGTGCAGCCTATCCCATAATCTTAATGTGCTTTGTGTTAAGTCAAAAGTTTTAGTGCTTAATGCCCTATATTGTGGGGGGTTCCAAATTATACTACTCAATTGTGCCTTTGATTGTGCCTTTTCTATTTGAACCCATCTTTTCCCTTGCCTATCTCTGGCCCACTCGACTACCCGTGACAGCACGGCTGCATTGTAATACTTCCTGATATCGGGAACCGCTAGCCTGCCGTGTTGCTTTTCCTGTTTGAGAACTGAGAGAGAGAGCCTTTACTTTTTTTTTTCCATACATAATTCATTAGTAGTGAATTTAATATTCTGAGGAATTGTTGAGGCAGAGCGATTGAAATCATCTGAAACTTGTAAAGTATTTTCGGGACTAAGATCATCTTCAGAATATTTATTCGGCCCAACCAAGAGATAGGTCGGTTTGTTATTTTTTTAATATAATTTTGACCTCATTTAACAAAGGGACGTAATTTATTTTATATATGTTTTTAATAGAGTTAGCAAATTTTTTACCCAAGTATTTTAACTCTTTCAACCAAGGAAAAGAGCACATCTCTTTCAACAGCCTTTCATTATTTTTCTTAACGTTTATATTAAGTATCTCGGTTTTTGTTACGTTAATTTTAAAATTTGAAATAGCTCCATATTGTTTTAATACCCTGATTATATTTGGGATTGTAGCCATTGGATTAGTAATGTAGAATAAGATGTCATCAGCAAATGCTGAGAGCTTGTGTTCTTCGTCTTCCAACTTTACCCCGTTGATATCAGGACTATTGCGGATCGTAGCCAACAGCGGCTCTAAAGACAGGACGAATAGGAGGGGGAACAGGGGGCAACCCTGTCTTGTCCCATTCTTCATATCGAATGGAGCTGAAAGCATGCCATTGATTTTAATCTTCGCGGAGGGATTGTGGTAAAGTGTTTTTATCCACCTAATCATCCTACCCCCAATGCCCATCACTTCTAAAGTTTGCATCATGAGTCCCCAGTCTACCCTGTCAAAGGCTTTTTCAGCGTCTGCTAACAGGAATAGACCTGGAGACTCATTCTCTTTTATTTTCTGGAGTAAGAGAAGTGCTCTAATTCCATTGTCTTTGCCCTCTCTTCCGGGGATGAACCCCACTTGGTCAGGGTGGACCAGCAGGGGCATTACCCCTTTCAATCGCTCTGCCAATATTTTTGCAAAAAGCTTTGTGTCAGCATTAAGCAGGGAAATTGGTCTGTATCCAGAACAGAGTGAACTGTCCTTACCTTCTTTTAATATAAGCATTATCGAGGCTGTTAATGCTTCCTTGCTTGTTTCGTATTCGGACCCCAACCCATTAAAAAAACCTACATAATCCATATTTGATCTTTCAATATCCTCGATCTTTGTAAGTCCTGCCTTCAATAAGAAGTCCCTCGTTTTCGCCTCTTTCTCGCCTATCCGCCATTTCTTCTGATCTATTGTATAAAGCCCCTCATAGTAATTTTTAAAGGTTTCCGCTGTTGTATAAATCAGGTCCCCATTTTTTTTTTCTCAATATACTATAGTTTCTGGTTCTCTTTTTTTGTACCATTTTGGCTAGATGTCTGCTGGATTTATTTCCCCACATATATCTCTCTCTGGCAATACTATTTAAACTTTTTTCTGTCTCTTGTTTTATGACCTCTTTGAGTTCAAGGGCCAGATTCAGATAGAGTTGCGCTGGAGTATTTCGATATGCGCCGCGTAACTGTGAAGATGCGCCGTCGTTTCTATGTGCCCGTACCCACCAAACTAGATGCGCCCAATAACGGGCCATTTGCGACCGGCGGAACGTTCCGACGCCAGAGTATCGCCAGCGCTTAATTTCGCTTGGCGCATCAATAGCGCCTATTGATTTCCCCTGCAAATATGCAAATGAGGGATTTTTCCTAATTCACGAACGGATTAGCACCATACGCTGGCTACATGCGCCGCGCGTATCTCGTCCGTCCGGCGCAAAGTTATTTCTACAAAAGGCTGCTTTATCTTTACTCCAGACGGCCACAGGTCAGCAGTAGAGCAGCTACAGCAGCGTTACCGACGATAAGAGCTAGCTGAGCACCCCCACTTGCAGGACAACACCTCTGTCCATGCTTGTCTGTCAAATTTTACAGCCATGGAGGAAGACATCATAGGTCTCCATAGCCGAGATGACGGCTGACAGCTCCTGGCCTTTAGAGTTCAGCTTTCTCCTGTGTGTTTGCGGGGAACGGGAGCAGCCATCTCAGAACAAAAGTAACTTCACTGCGGGGAGGGGGAGCAGGATATACTTTAGTGGCGGAATGGCGCTTCTACGGGCGCATTTAAACGCCCGACAGAAGGCATTGCGCTGACGTTTCCCGTGAAGTGGTGCCGACGGAAGTTGTGAGCATGCGCACAAAGGGGGCGAGTGGAGCCTCACTCACTGCGCATGCTCCGTGGTTGATGCGCTGAACGTAAGCCTCTGCGCTGGGCTCCGCCCATTATTTACATATGATCACACCCACTTCCCCTTGCGTCGGGTTACGCCAGCGCATTATCGTTACTCTGGCGCAAGTTTACGCGCAACTGCTATGTGAATAACAGTACTTGCGCCGAAAGGGTCTTCAGAGTAACGTAAATGAGAAGCGTTACTCCAGAGGAAAGATACTCCCATCTACCTGAATCTGGCCCCATCTCTTTTTATGATAAGCTTAAGATACGTCTCCTTTTGTCTCTGTTTTTTATGCTCCTGTTCTAACATGTTATTGAACTTCCTACTTCTCTCTTTTATTTTCCTTGCCCCGTCTGAGATTAGTATGCCTCTGATGTATGCTTTGTGTACCTCTCAAAGAGTGGCACCAAATATCCCTTCTGTATCAGTATTTGGAAGAACTGTTCTAGTTCCTTTGCCACCTTTTCTGCCCCCTCCTCGTCATGTATCAGGTTTTTATTTAAATGCCACGTCGGGGCTTGCCCTTGCTGTACTGAGGTTTTTAATTTCATGGTTACAGGAGCATGGTCCGAGAGGATCATGACTTCAATACCTGTTTCTATTACCTTGTCCATAAGCCTGTGGTCTACCAAAATATAGTCTATCCTCGAGTACGTCCCGTGTGCAGGGGAGAAAAATGTGTAGTCTTGTATACTTGGATGTGAAATTCTCCAGACATTTATCAACTGACAGTCATGCATCTTCCGTTTGAACTTCTGGAGCTGTATGTTATTTGTCCCCTGCACCCGGGACGTACTGTCGATCCCTGGGTTTATGTAGAAGTTGAAGTCCCCCATCAGGATCGTATGTCCGACCGCAACATTTTTTAGTTTTCCCATGATACCACCCACGTATTTTATGGAGCCTGTGTTGGGGGCGTCGATGTTTGCTAGGGTATAAACGGTATTTCCCAACTTTCCTTTTAAAAATAGGAATCTACCTTCAAGGTCTGTAACTCTAGCTTCGAGAACAAATCCCGCCCCTCTTGCAAACCCTATGGCTACGCCCCTTGCTCGTTTGGAGATGGTATCTCCATAGAACCAAGTTGGGTACGTGGGGGAGTATAGTTTTATATTTGAGTCCAGCGTTAGATGTGTCTCCTGCAGGAAGACCACATCCGCTCTATATTGCTTGATCTCTTCTAATACCTGATGTCTTTTCCCCAGTGCATTTAAACCTTTAACATTATATGATAGAAACTTTAATTCTGGCATTCCCTACTCCTATCTCTCATTAATTTCCTTATTTTTCTGATGAAGTCAGTGGAATTTCCCTTCCCTTTCCCACCCCACAGCCCCCTCCCCCTTCCTAGGCCCAATTTTGGCCTCTAAACCGTGGGTAGCCTCCCTCCCCATTTTCACCGGCTCTCTTGTTGTGAGGTATGACTTCCCCGCGCCCCCCCCCTCCTGTGGCCACCAGGATTAGGGGGTTGGTCCAGAGAAGACAGGCCCACAAAACCCCCCCGGGAACCCCCCTCCCCCCCTCACAAACCCCACCCGGGCCCCCCAGTCTTTCTATTTGAGTCTGAATGCACTTATTCTGGAAGTTCCAGGGCAGGAATGTCTAATTTGAGGCAGAAGCCTGACAATTCCTCTGGGAATGTTAATCTTGCTGAGATTCCATCTTTCTGTCCGATAAGACACACAGGGAAACCCCACTGATACTTAATACTCTGCAACCGCATCTGTTCCAGTAGGGGTTTGAGGTGTCTTCTCCTTGCGAGAGTTTCCCAGGCCAGGTCTGTAAAAATCTGGATCTCCGCTCCGCCATAACACAGGGGTGATTTTTTTCTTAATCTTGACCAAATTTCCGCCTTATCTTCATAGTATCTGAATCTGACTATTATGTCTCTTGGCCTCTCTCCCTCTCTGTTCTTAGTTCTTCCTAAGTGGTGTACCCGCTCTATTTTGAGAAGTTCCTCCGTGTCATTATCCAGAAGGGGGATGAACAAGTTGTTTATAATTTTTCTCAGATCTTCACCTCTTTCTTCCTTGATTGAACGGATTCTCAGATTTTGTCTTCTGTTGCGGTTCTCTTGGTCTTCTAAACGATATTGTATCATCCTCTGGTTATGTTTTATTGTGAGAAGTTTGTCTTTTAGCTAGTTTAATTCCATTTCCTGCTTTTCCATCTTTGCCTCCGTCTCCTCTACCCGTGACAGGAGATGGCTTAGATCTGTTCTTAGTACACTAATTTCATCTTTTATCGCATTTTCCAGTCTCCTTAACATCGCATCCAATTTGCCCTTTGTTGGTATGTGTGTGTCTATTCTTGATTCATTCATTTGGCTTATTTCCTGATCCCCCTCTGTTGATGTATCTGTAATTGTGGGGTTCGATCCCCCAGCTCCCTTTTTGGTCACCCCCATTTTTTAACGTTACCAGGGCTTTTAGTACCCCCTTCCTGGGTCAAGTATTGCCTTATTGTGCTAGTTGGAGGGTTATCCTTAGGCCGCGTACACACGATCGGATATATCCGATGAAAACGGTCCGCGGACCATTTCCATCGGATATGTCCGATCGGGAGTTTGATCCGATGGCGTGTACACACCATCGGATCAAATTCCCCGCCGCCGGACGGCGCGGTGACGTGGCGATGACGCGGCGGTGACGTTGACGCCGCCGCGTCACCGCCACGTCACCGCACCAGGAAGTAAAAGACTTCCGCGCATGCGCCGAATCCATTCGGCAGCGGCGCGGCGGCGGTGGGAGCCGACATGTCTGCTGGTAAGTGTACTAACCAGCAGACATGTCGGGCGGACAGATTCCCACCGGATAGATTTCAAAGCTTGCTTTGAAATCTGTCGGGTGGACAAATCTGTCCGCTAGCCCATACACACGAGCGGAGATGTCTGCTGCAACGGTCCATCGGACCGTTTTCAGCGGACATATCCCCTCGTGTGTACGCGGCCTTAGAGATTTTCGGAGCAGAGCCCCTTGTTATTTTACTCATGTTGTATTTTTTCCTCGCTCTGATTCGTTTCCCCAGTTTTAGATGTATTCTGTCCTTTTCTGAGGTTATTGCTATCTACTTCGTTTTAGGCCGTTTGCAGCCTCTGTGCGCTTATGACTTCACTATCGGTGTTAAGGCTGACCAGATGGTCTTTATGACTTTCTAACCTAGTCTGGTCAATTATTAAACAGAGGTTTTTTTTTTTTTTAACTAGGGATATAGTGAGTGATGTTCACACCAGGATCTACACCATTTTCTTAAAATGTACTCTAGATCCTTAGTGGGTATCCTAGGGAGAGGTTCCCATTCTAGGGGCTATAAGATTTGGTAGCCTTTGGGTCCAAGTGTATCTGAGACTCTCCTTGCTGTGGGTGTATAGATATAAAATAGGATTAAGCGTATGTAAGGTAGGATTTTTTTTGGGGGGGGGTTTAATGAGATTCAGGGATTAGAGAAAGAGAGACGAGCCACCGCACTGCTCTCCCTCTCTCCTTCCTTTCTCCCCTATGCCTGCCCGGCCTCAGCCGCTACACCAATAACCGTATATAGTCAATTTCTTAAAATTTCAGGATACAATCAATATGACCCGTATAGACACAGTCAGTCATAGTCAATCAGACAAGATGATAATAGAGGGGGTTTCAATTTCCACCTGCCGTTTCCCCCCCCTTTTTTTTAGTATTAGAGGTGATATAGATTTTTACTAGGCTTCATAGTACAGATTTTTCTCCAGTAGTTATGGCAGTTTGCAACTTGCTTCAACGCCACAAGGTATCATGCGTTTAATCAATGACGCTACAAAGAATGTTCTCACCGGTCAAGAAGCCTCCATGCACCCCCAAAGCCTGTCAAGCCTTCGTGCCCTCAGCTCAGCTAGATGTCAGCTAGATGTCATCTGAAAAAACGGCCTCAGTAAAACAACAGGAAAGATTTTACCTGCACTGTGTAGGGACCTCGGGATCGCGGGGGTCTGAGGAGGGGGAGGGCAGGGGCCGCCACCGAGAAACGCCGCTCTACCTCCCGCTCACTTTCATTCCTCAGCCCTCCCGGTCTGCCAGCTCCGTTGCACGGGTGGGGGGACAGGACGCTCGTATGGTGGGTCAGTCAGCAGCGCCGCAGCTTCTCACACTGCATCCACGCTGCTGCTTCTCCATAGATCTACCGGCGTCCTCCGTCCTCGATCTCCCGGCTCAGGTCCGTGGCGCGGTCAGCCCCGCCCTCAGCGCGTGTGCTTCACGTGCAGCATGTCATCCTGCCGTGAGAGGTTGTTCAAATGGAGTCATTAGGCACATAACTGAGGAGACAGTAACTAACATACCACCTTACATAGGTACACGTTTACACGTTTATTTAAAATGATGTGTGCACCTGATTAACCACAAAAAAACAAGATGTTATCATGGTGGTAATGGCTCAGTGATTAGAAGTGCTGATGTTCATGTGGGAAGATGCAGCGTAATGTGGCAACCAGAAAACACACAGAGTCCAGATGCAATTTGAAAAAAGTCCAGAAAAAACAAACAGGCCTGGAGGGAAAGCAACCCAACTGGGAGCACTAATGTGTTGTAATAGCAAAGTGGCAGTAGAGTGGTGGACCAGAGTTGCCGACAGGATCTGTCTCAAGGGGCGGAATGTGGCTTTGTCAGTCTTCTCCCAAATGGGTAGGTTTCTAGGAAGGATGACATGTCCCTACGCTTTGCCTACACCTCCGGAACCTTTCTCTGACGCTAAGCACTGTCCCTGACAGACAGGTGACCTATCCCTACTCTAGCCACTCACAAAATGCTCACCGGGAGCCAGGGTCTTACATAGACTTTAATTGAAAAACACCACAAAGGATATAGTACTGGCTTAGGCTATCAAAGAGTTGTATTCGGACATATATAGTATACAATAAAATGTAGTACAAAAAACACCAACACCCCCCCTCGGAGATGACTCTCCTTCCGCAGAAAATACAAAATCCTAAGTCCTAAACATTCCTAATATGCCCCTAAAGCCACTATCCTGTGTCCTTTGTACAGGCTCCACACCTCTAGCCAATGTTAATCAGCTACTACACACCCAGGTGGTGTCAGCACACATGCATGGCAAGCTAGACTTGGCAGATGGAATAGGAGAAGGTCCTCATTGTCTACAGAGCATATGTGTATAAGTCTATTTCAGAAGCAGTGATAGAATTGTATTATACAAAGTTCTTGTGAAAGATTTGAAGAGCCATAAGAGCTATATGTTTCCA
This sequence comes from Rana kukunoris, assembly GCA_029574335.1. Taxonomy (NCBI): domain Eukaryota; kingdom Metazoa; phylum Chordata; class Amphibia; order Anura; family Ranidae; genus Rana; species Rana kukunoris. Next base: position 175,446,294 of record CM056051.1, read on the forward strand.
TAGCTCCCAACTGTCCCTGATTTCGAGGGACTGTCCCTGATTTGGAACAATGTCCCTCATTCCTCCTCATTTGTCCCTCATTTTGGTCTGATCTATATACAGTGTTGCCAACTGTCCATATTTTTACGGACAGTTCGTAAAAACGGGCACTTTTTCCCCCTGTTCGTAAATGTCCGTGGTTGCAGTAATGTGCCAGTAAAAATAGCCAAGATCGGTTTGGCTTGGAACTGCGCATTGGAGATTGGAAGCAGGGGGTGATTGGAGGCAGGGGGCGATGGTCAATGGCGTTGCTAGGCGGGTGCAGGTGACACCCGCTAGAGGGGTGACCCCAATCTGGACTCTCCCTAAGGTAGGGAACGCCCTGGCATTTATTTATTTTTTGCTGACCCCGCTGGAATAACACGTCCAGCACCGCAGCCGTGCCTGGCGATGGCGTGTGTCCTGCTTCCTCCTCCCTACGTCCCTGCTGAGCCAGTGACATCTCACAGACATGATGATGTCACGATCTCCACCCGGTCTTAGCGGCTGCATGCTATCCCCGCCTTAGTCACCTCTCCAGCTGCAAGTGAGTGCTGCAACAGGTAGGAGGGAGGAGGGAGGAAAGGGTGACACTGACAGCTTACGATGGGATGTCCACTGCCCTGGCCCGAGCCTGAGCCTGAAGTGAGGTGTGAGGTGTGAGGTGTGAGGTGTACACAGACCAGAGAAGGGACACTGCTGTGTATGCTAAGCTAAGGTTTGTTTGTACTTTACTTTCGTAGATGGAGGAGCGGCATAGAGGGCACGGAGTGTGGAGTGAGGGAGGGGTGTCTATACTTAGTGTAAGGGGGGTTTGTACTAAGTATAGGGGTTCTGAGCTGGGGGAGGGTGTCTGTACTCAGTGTAAGGGGGCATTGTACTTAGTGTAAGGGGGCCTTGTACTTAGTGTAAGGGGTGCCTTGTAGTGTAAGGGGGGTCAGGACTGGGGGAGGGGGGTCTATACTTAAAAGGTGACTGTACTAAGGGAGGGGGCCTGTACTTATTGGAGAGGGGGTCTAGACTAAGGGAGGGGGTCTAAAGTGAGGGGGTGTGGTCTGTACTGAGGGAAACTATAGTTAGTGGAGGGGGGTCTATACTGGTGGAGGGGATCTGTACTGAGGGAGAGGGGTATATAATGGTGGAGTGGGGTATGGACTGAGGGAGGGGGTCTTTACTTAGTGGAGGGGTTGTGTACTAAGGGAGGGGATCTGTACTTAGTGGAGGGGGGTCTGGACTGAGGGAGGTCTGTACTTGGGGGAGGGGGTCTGTATTTAGGGGAGCGGGTCTGTACTTAGGGGAGGGGGCTCTATACTGAGGGAGGGTCTATATCTAGTGGAGTGTGGGGCCTATACTAAAGGGTAACTATAGTTAGTGTAGATGGGGCTGTACTAAGGGAGGGGGGTCTATTCTTAGTGGAGAGGGGGGTCTGTACTGAGGCTAGACTATACTTGGTGGAGGAGGGGTGACACCATGATTTACCGCACTGGGTGACACCAACCCTAGTGACGCCACTGGTAAGGTGACCAGATTTTTAAAATGAAATCTGGGGAAATTTTTTATTTTTACTAGTAATGGCGGTGAGTTGTCATATTCGGCTCCCTATCGCAGAATGCTACGGAAGTTACGTGGCGGCCAACTACGCATGCGCGATGCGTTCCAACCGCAAGTGCGATGCGTTCCAATGGATTTACGACAGTACACACCAGTGAAACCTCGGTCGGCATCCAGGCTCATTCCTTAACACCCCCGTGGATTAGAGGATGTTAAAAAAAGAGCCAAGAGGCCGAGCGATGTGTATTGGAACGCATCGCACTTGCGGTTGGAAAGCATTGCGCATGCGCAGTTGGCAGCCACGTGACTTCTGTAGCATTCTGCGATAGGGAGCAGAATATGGCATTACAGGGGCAATTAGCAATTCTCTGCCCATCACCACCGCTACCCGCCTCACAGCCTGCCAAGTCTTATTCTCCGGGCCCCGGCTACTACCGGGTGGGGATTGGAGGAAGATCACTCCACCAGGGAAGGCAAGGCGATAAGCAGGCAGATGGCTGGCCGGGACTTGAGCCAAGGCAGAAGAACATGCGAGCGAAGCTGAGTGGGCAGCACCCGAAACTGAAGAAATATTCCTCCTGCGCCGAACAGCACATGACCATCAGAAATGGGGAACAGATAATGGAAAAAAATACCCCAAACCTCCACCAGGTCTCAGGTGTCCCCAGTGGAGTGCTTCCTTACATCTCAGGTGTCCCCAGGGGAGTGCTTCCTTACATCTCAGGTGTCCCCAGGGGAGTGCTTCCTTACATCTCAGGTGTCCCCAGCGGAGTGCTTCCTTACATTTCAGGTGTCCCCAGCAGAGTGCCTCCTTACATCTCAGGTCGCCCCAGCGGATTGCCTCCTTACATTTCAGGAGTCCCCAGTGGAGTGCCGATCCTTACATTTCTGGTGTCCCCAGGCAGTGGAGTGCTTGCTTACATTTCAGGTGTCCCCAGTGGAGTGCCTCCTTACATTTCAGGTGTCCCCAGTGAAGTGCCTCCTTACATTTCAGGTGTCCCCAGTGGAGTGCTTCCTTACATTTCAGGTGTCCTCAGGGGAGTGCCTCCTTACATTTCAGGTGTCCCCAGTGGAGTGCTTCCTTAAATCTCAGGTGTCCCCAGGGGAGTGCCTCCTTACATTTTAGGTGTCCCCAGTGGAGTGCTTCCTTACATCTCAGGTGTCCCCAGGGGAGTGCCTCCTTACATTTCAGGTGTCCCCAGTGGAGTGCCTCCTTACATTTCAGGTGTCCCCAGTGGAGTGCCTCATATGTCCCCAGCGGAGTGCCTCGTTACATTTCAGGTGTCCCAAGCGGAGTGCCTCCTTACATTTCAGGTGTCCCCAGCGGAGTGCCTCCTTACATTTCAGGTGTCCCCAGCGGAGTGCCTCCTTACATTTCAGGTGTCCCTAGTGGAGTGCCTCCTTACATTTCAGGTGTCCCTAGCGGAGTGCCTCCTTACATTTCAGGTGTCCCCAGCGGAGTGCCTCATATGTCCCCAGCGGAGTGCCTCCTTACATTTCAGGTGTCCCCAGCGGAGTGCCTTCTTACATTTCAGGTGTCCCCAGTGGGGTGCCTCATATGTCCCCAGTGGAGTGCCTCCTTACATTTCAGGTGTCCCCAGTGGAGTGCCTTCTTACATTTCAGGTGTCCCCAGTGGAGTGCCTCCTTACATTTCAGGTGTCCCTAGCGGAGTGCCTCCTTACATTTCTGGTGTCCCCAGGCAGTGGAGTGCCTCCTTACATTTCAGGTGTCCCCAGTGGAGTGCCCCCTTACATTTCTGGTGTCCCCAGGCAGTGGAGTGCCTCCTTACATTTCAGGTGTCCCCAGTGGAGTGCCTCCTTACATTTCAGGTGTCCCCAGTGGAATGCCTCCTTACATTTCAGGTGTCCCTAGCGGAGTGCCTCCTTACATTTCAGGTATCCCCAGCAGAGTGCCTATTTACATTTCAGGTGTCCCCAGCGGAGTGCCTATTTACATTTCAGGTGTCCCCAGCGGAGTGCCTATTTACATTTCAGGTGTCCCCAGCGGAGTGCCTATTTACATTTCAGGTGTCCCCAGTGGAGTGCCTCATATGTCCCCAGCGGAGTGCCTCCTTACATTTCAGGTGTCCCCAGTGGAGTGCCTCCTTACATTTCAGGTGTCCCTGCTCCCCCCCCACCTTGGAGACCTTCTATATCTCAGCAGAAAATGGCAGCCGGCGGAAACATTATCCCCGCCGGCTGCGGACCTCTAGACAGGTGTCCCCAGTGGGGTGCCTCATATGTCCCCAGTGGAGTGCCTCCTTACATTTCAGGTGTCCCCAGTGGAGTGCCTTCTTACATTTCAGGTGTCCCCAGTGGAGTGCCTCCTTACATTTCAGGTGTCCCTAGCGGAGTGCCTCCTTACATTTCTGGTGTCCCCAGGCAGTGGAGTGCCTCCTTACATTTCAGGTGTCCCCAGTGGAGTGCCCCCTTACATTTCTGGTGTCCCCAGGCAGTGGAGTGCCTCCTTACATTTCAGGTGTCCCCAGTGGAGTGCCTCCTTACATTTCAGGTGTCCCCAGTGGAGTGCCTCCTTACATTTCAGGTGTCCCTAGCGGAGTGCCTCCTTACATTTCAGGTATCCCCAGCAGAGTGCCTATTTACATTTCAGGTGTCCCCAGCGGAGTGCCTATTTACATTTCAGGTGTCCCCAGCGGAGTGCCTATTTACATTTCAGGTGTCCCCAGCGGAGTGCCTATTTACATTTCAGGTGTCCCCAGCGGAGTGCCTATTTACATTTCAGGTGTCTCCAGTGGAGTGCCTCATATGTCCCCAGCGGAGTGCCTCCTTACATTTCAGGTGTCCCCAGTGGAGTGCCTCATATGTCCCCAGTGGAGTGCCTCCTTACATTTCAGGTGTCCCTGCTCCCCCCCCACCTTGGAGACCTTCTATATCTCAGCAGAAAATGGCAGCCGGCGGAAACATTATCCCCGCCGGCTGCGGACCTCTAGCGGCGGTGGGGCCCCGATGTAGCCTGCGTAGTCAGCGTAGAGGGCGGATCAGCCCTGACCTCGGGAATGTTAAATTACGCTTTTTATAGCAGAGATCTTTAGGTCCTAATCCCTTTCATCACAAGGGCCATCGCTCTCTGGGGGTCTTTGACTCTCTGAATCCTTGCCTCTCGATTCATAAGCCACTCAGAATAAAACAGATATTCATAGCGCAATATAAACAAATTTATTAAAGCGGAGCTCCACCCTAAAGTGAACTTCCGCTGATCGGAATCCTCCCCCCTCCGGTGACACCTTTCAGGGGTGAGGGGGGTGCAGACAGGTATTTGCACCCACTTCCGGCCACACAGTCGGGTAAAAGACGGGTTTTTTTTTCACGTCCCGTCCGTCCCCCGTTGTGTGCTGGGAACTCTCAGCTCCCAGCACACAGCGGGAGCCAATCGGCTGGCGCAGCGCGGCTCGCGCATGCGCCGTAGGGAACCGGGCAGTGAAGCCGGAGCGCTTCCCTTCCTGGTTCCCTCAACGTGGATGAGGGGGGAGCAGCAGGGTGACGAGCGATCGCTCGTCCTCTGCTGTGGACGGCGCTGGACTCCAGGACAGGTAAGTGTCCTAATATTAAAAGTCAGCAGCTGCAGTATTTTTATCTGCTGGCTTTTAAGAATTTTTTTCAGGGGGACATCCGCTTTAAAGATAGCAAAATATCTGCTCACAATAAAACAAGTAACCGCATTTAAAAATTTTTTAGGGTTAAGATCACCTCCTTACTGCACACTGGAGTCACCGGAAATGACGCCACAGGCTCGGGCTATTTCACCTATAGGTGGCGGTTCCAGTTCACTGACACAATATGTTAAGGATTTCCTTTTGACACATTTTTCAGTAAGACCCCTTTCACTCTGGGGCGTTTTTTCAGGCGCTTTTGGGCTAAAAATAGCACCTGTAAAGCGCTTGAAAAACAGCTCCCTGCAGTCTCAGTGTGAAAGCCTGAGTGCTTTCACACTGAGGTGATGCGCTGGTAGGATGTTAAAAAAACTCCTGCAAGCAACATTTTTGGAGTGGTGAAGGAGGTGTGTGCACACCCCTCCTCCAACGATCCTGTCCATTGAAATTAATGGGCAGTGTGGCCGAACTGCCGGCAAAGCGCCGCTGCAGCATCGCTTTGCGGGTGATTTGTAACCCTTTTCTGGCCGCTAGCGGGGGTTAAAAGCGCCCCCCTAGCGGCTGAATACCTCCGCAAAAACGACAGTAAAGCGCCGCTAAAAATAGCAGCGCTTTACCGCCGACCCCACACCAGTGCGAAAGCAGCCTTACAGCAGATATCATTTGTGGACTAAGCTCCTGTATGCTTCATTGGATTCACAGTTTTTTTGGCCAGTTTTGATATACATAGCTCTAATTGAACAATATTGTATGTTTTTTTTGCACAATTGACTATCACATATATATATATATATATATATATAGTGATGCCTGTCAGTGCCCGCCAGCAGGCCCGGACTGGCCATAGGGCATACCGGGCAAATGCCCTCGCGGCCCCCGACGGCTATTAAGCCTCACTGTGCCCATCAAATGCAGCCACTGGGCCCATCAAATGCTGCTACTGGGCCATCAATTGTCATCACTGTGCCATGCCATTAAACGCAGCCACTGTGCCATGCCATCAAACGCAGCCACTGTGCCATCAATTGTCACCACTGTGCCATGCCATCAAACGCAGCCACTGTGTCATTAATTGTCACCACTGTGCCATGCCATCAAACACAGCCACTGTGCCACCAATTGTCACCACTGTGCCATGCCATCAAACACAGCCACAGTGCCATCAATTGTCACCACTGTGCCATGCCAACAAACGCAGCCACTGTACCATCAATCGTCACCACTGTGCCATGCCATCAAATGCAGCCACTGTGCCATCAATTGTCACCACTGTGCCATGCCATCAAACACAGCCACTTTGCCACCAATTGTCACCACTGTGCCATGCCATCAAACGCAGCCACTGTGCCATGCCATCAAACGCAGCCACTGTGCCCTTTAATTGTCGCCACTGTGCCAATTGATGCCACTGTGCCCTTTAACTGTTGCCACTGTGCCCATTGTCGCCACTGTGCCCATTGTCGCCACTGTGCCCATTGTCGCCACTGTGCCTATTGTCGCCACTGTGCCCATTGATGCCACTGTGCCCATTGATGCCACTGTGCCCATTGTCGCGGCTGAGCCAGAGGGGGCGGCTGAGCCAGAGGGAGCGGCGCTCCGGCGCCCTCTATAGATGCACTGCCACTGTCTATCTATCTATCTTCTTTCTTTCTATCTTTATCTATCTTCCTTCCTTTCTATCTATCTATTTTTATCTATCTATCTAGATCTATCTACCTATCTATCTATCTATCTATCTATCTATCTATCTATCTATCTATCTATCTATCTACCTTCCTTTATCTACCTTTCTTTCTGTATCTATCTCCCTTCCTTTCCTTCTTTCTTTTTATCTTTATCTTTCTTTCTTTATCTATCTTCCTTCCTTCCCTTCTTTATCTATCTATCTATCTATCTATCTATCTATCTATCTATCTATCTATCTATATATATATCTATCTTCCCTTCTTGCTTTCTATCTTTATCTATCTATCTATCTATCTATCTTCCTTCCCTTCTTTCTTTCTATATTATTCATTCTTTCTTTACCCATCTTCCTTCCTTTCTATCTAGCTATATCGATCTTCCTTCCTTCACTTCTTTCTTGCTATCTGTATCTATCTTTCTTTATATATCTTCCTTCCTTCCCTTCTTTCTATATTTATCTATCTTTATTTCTTTATCGATCTTCCTTCCCGTCTTTCTTTCTATCTATCTTACCTTCTTGCTTTCTATCTTTATCTATCTTTCTTTCTCTATCTATCTATCTTCCTTCCCTTGTTTCTTTCTATATTATTCATTCTTTCTTTATCCATCTTCCCTCCTTTCTATCTATCTATATCTATTTATCTATCTTCCTTCCTTCCCTTCTTTCTTTCTATCTTTATATATTTTTCTATCTATCTATCTATCTATCTATCTATCTATCTATCTATCTATCTATCTATCTATCTATCTATCTATCTATCTATCTATCCATCTTCCTATCTTAATCTTTCAATCTATCTTTCTTTATCTCACCCCACATCCCGTCATTAACCCCCGCTGTGTCCCCCCCCCCCCCCCCCCCGGGCTGCTCAGTCTAAAATGCCCGGGCCTATTTTTGTCCCAGTCCGGGCCTGCCCGCCAGTGAAGGAGAAACATTTTAATTTGTTAGCTGCTAGAATAAAAACTCACCTGCTTGTGGCCATTCACTTTTCACTAATTCTTGCCTACAATTCCCACAGTGCCTTGCAGGACCGAAGGGAAGGGGAGGAACGCTGTGCCCTGTCCTCTCCCCTATGCTGCAAGGAGCGCGATTGGAGGAGGGAGCAGAGGTAGGAGGAGAGGGGCGGGATGCTGGGAGAGTCTTGTGAGTAGGAGGAGGCGCGGCTGCTACACTACACTACAAACAACACAGCATAGGCAGGCTGGAGCCACTCCAGCTCCTCCTCTACAGTCTAACTCAGCTCTGCATGATGTGCTATCTCTCGGGGAAACGCTCCCGTCCATCGGGAAACACCCCCATACACTGGGAAACGCCCCCGTCCACCGGGAAAGTGCCACAGCCTGGCTACTGACCGGAAAACCGGGGACAAAAGCGGGGACAAACGGGATCCAGGGATCGTAGCCCAAAAACCGGGACAGTCCCCGAAAAACGGGGATGTCTGATCAGCCTAGCCACTGGTGATGGTGACTGTGGTGGCACTGCAGAGGGGGATGAAGGCAGGGGGAGATTGCAGGCAGGGGGTGTTAGTGGCACCGCAGAGGGGGATGGTGGCACCGCAGAGGGTGGGGGATGGAGACAGAGGTTGTTGGCGGCACTGCAGAGGGGGGTGGAGGCAGGGGGTGATTGGAGGCAGGGGGCCTGGGGGAGATTGGAGGCAGAGGAAGATTGGAGGCAGAGGGAAATTGTGGCACCGCAGAGGGGGGTGAAGGCGGGGGGTGTTGGTGGCAGAGGGGGATGGAATTAGGGGGTGATGTGACTAATTTGACATATTATTATAGAGAATAACAAAAATGTTTTATTACCTTAATATCTACCTTAAATCACATTGCACCTAAAAATGTAATTTAGTAACTTTTGTGAAATGCCAATAAAAACATGCTGTGCCAGTAAACTTCATATTTCATATTATAAATGCTGTTCCTTTTTTTGCCAGTAGATGGAGTATTTACCTTAGAGAAGAGCTAGTAAAAATGGTTCTTCACACTATAGAGATCCAGCCTTAGGAGCATGTTTCTAAATAAAGGGTTAATGTGTGTTATGTGCAAACACCTCTCTAGATTTACCAGTTCAGGGGATACACATACCATTCATACCAGAGAATGCAAATTAGGCTAAAAATCTTTATTTGCTGTACTTTGAATGTGGAGCAAATATATGTGGCAATAAAAAAGTGTAAATGAGTGCAGTGGCAAATCTTTCATAGAAACAATCGACAATAAACCTAATGCTGTTGCATAGGCATGCACAGGGGGAGTGTGCCAGGTGTGATTGGGCACACAATAGCCACCCTTATGTGGTGTAGATTTCCCCTACTGCCGGGTTTCATTTACTGGCCGCTTCATTTTCTTCTGCGTACAGTGAGTGATTGGTACAGATCACTCAGGCCACGTACACACGATCAGACCAAACCGATGAGACTAGTCCGACGGACCGTTTTCAGCGGACCACTGCTGAGGTGGTCTGATGGTCTGATGTGCGTACACACCATCAGTCCAAAATCCCTTCGGGCCAGAACGCGGTGACGTAGAACACGACGACGTGCTGAAAAAATGAAGTTCAATGCTTCAAAGCATGCGTCGACTTGATTCTGAGCATGTGCAGGTTTTTGGTGCTTTTGTGTACTAACCATCGTTTTGGTCCGACAGATTTTAAATCAAGTTTTAAAACTTTGGTCCGATGGACAACGGTCCGATGGGCCGTACACATGATCAATTTGGTCCGATGAAACTGGTCTTCAGGCCAGTTTCATCGGACCGGTCTGATCGTGTGTACGCGGCCTCACTGTGTTCATTCATAACTGAAGCCTAGTAAACTGTGTTTACTAGCCTTCTGTTTGTGAATGAACAGGAAGTCGCTCAGTACACAGCATTAACTGTCCAGTGCAGCTGACGCAGCAGAGAAAGGGGCTGGGGGATCTCTGCTCTTTTCCCTGTCCCAAAAGTGAGACATCAGGGATCTGTTTAAACCCCTGATCTTTGGGCCCGCTAAAAGAATTGTAATTACAGAATATTGTAAAAAAATATATAAAAAAAAACTATTGACTATTGACTCCATCCACTGCCCTACTGACATAAGCTGAGGGTAAAGGCAATGGACTGGTCAAACATGTCTCCAGAACTAAACCCTATTGACCAGCTGTGGGGCATCCTCAAATGGAAGGTGGAGGAGCGCAAGGTCTCTAACATTCAACAGCTCAGTGATGTTGTCATGGAGGAGTGGAAGTGGACTCCGGTGGCAACCTGTGAAGCTCTGGTGAACTCCATGCCTAAGAGGATTAAGACAGTCCTGGGAAATAATGGTGGCCACATAAAATATTGACACTTTGGGCCCAATTTGGACATTTTCACTTAGGGGTGTACTCACTTTTATTGCCAGCAGTTTAGACATTAATGGCTGTGTGTTGAGTTATTTTGAGGGGACAGTAAATGTACATTGTTATACAAGCTGTACACTCACTACTTTACATTGTAGCAAAGTGTCATTTTTTCAGTGTTGTCACATGAAAAGGTATAATAAAATATTTTCAAAAATGGGAGGGTGTACTCACTTTTGTGAGATACTGTGTATATATATATATATATATATATATATATATATATATATATATATATATATATACATGTATATTGTAAATTTATATACACACACACAGACAGACAAGCATGTGTGTTTGAGCTTTGGGGTGCACACCTTAATGCAGGGGTGCCCAACCTTTTGACGCACGAGGGCCACTTAAGCAACTTGGTAACCGGTTGTGGGCCACAATGAGTGGAGCAGGCAGATCATCAGATGACAGGCCCATGTCCGCTCTGCATACGCAGAGCGGACAAGGACACAGCCCACTATTTTTTTGGGGGCGGATTGGAGGTAGGACACAAGTCGGTTTGCATCTGCCACTCCTTAGAGGTGATTGGAGATTACAATTGGGTCGGACTGACCATGTGAAAGGGTCCCAAGGCTGTTTTAACACAGATGTCTGCTGTTTATCGGCACCAGGGGTGCAACGCAGTGTACCCTTGGCTTTCCTGCACTTTACAATAGACTTCTATTATATTCTGCAGGTGTGGTGCACTTTCAGAAGGCTCACCAAACTCACAGGTAGTAACAGAAGTCTATGGCTCAGTGCAGGTAACCCGAAGGTGCACTGCTTTGCATCTGCAGATCAGTTTGAAAGCAGCCCAGTAACCACTGCAGAAGAGATATGCCCATATATACACTGTGATTTCAGTAATAAACTGACCTTTAATAATAGTATTCTATTCCATCAGAGAGCAGGAGGTTGCGGGCCACATCAGTGGGCTCCATGGGCCACATGTGACCCCCGGCCACTGTTTGGGCACCCCTGCCTTAATGCAATAGTCTAAGCACACCAGTGTGGTGTTGATTTAATAAAGTAGTAGAGGCTGTTCCTTAAGTATTGTAAATGTTGACTTTGAAATGTGTATGTTCGCTCTGCTAAGTATACAATAGTTATATAATATAAATTGACACAGAGTTTATTTTAAACAATGAAGTCCTAACAAAAGAAAAAATATTAATTTGCGGGTACATTATTGTTGTGAACATAACTAAAGCAATCTTGTTTACTAAGAAAAGTAAATATTCACTTTGGAAAGTGAACAGTTTCTATTCCTTTAGTAAATCAATGTCATTGCTTCACTATCTGCCAGTTCTGAATGGCAGGAAAGAGATTAAAACTGGTGGTTCCTTCAGAAGAATGTGCAGCAAGTGTGACATGACCCAATAGAAATGTTAACACGTTTTAATAATATGTATGGGTATAAAAAAAATCTCTGGAGATTAAAAAATGAAGGTAGTAGAGTCAGGAGTGGTATTTTAAAACACACAGCTGACATGCAGCAATCCCACCATAGAATAAAAAAGACGATCATCTATCATTTGTTGCCAGCTAACACAGAGTTAACAATAAAAATAAATTACTGTATTTATTGGCGTATAACACTCACTTTTTTACCCTGAAAATAGAGGGTAAACTGTCCCTGCGTGTTATACGCAGGGGAATGTGGAACGTTTTTCCTGAAACTTCCCTCTTAGGCCTCGTACACACGAGCAGACAGATTTGTTCAAATCTGTCCGTCCGACAGATTTGAACAAATCTGTCTGCTGGGATTTTGGTTTGCTCGCGTGTACACACGAGCAAACCAAAATCCCCGCCAGCAGACGGCGCGCTGACGTGTCGGTGACGTGGCGGTGACGTTGACGCCGCCACGTCACCGCACCAGGAAGTAAAACACTTCCGCGCATGCGCCGAATCCATTCGGCGGCGGTGCGGCGGCGGTGCGGGACGACATGTCTGCTGGTAAGTAACTGGTAAAAAATGTATTCTAATGACACAATACAGAGGTTTTTTGATGGTGGACTGATTCGCACTTACTTACTGTTTGCATATTGCAAGTGCCTTTCATCCATTAAGGCTCCATTTACACTAATGCATTTTTTTGATGCATTTAGCATTTTTCAGAAATGCAGGTACATTTTTTAACATGGTTTCCTATGGAACATTTTCACATGAATGCTTTTTTGTGCCTCTGAGTTTTTGGAAAGGGTCAGGGACTTTTTTTCCTGCAAAAAGCAGGGTTTTGCATGTAATAGAATTCAATGGACCCGCATCCAAAACGCAAGTACCGCGTTTTTACCGCGATTTTGCCACAATTTGCTTTTTTTTTTACCTGTTTTTAGCTGGTTGCTAAAGAAAATGTAAAAAAAAAAAAAAAAATTGCCAGCTATAAAAAAAAATGGTGTAAAAAAAAAAAACGTAAATCGTGGTAAAACCGATGTAAAAACCTGTGTCAAAAAATGCAGCAAGCACCACAAAAAGCACTGCAAAAAAGCTCAAAAGCAACATGCATAGGTGTGAATCGAGCCTGAATTCTATACTAAAAACCAGAAAAAAGTCTCTGGCCCTTTCCATAAAATGCACAGATGTGAACTACATCCATAGAAAACCATGTTAAATGGACTGTAGTGTGTTTCTGCAAAAACTGAAAAGTGCAAAAAAAATGCATATGTGTGAACCAAGCCTAAGTGGTGACAGGAAGAGCTGGGCTCTTGTAAGCTAAACTGTGACACTAGTGATAATGAAGTGCTAGATAAATATCAATTAAAATTATGAAACACCGACTGGGTGAAAAATGTTTAATCAAAATAAAATAAAATAAAATAAAAAGGTCTGTGAGACCTCAATAAGATAACAAGAAGGGGTTAATTCCTAAATTAGGTAGAAACCTGAGAATTATCAAGTGAATAAATAGCAGTCTGTGTGAACAAACCCAAAAAAAAAAAACATAGGAATACCATTAACAAAGTGTCAAAGGTAAAAAATGTGAATATAATAACATTTTAAGCAGAGTGGCCATATAAGCTTAAATATCCCCAGTGTCCCTCTAGTGACGAAACGTTGGGAGGAATAACGTTCTGACGTCACGCGTTATGCGCCAGACCCGAAACACACGGGCTGCTGAATCAAAGAGCCAGCCGGCTCGATTGTATTTTATATGCCTTATCTCATGTCTTCTTCATTTTTATGTTACTTATTGAGTTTTTAAGGGTTTTTACGCTATGCCAGTCCCTTCCTTTTTTTTTATGTGTATCCTGGATTGCTACGTTGTTTGAGACATCTTCTATTCAAGTGGCAAAAAAAATATTGTGTAATAAATATATTGTGCTAAACTGAAAAGTTAAATTAAAATGTAAGGCATCCAACACAACAAAGGATAATTTTGAAAAGATATAGGCAAAATAAGTGCAGCGCCAATTGGAGATCTGCCTGAATGGGGAATCCCAGGTGACAAACCAACCAACTTGTTTATGTTTCTGGGATTGCAGTTTTAAGGATACATATTGCCCACGTCCACCGGAAAGAAAATAGCATCTTTACCACCTTCATGGTGTATGGACTACTCTCTTGATTGGATGGGGCTTTATGTATCAAGAATATAGCACTATTTTAACCTTTTGGTTATTCACATGATTTTTCATTAATATACTCAACGGTGGACTATAAGAGTTCACAGATGCTGTTTATGTGCACTATATACATACACATTCACTCACAGGTGTGGAAGTGTTTCTATTGGAGGAGTAGATTTGCTCTTGTCCACGCACATCTTTGATCACCATTTGTCATTTAATTGGTTTGTCACCTGGGATCCCCCATTCAGGCGGATCTCCAATTGGCGCTGCACTTATTTTGCCTATATCTTCTATTCAATATTGAACCACACTGAGGGATTTTTGCTACCAATAGAGACCCCAGGCTGGGATATATTAACCATATGCGCATATTGATCTCCTATAATTAGAGATCACATCCATCTGGTAAGCGGCAGTGTTATTGTTTGGTGAAGGCACTATCCTGTCAGCACTTTTTCCTGGACTATTGGATTTGTTGAACACTGGGGATATTTAAGTTTATATGGACACTCTGTATTCATTTTTTATTATATTCACATTTTTTTTACCTTTGATGCTATTGTTAATGGTATTCCTAAGGTTTTTTTCTGGTTTGTTCACACGGACTGCTATTTATTCACTTGATAATTCTCAGGTTTCTACCTAAATTAGGACTTAACCCCTTCTTGTTATCCTATTGAGGTCTCACAGACCTATTTACAGATATCGGTCCGATTCACAAAGCACTTACGCTGACGTATCTCCAGATACGCCGCATAAGTGTAAATATGCGCCGTCGTATCTATGTGCTGTGCCCACAGAACTAAGATACGCCTAAAAATATGCTTCATCCCACCGACATAACTTGCCTACGCCGGCGTAGAGTAGGTGAATATTTACGCTGGACGCATGTGGCGCTCCCATTGATTTTCTATTTAAATATGCAAATGAGGGAGATACGGCAATTCATGAACATACGTGCGCCCGGCGCAGGTTACGCGCGCCGCGCGTAAGTGTACGCCCGGCGCAAAGTTATTCCCCATAAAGGAGGTGTAACTCAGCAACAGATGTGCACAGGTCAGCTGGAGAGCAGCTGCAGCAGCACCGTTACGGACGAGCTGAGCAACCAAACTTGCAGGATAACACATTTGTATGTCAACATGGCAGGGGCAGCCATGGTCATAGCACTACTGCGTCCACAGGCACGGAGGAGGGCACGGTAGAGGATATACCGAATGCGCATGAACGTCCTTGGCATGGGGGAATCGGAGGTGTATCGCATCTTCCGATTCAGACCTCATGCCATCCTGGAATTAGCCACAGCTCTGCATGATGAAATCACCAGCCAGACGGGATGCTCACATGCAGTGCAGCCACTGGTCAAGGTACTGGCAGCACTCCATTTCCTTGCCAGTGGATCTTTCCAACGTACAAGTGGAGTCGTGTCTGGGATGTCACAATCCACCATGAGCAGATGTGTGCACCAGGTTAAACCCGCAATCCTCTCACGCATGTCCCACCACATCATCAAACCCACCCATGAGCATCTGCGGCAGAAGGAAATGCAGGATTTCTACAGAATTGCTGGATTCCCACGCACCATCTGGCCCATTGATTGCACAAATGTGGAACTATTGCCCCCCGTGCCACAGAGCACATATACCGCAATCGTAAGCAGTGGCATTCCATCAACGTACAGGTAATAGCCATTTTCCGTGCCAAACACCCAGGGGCCAGCCACGACAGCTACATATAACGTCAAAGCAGCATCCCAGCAGAATTCGAACAGAACGTGTATAGGGACAGCTGGCTGGTTGGTGAGTGACATAGGAGTCAGGCATGACTGTCAGACCCCATGATACAGACATCACGAGGGGCACATGCACGACTAACATCCTCCTGTCTTTTCCCTTCCAGGTGACTCAGCATATGCACTTGGACCCCATCTCCTGACTCCATATCGGAATCCCCAAACCAGAGGAGAGAGAAGATACAATGCTGCACACATACGCACCCGTGCAGTGGTGGAGCGCACATTTGGCATCCTGAAGTCCCGTTTCCGATGCCTGGATAAGTCCGGGGGGCCCTGTTGTATTCCCCAAACTTTGTGTGTCAGATCATTGGTGCATGTTGTGTGCTGCACAACTACGCCATGAGAAAGGGCCTGGAGATTGACATATGTGATGACCTGACCCCCCAACCACACAGTCCCCCCCTGCCTGAGGTGACCCCATCTTCTGAAGAAACAGCAGTCAGGAGTTGCCTCGTGGAATGTATCTTTGCACATTAAACACATACACATTCATCATGGCACACAGACAATGCACGCATGCACACCACTGTGGTCCCTACCTCACACACAACACATCCACCTCACATTGGATAAGCCCAAGTACAGGACTTGGGAGCAGCAATGCAACGCCAAGGCACCAATGATATTGCTGTCCATTCATACCACATTAACAGCTCATACTCTGAGCATACTCTGAGCAAAAAAATAAGTAATTTGCCCTCTTATGGGCCAGGCCTGGTGCCACGGGTACGGCTCCTCAATTGTCTCTGGGGAGACTCCACATTATGTCGAGGTGCATCCCCTGGTCTCATGGATGATGCCGCCTACATGCCCTCCAATGATAGAGCAATGTGGGTGAGGACCGAGGTATTCTCCCCCTGCATCCGCAGCTGGCGGGCGCTGGTCTGGCGCTGGAGTCGCCTGTTCTGCCTTTCCTCTGCCTGGATGGCAGCAGTATTGGCCTGGACAGCCTCCCCCAGCCTCTTCACCTCCAACGCAAGGCCTGCTGTTGTAGCCTGCAGCTCCACAATGGCCACAGTATGGCACTCCAGGCTGGCCTGCACAACTGAGCCCTGGTCCCCAGATGGTGAGGGACCCCCTGCCACCATGTGGTGCCCCACGGCCTCCAGGGTCTCAGTTTGGTCACCCAGACACGTGACCATTAGCACTCACCTCCTGCAGGCAGTCCGACACTGAGCTGGTATGCTCAGCCTGCTGGATGGGACACTGCTGCATAGTGGCTGCGGTGCCCTGCACAGCCACTGTGCACTCAGCCTGGATCTTGTCAGAGGAGGTCAGGCTGTTAGCCACATGGCGCAGGTCACAGGCTAGATCACCAATGTGGCTTGTCTGCCTAGCCTGCTCCCTCTCTAGTCCTTCTTGGAGGGATCCAGCTACACCCCTGGTCTTTCTTAAAGCCTTCCTGGGGGGTGGAGAGGCTTGTGCCCGTCTGAATGGGGTAGTCCTGGAGGGGGTAGACCAGGAGGGGGTTCCCCTGGATGGGGTAGCCCTGGAGGGGGTTCACCTGGAGGGGGTAGCCCTGGAGGGGGTAGACCAGGAGGGGGTTCCCCTGATGGGCGGGGAGGTGGCTGAGGGTCCGGGGAAGGTGGAAGCCTCCTCAAAATAGACTCATTCCTCTTGGTGGAGATCCACCGGCTCCTCCTCTACTATCTCTAGAGGAGAGGTGTGGGCACTCCCCTCCACCAATATTACAGGGCTTCCCAGGGGGTCAGGCTGAAGAAGATGTTCCGGGTATGGCATGGGTCGGACACCAGAAAACGACGGCCCAGCTCCCTCCAGCACATCTGTGGATGACACAAAACATTCACATGTTGGTGGACCCACACACTTGTCACATATTCCCTTCTACGCCCTCACATGCTACACACACCAAATGGAGGATAAAACACACTTACCTGTCCTCAACTCCTGATTAGTGGAGTCAAAGCCCTCCAGGCCCCCCACCTGCTCCGTTAGACCTCCTCCTCCGGGGTCAACTTCACAGCACAAGGTGGGCCACCCCCCGTGCCCCTGAGGCAGAGGCGGCTCTCTAATTAGGCAAATTAGGCGGCTGCCTTAGGCCCCGCAAAGTCAGGGGCCTCGCAAAGTCAGGGGCCCCGTGCGGCCGCCTAATTTGCCCATGCCTCACCCTTTCCCGGCTATTTTCGTTTCCGCACGCGGCCGCGAGCTCCACTTGTTATGTTGGAGAGAGAGCCGAGTCTTCTGACATCTCTCCGTGCAGTCCCAGGCTACCTGGTCATCACACACACATTCAATCATTGCAGAGTGAGACGAGTGACCCCGCCCCCCTCCTCCTCGTGCTGTGTGATGTTTCCTGTGTACACAGAGGAGGAGGAGGGGGGAGGAGAAGGAGTCTCTCACCACACGCTGCTGAGAAAAGCTGCTCATCTGACAAAATGTCACATGTCCTGATGCAAAGTAAGTGAGCCTTCCAGAGGGGGAGGGGGGGTTAATGCCTACGGTGTACAGTTTACATTGAGTGATTTTGGGGGAGAGGATATGTTCTAGGGGGCACTTTATGACGTTTGCTACAAGGGGGCTTGTATATGAAATTCACCCCTTAGCACACATTCCCCCCCCCCCAAATTAAAGATGCTGTCTGCCACAGCGGGGGTGGCCCTTGGCATCCCACAAGAGATGTGCCAAATTTCTCCAGGTGCCCATACTAATGCCCCCTTTCCAGGCAAGTTAGCAAAGTGTGGGTTCCAGGTCACAGGTCCAGGTTCACACTGAAAAACACAGGAACACGCTGTGCGTTCTGTGCAATGTCACCCCAATTATGTCCGCACATGTCTGCAGTCTCTGACTAAGGATGAGTTCCAGCGTTTTCACACAGCCCACATGCAGAGCCCACCAGAAAGTCAGCACTGCGCTAATCACAGGCAGTGAGACATTGTCCCGTTGCGCAGCTGAAGAGATCGGGAAATGTTTTGCTGCCTGTGATTAGCGCAGCACAGTGCCAACTTCCTGGGGGGCTCTGCACGTGGGCTGTGCAAACACGCCGGAGCTCATCCTTCTATCTGACCATCTCCAGTAGTATGTCTGCAGTCTCTGACCATCTCCAGTAGTATGTCTGCAGTCTCTGACCATCTCCAGTAGTATGTCTGTAGTCTCTGACCATCTCCAGTAGTATGTCTGCAGTCTCTGACCATCTCCAGTAGTATGTCTGCAGTCTCTGACCATCTCCAGTAGTATGTCTGCAGTCTCTGACCATGTCCAGTAGTATGTCTGCAGTCTCTGACCATGTCCAGTAGTATGTCTGCAGTCTCTGACAATGTCTTGTATCAAGTATGCATTCTCTGACCATCTCCTGTAATACGTATGCAGTCTCTGACCATCTCCTGTAATACGTATGCAGTCTCTGACCATCTCCTGTAATACGTATGCAGTCTCTGACCATCTCCTGTAATACGTATGCAGTCTCTGACCATCTCCTGTAATACGTATGCAGTCTCTGACCATCTCATGTAATACGCATGCCGTCTCTGACCATCTCCTGTAATACGTATGCAGTCTTTGATTATCTCTTGTACCATGTCTGCAGTCTCTGACCATCTCTTGTACCATGTCTGCAGTCTCTGACCATCTCTTGTACCATGTCTGCAGTCTCTGACCATCTCTTGTACCATGTCTGCAGTCTCTGACCATCTCTTGTACCACATATGCAGTCTCTGACCATCTCCTGTACCATGTCTGCAGTCTCTGACCATCTCTTGTACCATGTCTGCAGTCTTTGACCATCTCTTGTACCATGTCTGCAGTCTCTGACCATCTCTTGTACCATATCTCTCTGACTGTCTCTTTTATCATGTATGCAGTCTCTGACCATCTCCTGTAGTATATCTGCAGTCTCTGACCATCTCCTGTAGTATATCTGCAGTCTCTGACCATCTCCTGTAGTATATCTGCAGTATCTGACCATCTCCTGTAGTATATCTGCAGTCTCTGACCATCTCCTGTATCATGTATGCAGTCTCTGACCATCTCCTGTATCATGTATGCAGTCTCTGACCATCTCCTGTATCATGTATGCAGTCTCTGACCATCTACTGTATCATGTATGCAGTCTCTGACCATCTCCTGTAGTATATCTGCAGTCTCTGACCATCTCCTGTATCATGTATGCAGTCTCTGACCATCTCCTGTATCATGTATGCAGTCTCTGACCATCTCCTGTATCATGTATGCAGTCTCTGACCATCTCTTGTATCATGTATGCAGTCTCTGACAATCTCTTGTATCATGCCCGCACACTCTCTGACCATCTAGTGTAGTATTTCTGCAGGCCCAGACTATATATTGTATTATGGCCGCACCGTCTCTGACCATCTTTTATATCATATCCTCACAGTCTGGTAGTGTAATATAGGATGAAACGAGAGCCATCAAGCTGGAGCCTAAAGAGGACTATTGGACTGAGCCCTGCACGGTGCACCTGAGTGACGGTCAGTAACAGCGTAGCACGGCCAGTCTGAGGGGATCACTAATGTAGGGAGCAGGGAATACAGTAAAGTAAGGAGGCACTGATATAAAGGTTCTCCGTTGTATCAGTAAGCCCCCCCCTTTCCTTAGTGGGTTCACTCTGAAGAAGGTGCTCTATGGTGACCAGAGTCCCATAGTTCATAGGATTTAAGGCTCTTTATATATGCAACTTTTACCGTTAATTTTTAACGCTTGAATTATTTTTCCCATTATGGGAGTTGGTGGGGCCTCATATCTAAGGTTTGCCTAAGGCCTCACCAAGCCTAGAGCCGCCTCTGCCCTGAGGTGCCTTCTGATGAGGGCCAGTTTGTCCTAGACACGCCAACGCATTTCATTGATTTTTTTTGCTATGTCCCTGGGGGTCCTGGTCTCATGCCCAAGGGCATTCACCTCCAGGGTGATCTGATCCAGGATCTCCATCTTCCTGGCCCTGCTGGTCCTGGAGCTCTGTGCCCCATGGAGGAACACATCAAATTTTGAGATGGCTGATGTGAGGATAGCCCTCTCATCTGATAAGAAGTTTTTTTTTTCTCCTGTCCCTCTCATTATCAGACATGGCTCCACAAAAGTATTCTGCTCCAGCGGGAAGAGAAGAAAGCTTGTGTACTTTTACCCCGCACGGGCGTATGGCTGGGCGTATTTATGCGCTCAGCGTAAGCTGGTGGGCCGACGTATCTAAGGAAGTTACGCCGGTGTAGTTGTGAGCATGCGCATAGGGGTGCTGACCATATGTTCGCGTCATGCACCGTTCATGATACGCCGGGCGAAAAGCAATGTACCACGCTCGGACCATCATTTGCATGGGGTCACACCCACTTAAACTTACGCTGGCTTACGCCTATGAAATTACGTTACGCCGGCGCAACGTTGGGAGCATTTGCTTTGTGAATTCCATGCTTGCCTCTCTGCGTTGCGCCGGCGTAGCACAAATAAGATACGCTACGGCGGCATAAATATGCGCCGATGTATGTGAATCCGGGCCGTCATTTTTTTTTACTTAGTCTGTGTTTTATAATTTTAATTGATATTTATCTAGCACTTCATTATCACTAGTGTCACTTTTTAGCTTACAACAGTGCAGCTCTTCCTTTGACCATTATTATTATTGTTGTATAACATTTTAGGTGCCGCTTTACTATTTATCGAATTTCCAGTGGATATAATTGCAGGTGTTGATGTAAAATGTATTTAAATGTATTTTTTACTGTGCTGTGCAGCAGCTTTACTCTGAAGAGAATGGCATGTGAGGCCATAGTTATCTCTCAATGTAGTCTCTGTTTTACCTATGCTTTAAAACAGACGTATGGCCATAAATGATTTATTTTTTTTGTTCGACCAGAAAATGACTCATTCAGTGTGGGTGGGGGAATCCCTCCTGCTGAGCTATTGTAGAGTGGTGGCGTCAGAAAATATTGATCAGCTCAATCAGCTACAGCTGATTGAGAGAAAATTTTCCAACAAACTCTTTCTACCCTAACATCAGTCAGGGCCATAGAGTTTATTTCCAGGGGGAAGTTCAGCCTTGGGGACCCAGAGGAGAAAAGTAGACGATGTGCACAGCAAGGGGGTGCCCAGTGTAAGGGGCTTAACATTTAAATCACACAGGCGTCAGAAATGCTTAAAGTGGTTCTGAAGCCTTAAAGTGTAAGTTCATATTTACAGAAAATCTGAAAGATGAACTTGCACTGGACCCCAATCCCTGGGCTCAGGTAAGTAAAACTGGGGGGGCGTCATTGCCAGGTGTTTTTTCACCTTAATGCATAGGACGCATTAAGGTGAAAAAACACAAACCTTTACAACCCCTTTAAGCTGTGGGGGATTTCTAAGCCCTGGACTGGTGAGGTGTTGACCCGATGTGTCAGTGCGGCTGAGGTTAGCAGGACTGGGGGGGGGGGTTATGGAGGGTGTCCTGTGTAAGAGGGGAACTTACCCTTTAAGGTTTTTCACCCTAATGTATTCTATGCATTAAGGTCAAAGCCTCCTGTGCTACAGCAGCACCCCAGAACCCTCCCCTTTTCTTACCTGAGCCCATCCGATCCAGCTGAGAGCGCAGCGGATCCACAGCCGTGTCTCTCCTCGTGGGACCGATTGGCTCCTGCTACTGTCAAACAAATCCATCATATTCTATTCAACATAAGCAAGTTAAGAATATTATCAACAAATATTGGGACATTTTGAAAAACGACAATGTACTAACGCGCTAAAGTAGTCTACAGAGGACCATCTTCATTACAAAGCCGGATTGCACCTAACTGTCAGGGCCGGGTTTTGAACCTGGGACCTCAGCTGTGTCTGCCAGTAAGCCTTCTCACTGAGCTATCTGGGATGCTGGACAGCTCCCTGTCTGTTCTGCTTAACAAACCCATCTGATCCATTGGACCTTGCTGCCTTGTGTCTTAATTTGTCTTGAACCTTGAACCCCTAGCTCCTCCCATTAACTTCCTATAAAAGCCTTGTCTCAGCACTTCCCCATTGCCAGGTTATTGTGCCTTTCCAGCCAGTGCCTTGCGACTTGTCTGCTCTGCTACCATTGTATCTGCAACCGGTGTTTGACCCTCGGCCTGTACCTGGACTTCTCTATTGCCTGATCCCGATCTGCTACTACCTGTGTTTGACCCTCGGCCTGTTCCTGGACTTCTCTTTTGCCTGATCCAAATCTGCTACCACCTGTGTTTGACCCACGGCCTGTTCTTTGACTGCTCTTCTGCTTGATCCCAGCCTGCAGCCGCTCGTGACTGATCCCTTGGCTTGTTTCCTGACCACGCTACTGTTTCCTCCTTGTCTGCTTATCCGCTATTGGACCCCGGCTTGCTCACACCCTGGTGGGGCAAACTTGAGGACCGCGACCTGGTACTAGCTTGCAGCTAAATCCATCTCCACCATCAGGAGCTCTGGGGAAAACCAGCTAGTACTTAGATTCCGAACCTCAAGGGAGCCTGCGTTATCTGCCAGAAGTGACTGCCTGTATACCTGTTCCGCAACTGCTATAGCAATTGGCCTCTGAGCCTGACCCCAGACCGTGACACTAACATTATCAATCCGCCACTTCTTTTTTTCACGATTTAGTGGGTTTCTTTCCATGTAAAAAATGCAAAGTATGCCAACACAACGCATTAGGTAGACGTAAGACTACGCATTTTGCTTCCACCACAACTCATAAACGGTATAAGATTAAGCAATTTTGCACGTGTGAAACTAATTATATTGTCTACCTCATTATTTGTCCCTGCGGCAAACAATATGTCGGACGCACGATCAGGACCTTTTCAGTTCGCGTCGGTGAACATATTGCTTTTATTAAGGGGGGTGACACCGACCACACAGTCCCTAGGCATTATAGGCAGTGTCCCAACAGAGACCCTACAGGTACCGAATTTGTAATCATTGATAGGTACATAGCTCCATGGAGAGGTGGAGCTAGGACTAGGGGCGTGTCACGCCTAAAAACGTTTTGGATTTTTGAACTCCAGTCTTACCAGCCCTTTGGTTTAAATGTCGATTGGGACATTAATTCATTCATAGACAGGTCCTGAGGCTACCCTTTTTATGGTACCTCTTCAATTTTCCTTGTGGTAAACCCAAATTTATGCCTTTTCTTCATTTTTGCTCATTATCGTAATTTCCCATTGATTTCAATGGCTAGTATGTTAATTTTCATATTTTAACCACTCTTTCATACATACCATTTCATTTTATGTTTATTTTAACCATTTACATTGCATATGAGATTATAAATATTATAATATATTGTTGAACTAATTTTTTTACTTTCCCAGTTTGAGAGTCCAACTTTTGTTTCCGGTTACTGTATATCTGACCTGTAATATATTTTCTACCTATTTACAGTGAATTTCAGTCTATACAGTGTATCTGACTCTATCTCACTATTAGGTGGTATACTATTTGTACCGCCATAGAATGCTATGTTTTTATCTCATATTTTAAAGTTTTCATATATGTCTTTTTTATAATGTATTTTAACATTTAGCAATTGATTTATTTTTAATCTGTTTGCTTTTGCTGTGATGGAGTCTTTTGACATATATTGTTTAGACCTGGTGCTCAATTTTGAGTAGGCCAAATTTCCAATGGCTCCATCATCGCTGTCGGCGTTGTAATATTGGCGTCATAAAATAGTCTCGCCTGTGCAGCATCACTGGCTGCTTGGAACGCACACAGCCGCCTAGCGCTGAGGGCTGGAACGCATAACTTCAGTTCCGGTCTTCTCGACGCTGGCGCATCGCGTCGCATGTGGGCGTGGCCATATACGCGCTGCTCATAGCACAGTATCCGGCTTTGGATGTTGGAACGCACGTCCTCGTTAGCTGTTTGATTCGATGGCAAGTCCGATCCAACCTTGTCTCCGTCCCCTCATTGAAATGCATCTCTTTCTCCTATATGCGTCGCACAACTCGCACACTATCACCACATTGAGGCTTGGAACGCACGCCGCCATGCCATCCTGCTCTCACCCGGAAGGAACAACACACGGCGCTCATCACAACACGTGAGTTGGACTCTCATTATGGGGTGTATTTCTGTATATATTCAGAGTGGCCACTGTATATTGATACCCTTTAATGACGTGTATTTACATGAAATGCGTCAGGGACGACTTTACTGCTGCCACTGTACATTTTCTCATGCGCCATATCTTCACCAATATGTAAGTGCATTGCTCATTACATTTTTTATATCCTTGCGATATCACACTATGTTGCTTCCTCCTCCTCTTTCTCTCAACCCTTCGTAAACCTCTATGGAGTACTAACCACCAGTCCTAAAGACTCATCATCTCGAGTGACTAACTCATCGGCGACAAGATAGCCCCACCAGAGCCATCGGTGATTATCCTGTACCCTGATGAGACCTTGTTCCAGTTCAAACTGATCATCAAACTGTCATGACTCTAGGAATATATGTTTCTATTGCCGCGTACACACTATCATTTTTTGTGATGAAAAAAACAACGTTTTCTGTGAAGTAAAAAACGACGTTTTTGAAACGTCACTTTTCAAAGACAATGTTGCATACACACCATCGTTTTTGTCACAAAAAGCGAGGTTACATTCACCACTCTTTTCCATTGAAGCTCGCTTCATAACTAGCTTCTGGGCATGCGCGGGTTGAAAAACGTCGTTTTAAACGACGCTTTTGCTACACACGGTGACTTTTTGTGAAACAAAAAATGACGTTTTGAAAAACGACACAAAAAATTCAAGCATGTTGGAATTTTTTTTTGGTCGTTTTTTTTAAGACAAAAAACGACGTTTTGCCCACACACGATCAATTTAAATGACTTTTAAAAAACGTCGTTTTTTTTATCGCAAAAAACGACTGTGTGTACGCGGCATATGAGTCCATAGCTTCTGGTAAGCTTTCAATCTTCACGGTGGTGGGATTTCTTCACTTTTATCAAGGAATTTTCACTTTTGGACATTACTTTTGTTTTAGTACCACGTCCATACACCAGGCCAAGACTTGACCGACATTTCCAATCTTATTTGGACATTATCACTTTGATGTTTATGGACATCCATTGATTATTGTTTTTTTTTTTTTTTTGTTTTCTCAGCACCTTTTGTATGGTATTTGCATAACCTACCATTGTCACTTTATATTCATTACTGTTTTACCTTGATGATCACACACATGAGGTAATTTATTAGCGCTACACTTTATCACATAGATCCATTCCTTGCTTTTTTTTCGATTAGCCGTGTCTAGCAGCTCATTCCTTTTATCAATCTCTAGCAGCGCAGTATTTCCCATATACCAAACAAATCCAGTGGCTCAGGAATGGGGGCCGAGTCCCCCTGTCTGTGTCAATGGACACAGCAGCAGGACTCGGGAGTGAACATGCAGGGGTGATCCCAAGGAAAGCGCCCCCCCTTAGTAAAAATCTCCATGATGGTGGCACTGATGTCGGCATTATGTTGTCACATGCTACCTACAAAATATTCCACAATAGTGTAAGTGAACCTCCACAAAGAGAAACCAGAGCCTTAGCTGTAGTTGGAGATAGATATGAGGCCTACCAGCAGGGGTCATAGAGAGGCAAAAAGTCCTGCCAAGGATTATACCCTTGACTCTTAAGAGTGGCTATTTTAGCAAAAAATTGTTGGCAAATCTTCAAGAGAGAGTAGGAACTAGCCAGAGAGGGATAACTGTGATGCAGTTGGGCAGCTTGAACACGCATTGCAATGTATGCTAACTAAGGCTGACCATAGATAAATCCATTGGGCCAGATTCACAAAGCACTTACGCTGGAGTATCAGGAGATGCGCCTGCGTAATTGGAAATATGCGCCTTCGTATCTATGCGCCGTATCTTCAAAACGTTATACGCCAGAAATCTAGACTTTTTCGACCGACGTAATTTTGTTAGACCGGCGCATCGTGTGCGCAAAAAATGCACTAGACACACCATTGATTTGCTAGGCAAATATGCAAAGGAGGGAGTTACGGCGATCCACAAAAGTAGGATTGTGCAGCGCAGGCTGTGCGTATCAGCGGATCAACGTCCTGTCTAAAATTAGACAATATAAAAGCATGCTTTAAATTAGACAATCCGTCTACATGTCAGCTAAAGCAACACGGTTAGGGACGAGCTGAGCAGCCACACTTGCAGGACAACAATCTGTATGCCAACATGCCAGGGGCATCCTTGCTCACAGCTATACTACTGACTTTAGATGAGCGCAAAAGGAGGATGGCACGGAGGAGGCCACGGTAGAGGATATACCGCACACGCATAGACCTCTTTGGCATGAGTGATTCTGAGGTGTCTCGCATCTTCAGATTCACCCCTGCTGCCATCCTGGAATTAACCACAACCCTGCAGGAGGACATCACCAGCCCAACACACCACTCACATGCAGTGCAGCCACTGGTCAAGGTCCTGGCAACACTCCATTTCCTTGCCAGTGGCTCTTTTCAAAGAACAAGTGGAGTGGTGGCTGGGATGTCACAATCCACCATGAGCAGATGTATGCACAGGTTATCCCTGCAATTCTCAGACGCATGGCCAACCAAATCATCAAACCCACCCAGGAGGACCTGCGGCAGAAGACAATGACAGATTTCTACAGAATTGCCAGATTCCCACGCACCGTGGGAATCTGCACACATGTGAAACTCCAGCCCCCCCGTGAGACAGAGCACATATACCGCAATCGGAAGCATTGGCATTTCATCAACGTACAGGTGATAGTCGATGCCAAATGCCTCATATGGCACATCCGTGCCCAACGCCCCGGATCCAGCCATGACAGCTACATATACAATCAGAGCCCCATCCCAATGGAATTCGAACAGAACGTGTATGGGGACACCTGGCTGGTTGGTGAGTGACATGGGTGGCAGGCATGACTGCCCCCCCCCCCCATGATGCAGAAATCACAAGGGTCACATGCACTAGTAACATCCTCCTGTCTTTTTCCTTCCAGGTGACTTTGCATATGCACTGGGACCCCATCTCATGACTCCTTTCCGGAATCCCCAAACCGCAGGAGAGGAAAGATACAATGAAGCACACGCCAAAACCCGTGCAGTCGTGGAGCGCACCTTTGGCCTCCTGAAGTCACGTTTCCGATGCCTGGATAAGTCTGGGGGTACCCTGTTGTATTCCCCAAACTTTGTATGTCAGATCATCGGTGCATGTTGCATGCTGCACAACTTCGCAGTGAGAAAGGGCCTGGAGATTGACATATGTGATCACCTGACCCCCGAACCAGACAATCCCCCCCCTAACCGAGGCTACCCCGTCTTCTGAGGGAAGAGCAGCCAGGAGACAGCTCACATTAGGCATCTTTGCACGTTAAACACACACATTAATCATGGCACAATGAGAATGCATGCATGCACACCACTGTGGTCCCTATATCACACACACCACATCCTCATCACATTGGATTAGCCCAAGTCCAATGCACAGGACTTGGGAGCAGCAATGCAATGCCAAGGCACCAATGATATTGCTGTCCACCATGCAGGACTTGTGAGCAGCAACGCCACGCCACGGCTCCAATTATGTCACTGTACATTCATACACCATTCACACAGACCTGGGAATCACTTCTCCCTGGTCCTGGAGAACCCTTCACCACAAATGAGGGTGACACCCCTTTTCCGGCAGGAATGTCACCCCCACATTCAAAAATAATTCACAACCCAAAAAAAAAATTGCCCAGCACCCAAAAAAATGACAAGCAAAAAAAAAATCAGAAAAAAAAAAATACCGCCGCGGGCGTGACCCACGCCTGGGGCGGCCACGGCCCCGGCTACTCAGGGCCAACTCATGGGGGGGGTAATCCGGGGAAGGAGGAGCATCCCCTGGTCTCTGCCCACCTGGCGGCCTGCCCTCCAAGGCCATTGCAATGCGACTCAGGCCATCATTGAGGGTTGCCGTATTGGCCTGGATAGCCTGGGTGAGGGCCCTCACATCCTGACCGAGGGCCCGCACATCCTGACCAACGCCTGCTGTGGTAGCCTGCTGTTCATTTAGGCAATTGATCAGAGCCAGGGAGTTGCAGGCCATGTCCCCAAGTGTATCCTTTATGGTGACAGGCTCTCCTCAATCCGCACCAAAGTCTGGCTGACCTGTCCCAGATGGCGGGTCTGAAGGGCCTGGTCCCTTCTCAGGTTGGCAGACAGAACCTTGGCCACCCCCCAGTTTTGTGGGTTGCCTTCCTGCCTCCAGATGAGGCTTGTGGCCGGGGAAAAGGGGAGCCCCTTGGGAGGGGAGCCCTGTTGGGGGAGGAGTGGGAGGGGCTACCCCTGATGGAGGCCTGGCTGCTGCCAGCCAAAGGGGAAGACTCCTCCAAAATAAACAAGCCATTCCCTGACATACCCTCCTACTCCAACTAAACTCCTCCTCCTCAACCTCCTCAGAGGACTCCGGCCTTGTCTGGGGGTCTTCATCAGGCTGTTGTCCCGGGGATGGTGTGGTCAGGCCAGATGGCCCAGCACCCTCCTGCACATCTGTGGATGACACAAAACATTCACAGGTTGAAGGATCCACACACTTGCCACATATTCCCTCCCCCCCCCCCCCCCACACACACACATGCTACACACCAGATAGAAAAAAAAAAAAACGTACCTGTCCTCACGGCCTCCTGACTGGACTCAAAGCCAGGCAGCCCATCCACTTGCTGCCTGTTGAAGGTCTGGGCCACCGCACGCTCCTCCTCAGTCAGCCTAACAGGGCATGGTGGGCCCCCTCCAGTGCCCCTGGCATGGGCTGCAATCTTGCCCAGCTTCCCACGGACCACACGCCGGAGGTCATTAATCTTCTTGGCAATCCCCTGGCGTGTCCGGGTCTCCCCCCCCCATCGAGTTTACCTCGTCGGTGATGGTCTGCAATATCTCAGCTTTCCTGGCCGGGGTGGTGTTGGCACTCTCCGGGCCGTGCAGGAAACGGCCATATTGTGTAATGGCCCTGACAAGAATTGCCTTCTCCAGTAAAGAAAAATTCAACTTTCGCTTCCTTTCACTCATGTTCTCACAAACTGGAACCAAATCAATCAACAAAAATCAGTCACCAAAAAACAGTCACCCAAAAAGTATCAAGAACAGTCACCCAAAAAGTATCAAAAACAGTCACCCAAAAAGTATCAAAAACAGTCACCCACAAAGTATCAAAAACAGTCACCAAACAACACTCAGAAAACCACTATCCAAAACACGATACAAAACAGTCAACAAATATATCAAACACAAGTCACAAACTGACAAACGCGAACAGACAACAGAACAAAAGCACCTTGCTGTATAGGAAGGGATACAAATGGATGTACTTTTGCAAATGAAGGGCGTTTGTCTCTGTCTATTAGTGTTGCTCACGAATATTCGCATTGCGAATATTCGTTACGAATATTGCATATTCGAGTATTCGCGAATAAATCGAATATCGCGGTGTATATTCGCTATTGCGAATATTCATATTTTTTTAAATTTATTTTTAAAACAGATCACATCCTAGTGATCTCCATCGACGTCTAAAAGCATTGCTGGTATGATTAGAGATCCTGGGCCGAGTAGCTGAGGCGATCCTTTTATGTTGCCGAATATTCGCAATGCGAATATTCGTATTATGAATATTCGCAAATACTTTCTCTGCCCTTCTGTGTTTTGTGTATAAAAAAAAAAAAAAATAGCTTTAGTTTAGTCATATAAGTTTGTGTAAGTAGAGTTAGTGTTTAGTGCATATTAGTTTAGTAATTCAGGAAATGATCTCCGTTTTCGCGTGTTGACGAGAATTTCGCAATCAATTTTGCATTCGCATTAGCGAAAATTCGCATTAGCGAAATTTTGCAAATTTTTTTTTTTTGATAAAATATCACGAATATTCGATATTAACGAATATTTCACTAATATTCTTCTATATATTCGTGAAATATCGCAAAATCGAATATGGCGTATTCCGCTCAACACTGCTGTCTATTTAAGCTCTCTGCGTAGCTCACTAAGTTGACCGGGCCTAGTTCCAATTTCACTGATTGCGCCGTGCCGAGTTGTGAGCATGCGCAGAGAGGTGCTGACCATGGTCTGCTTCATGTGCGCATGCGCAATCCAGCCAGCCCTTCATTTGCATGGGGTCACGGCTCATTTAAATGGAACACGTTCACGTCCTTCCCAATTTGAATTACACCGCCTTACGCCTCGGAAATTACGTTGCACCGGCGCAAATACTACGAGGATACGGTAATTGCGCCTCTACATTGCGCCGGCCTAACGTAAAGGAGGTGCGCTACTCCGGTCAATATATGCGCCACTGTACGTGAATCTGGCCCATTGTTTCTGTTCAAGTAGCTGGTTGAATGAAAAAACCTGACTTGATTCAATTAACATAATAAGTGTGTGGATTGGGG
This sequence comes from Rana kukunoris, assembly GCA_029574335.1. Lineage (NCBI taxonomy): Eukaryota > Metazoa > Chordata > Amphibia > Anura > Ranidae > Rana > Rana kukunoris. Next base: position 175,477,241 of record CM056051.1, read on the forward strand.
GAATCCTCCCCAATGAGCTACTGTATTCTAACAGTGTGGCTACTTCCTTGCCATCAGAATACACTGATCAGCATTGCAGGCTGTAGCCTGAACGCAGGTTGAGTGCGGAAAGATCTGACAGGGCAGTTCTTTTACCAAAGTTGATTGATAGATCAACTTCTGTTCAACCATAGTGCTCACACATGGATCCAAATTCAGACAGTTCCTGCTGAACCTGTTGAATTTCGATCCATGTATGGCTGGCTAAAGAATGTTCTATAAGCAAGAGTTTTCCATAGGTAAGGTTACAACAACTGGTCACAACAACTTCTTAGTATCTCAAGTGTCATATATGTATACACTCACTCACTAGTGTACAGGTTGGACCTTGTGCCTTTGGAACCCCCTTATTCTTTGTGGCATAGATTCAACAAAGTGTTGGAAACAATCCTTATAGATTTTGGTCCATATTGACATGTTAGCATCATTGTGCAGATTTGGTGGCTGCACATCCATGATGCAAATATTCCGTTCCCCCACATCCCAAAGGTGCTCTATTGGATTGAGATGTGATGACTGTGGAGGCCATTGGAGTACAGTGACTTCAAGAAACCAGTGGTGAGATGATTTGAGCTTTGTGACATGATGTATTATCCTGCTGGAAGGAGCCATCAGAAGATGGGTACATTGCAGTCAAAGGGGTGGACATGGTGAGCAACAATACTAAACATTGTTTAAATGCCAATTGGTACTAAGGGGCCCAACGTGTGTCAAGACAATATACAAAACACCATTACACAACCAGCCTAAACCATTGATACAAGACAAGATGGATCCATGCTTTCATAATGTTTAAAATTGTTGAAAAATTAAGACCCTTCCATCTGAATCGGACTCATCAGACCAGGCAACATTTTTCCAATCTTAAAATAGTGTTGCGCTGTGTGATAGGGACAGGGTAGATGAATTAAAGAAAAGACAGTTGCTATAACTGATATGTGAACATCAAAAAATATTAATCGCTGATATTAGTGATACAGAGTGACACTCAAGTTTTTTCGGAAGGCGTGACTCACCTTAGCAGCCCGTCAACTAACTCCTCTTGGCTTAGGATCGCCCATTCCCTGCAGGATTCCCCGCTCGGAGACAGATAACAACGGCTCATAAAACGATAAGTGCAAAAAAAAATTAAAAACCCCAGCATACATCAGATGTTAGCAGTATGCTGGATCTAATGTCAGAAAGTTGATTTTTGGGTGAACCTCCGCTTTAACCACTTAAGACCTAGACCTTTATGCAGGTTAAGGACCTTGCCCCTTTTTACGGTTCGGCACTGCGTCGCTTTAACTGACAATTGCGCGGTCGCGCGACGTGGCTCCCAAACAAAATTGGCGTACTTTTTTTCCCACAAATAGAGCTTTCTTTTGGTGGTATTTGATCACCTCTGCCGTTTTTATTTTTTGCTCTATAAACAAAAATAGAGCAACAATTTTGAAAAAAAATTATATTTTTAACTTTTTCCTATAATAAATATCCCCCAAAAATATATTACATTTTTTTTCCACTCAGTTTAGTCCAATACGTATTCTTCTACCTATTTTTGTAAAAAAAAAAACGCGATAAGCATTTATAGATTGGTTTGAGCAAATTGTATAGCGTTTACAAAATAGGGGATAGTTTTATTGCATTTATATCAATAATTTTTTTTTACTACTAATGGCGGCGATCATCGATTTTTTCGTGACTGCGACATTATGGCGGACACATCGGACAATTTTGACACATTTTTGGGACCATTGTCATTTTCACAGCAAAAAGTGCATTGTTTACTATGAAAATGACAATTGCGGTTTGGGAGTTAACCAAACCTCTCCCAGTTCTTCAGCTTCGGTGACCGATTGCGGGACACCGGCGGCGATCGGGTCCGCGGGTCCCTCGGGCGCGGTCACGGAGCTTCGGACCAGGTTGCGAGCGCTCCGCCGGCGGCACGCTCGCGTCCCCACGGCTGGGCTTAAAGGGCCGTGTACAGGTACGTTGATGTGCCCAGCCATGCCATTCTGCCGACGTATATCGGCGTGAAGGGGTCCTTAAGTGGTTAAGTAAAGCAGGTCCTATGATAGTAATATAAATCTACAATGGCTATCTCCAGGTATGGAGGTTATTTAAACACACCTGAATTCAATAGGTACACAGAAGATAATTATATGCAATATGAAACTAAAATAAGTCACAAGCATGGAACTCATAGGTTCAGAGGTACTTATCCCATCCCAAAGATACGTGCTTCTACTAGTAGAGTTATTTATGGTCTGGAATGGCTTAGAAGATCTTGAGTAGGGATGAGCCGAAAACCCCCGCCAGAACCGTCGAACGGACCGAATGTTCGCGCGAACATTTAGAACCCCATTGAAGTCTATGGGATTCGAACGTTCGAATTCAAAAGTGCTAATTTTAAAGCCAAATATGCAAGTCATTGTCGTAAAACGTCTTTGAGAACCCGGTCTTGCCCCAGGGAACATGTATCAATGGAAAAAAGTTCAAAAAACTGTTTTTTTTTCAGGAGCAGGACTGAAAACTTTTTTTCCATTTATACATGTCCCCTGGGCAAGACCGGGTTCTCAAAGACGTTTTCACAGGCAAACTATAGACACTCAGCAGGTACAATATTTAAAGGAATTTTTTTTATTTTTTTATTTAAGCATCATTAAAATCACTGCTTCAAGAGCAGTGATTTTAATGATGCTTAAATAAAAATAAAAAATTCCTTTAAATATTGTACCTGCTGGGTGTCTATACCAGTGATAACGTCTTTAAATAGCACAATCACCTGCCTGCCAGTAAATTAGGAAGAACTGATCTAGCTAAGCTATACAGTGTATAAATATATGTACAACTCCTGGGATGTATATATATCCTCTACACACTGTAAATGTAACTAAACTGACTAGCCTGCCTGCTCTATCTATCTATCTATCTAGTAATAAAGACACTGTCTCTCTCTCTCTCTCTACAGGACTGATCTCTTTAACAACGCCGCAACACACTACACGAGGCTGCAGGCAGCCTTTTATAGTGTGGGGCATGTGCTAAACCCCCTGAGCCATAATTGGCCAAAGCCAACCTGGCTTTGGCCAATTATGGCTCTCTGATTTTTGCGCGCTGTGATTGGCCAAGCATGCGGGTCATAGTGCATGCTTGGCCAATCATCAGCGCGCAATGCCGCAGTGAATTATGGGCCATGACGCGTCACTCAAATTTGGCGCGAACGACCCGTTTTGTTCGAATTTCGACGAACGTACGAACAGACGATGTTCGAGTCGAACATACGTTCGTATCGAACACGGAGCTCATCCCTAATCTTGAGTTCACTCCAGGTAATAAGGTAGAATGTCCCCACAGCAAGTAATGTATTGATGGTAGCATGGATCATGGATTCAATGCAATAATGGTAGCGTGGACCGAGCATTCAATAGTTTGATGTAGCTTGGAACCGGGGTTCACAAGGCCAATAATAAAGGCACGCCGTGTTTTTGTGACCAAAATGCTTTTATAGAGCCAGGAAGTGCGGATGAGAGGAAGCTTGGCACTTCCGCGTTCCAGCGTGGAATACAGCGGCACCGAGCAATGATGTCATTGCGCGTTCGACAAATGTGTTCCAACATGGAACGCAATCGGCGAAAAGCGACAGACATCGCTTACAGAAACTCCAAGTAGATCAGCAGTTTTTTAAATACTCAGACCAGCCCGTCTGGCACAAACAACCATTCCACATTCAAAGTCACTTAAATCCCCTTTCTTCCCCATTTTGATGCTCGGTTTGAACTTCAGCAAGTCATTTTCACCACGTCTAGATGCCTAAATGCATTGATTTGCTGCCATGTGATTGGATGATTAGCATTTGGTGTTACCAAGCAATTAAACAAATGTACCTAATAAAGTGTATGTTGAGTGTATATGATGTTATTTGGGACCTGGACACTCATATCTCCATTTCTACTACATGGTGCAGGTCGGTAACTAAAAAGGGTGGGGATGTCTGAAGTTGCAAGATTACTGGCTATAAGTTTATGCCCCTTTTTACATATTAAGTAGTTGTTTTTTTGGAATCTACCTGATTATTTGCATACAGTAGATAACTATTTGTACCTGCTGGTGCTGTCCACCCTCCTAAAGTTTGTATACATAGATATACAGTAAATAAGAGGGTATGCAGTCCAAAATGGGTCCAAGTGTCAATAGTACAAATTACATTTTAGCAGTAAAGCAACATTTCCAAGGGCCATGTTTTTTGTGAAGTTGAAAGTGACAGAAATGGTATATCCCAGCAACCAGTATATACAAAGCAGATCTCACCTTTAAACCCTTTATGCACATGACTCCATACATTGTTTTTCCTACTCTGACGCCCTGTACACACGATCGGTTCATCCAATGAAAACGGACCGATGGATTTTTTCATCAGATATCCGATGAAGCTGACTTTCATCAGTCTTGCCTACACACCATCGGACAAAAATCCGTTCGTGTCCAACGCGGTGACGTAAAACACAACAACGTGCTGAGAAAAATTAAGTTCAATGCTTCCGAGCATGCGTCGACTTGCTTTTGAGCATGCGTGGATTTTTGACCGATGGATTTCCCCACAGACAAACGTTTTTTTTTCTATCTGTTTTTTGATCATCAGAAAATTTTAAAACAGGTTCTATTTTTTTCACCAATGGGAAAAAAAACGATGGGGCCCACACGATGGGTTCGTCCGATTGTGTGTACAGGGCATTACTGTCATGCCGCGTACACACGGTCGTTTTTTGCGATGAAAAAAAACGACGTTTTCTGTGAAGTAAAAACGACGTTTTTGAAACGTCACTTTTCAAAGACAATTTTGCATACACACCATCGTTTTTTCACAAAAAGCGAGGTTACGTTCACCACTCTTTTCCATTGAAGCTCGCTTCATAACTAGCTTCTGGGCATGCGCGGGTTGAAAAACGTCGTTTTGAAAGACGTTTTTGCTACACACGGTGACTTTTTGTGAAACAAAAAACGACGTTTTGAAAAACGACACAAAAAATTCAAGCATGTTGGAATTTTTTTTTGGTCGTTTTTTTGAAGACAAAAAACAACGTTTTGCCCACACACGATCAATTTAAATGACGTTTTAAAAAACGTCGTTTTTTTTTCATCGCAAAAAACGACCGTGTGTACGCGGCATCAGAATCACAGAACTAAGGCTGGCCATACAATACAATTTCCTATACATTTGCCTTCAACTATGTAGTGCAAGGGCCTGCCTGTCTGCATACAAATTGAAAGGGTTTAGGTTTGAACTCATATTATATGGTTTGGGTAAACCTAAAGGAAAGTTAAACAAGAAAATTGTATAGTGTATGTCCAGAATAAATCTGCCCAGATCAGTGGAATAGTTGACGGCCCCCACAATTATCTCAAAGTTAAAAAAAATATGTTACAATAACCAGATAATAAATATACTATGTAACAGGACTTATAAAAACAAATGCAGATGATAGTCCTGCAAACCACTAGGTTGTAACATGTCAAAAGTCCCATATACATGATCAGAAAATCGGAAGTAAAATTTAGTCCAATGAACGATCTGCCGATTTTCGGATCGTTAGCGCGGTGCTTTTGACAGCCGATTACGAATTTTCGGACGACAAAAACCGGATGTGCATACTATAACATTTTTGTCATGTGTAAACGCAACGTTCTATTTTCATTTAATTAGTACAGTATTTGTTCGAAAAAATCGTAAGAGCAAGACTGTGCATGCTCAGAAACGAAAGAACACATACAAAACAATTTAACACATAACATCACTTCTGAACGAGAATTTTCGTATGTTGAGTAAAGCCTCGTACACACGATTGGATTATCCGAAGACGGGAATTGTGCGATGACGGCTGCTGTCGGAAAATATAACCGTTTGTACGCTCCATCGGATTTTCCACCAACAAATGTGGGATAGCATGCTTTAAAATTGTCCGGCAACAAATGTGTGTTGTCGGATTATCCGATCGCGTGTACACAAATCTGTTGGACAAAACACCAAAATACAAACACGCCTTGCTCAGAAGCAATGCTAAACATTAGCAGAAGTTGCCCAAAGGGTGGCGCTAAAGAGCTTAAAAACCACGCTTTGTCCAATCGGCTTAACTCTTTACTTTCAATATGAGACTAGCATGCAACAAAAAACTGACAAAAATGTGTCCGCTAATCTGTGTTTACCCAGCTTAACCTGCTGAACCACCAAATTTCCCAGTGTCGAAATTCTGTCACCACCCCGTCTGTCTTTTAGAACCTGTTCCAATATCATAACAGCAGTTTCTTCATCATCATACTCAGTGGAATGTCTTGTTACGGGGCGTCCTGGCTATTTGTTCCTTAAGCCTGGCTCACACCTGTACAGGTTGCAGTTTGCATAGTCCAGGAGCATTTTGTGTTTTTCAATACACATTTTTGTTCCATTGAAGTCTATAGAAGCAAAAAACAAAAACAACTCCCTAGCCCTTTCCATAAAATGCACACATGTGAACTACAGTGCCTTGCAAAAGTATTCACCCCCCTTGGTATTTTTCATGTTTTGTTGCCTCACAACCTGGAATTAACATGGATTGTTTGAGGATTTGCATAATTTAATTTACAGAACATGACCACAACTTTGAAGTTTTTTTTTTTATTATTGTGTAGCGCCCCTCTACTTTCAGTAGGAACGCTATTGTAAATTTAGTGGGGTGAGAGACTTATATGCTCTCACCCAATGTTGATTTACTCAAATTCGGCTGTTGCCAGCCCAGAACAGTCCTGTGGGTCATTCTGTGCTTCAGAGATGTAGTTCCATCTTTGGGCAGTAGGTGGCGCCAGAGGGGTCCAGGCAGAGCCGCTTTTCCCCAGCAGCCAATTGGAGGTGATTCTCCTCGTGGGGCATGCTGGGGAGGGGTATATCTGTGGCAGACGCCATTTTTCAGGGTCTTCACGGGTTCCAGGTGCGGCACCCACCTTCAGAGTGTGCGCACATCATATGGCCTACCTGGCCGGGGCCCGTGCAACGCAGAGTTTTTGGCTCTGGGCCTATATGGCTCAGAGAAACTGAAGCAACCAAAGGGGGAATTCCAGTGACTTACTGGGACCCCACACTTAGAGAGAGATCCCAAGCTGGATGCTGTTCGGTGGGGAGTCGGTCTGAGGTGAACCCTGGAAGCAGGTGATCCAATAGGATTTAGACGGAACCATCGGGGATCTGGGTGACCGGACACTGACAGGTTGTGAGTTGCAAACTGTCAGTCGGTGACTCCAACTATTGACTGAGAGGATCCGCTTTAATTCTTGTCCTTGAGTATTGGACCTGTGGCAGAGGCCTTTACAAATTCACTAAAGCCAAGTCGGTGGCAGAGACTTGTTCCTTCTCAGAGCTCACAGTGACACTCCGGCTGCCAGGTCTGTGAGGGAGGCCTGTCCGGGTGCACTGCACCCATCCCAGCTGGGGTGGCGACGAAAGCGAGAATACTATTTGGAGGCAAGATTGCTTCTTTCTATCCAAAGCCTGAATCTGCAAGGTTGCTCTTTTCACCAATCGGTCCTATCTACTCCAAGTTGACTGTTGATCGTGTTGACCGAGAATAAAGCATTTTAAAACGTCAACCAACTGCCTGGACATTCCGTCACTGCTATCACCCCTAGACATATTACAGAGGTAACTTCAATTACGCCAATCCCACATCAAACCAGCGGCTCCTGCGCTAGTGAGCGCTACAATTGTGAAGCAAACAAAATAACAGAAAAAGTCATTGTGCATAACTATTCACCCCCCTAAAGTCAATACTTTGTAGAGCCACCTTTTGTGGCTATCGCAGCTCCAAGTCACTTTGGATAAGTCTCTATGAGCTTGTCACATCTTACCACTGGGATTTTTGCCCATTCCTCTTTGCAAAACTGCTCCAGTTACTTTAAGTTGGATGGTCTGCGCTTGTGAACAGCAATCTTTAACCTCTTAAAGACCGCCGCATGTACATTTACGTCGGCAGGATGGCATCGACAGGCACATGAACGTATATATACGTTGGTGCCTTGAGGGGGTTCGGGGGTCCGATCGAGCCCCCCCCCCCGTACATGCGGCGGTCCGGTTACCTGGCCGAGCGATCCGTGCAGAGGGGGCGGCGGATAGTTTTTGTCCGCCCCCTCCGGATCGCTCTCAGCCAATGCGCGCGCTACCCCTGCAGTGCACTTCCTTCTCCTGTGTAAACACAGGAAGGGAGAAGTGATGTGATCTCTCCCTTTGGCGTTTTTTTCTACCGCCGCTGAGGAGTGATCACATCTCACAGTAAGTCTGCACAACACTACACTGACACCAGGACACGCAGGCACATTAACCCCTTGCGATCACCCCCACCCCCTCCCCCCTGTAACAGTGTCACTTAATGCAGTGATCATATGTATGATCACTGCAGTTAGTGTCAGTGTGACAGGCAGTTAGTGTTAGGTCCAGGGTAGCCCCCGTACCCCCCCTAATAAAGTTTTAACCCCTTGATCACCGCCCTAGTTAACCCTTTCACTCCCTATTGCCAGCGTCACTAAGCAATAATTTTTCTGATCGCAGTATTAGTGTCGCTGTTCCCGCTAGGTAGCTATTTTTTTATTTTATTTTTTATTGTGATTTTTTTTTTACTAAAGACATGTGGCTAAATATATTTTTGCCTAAATGTTTGACGAAATTTATTTATTTTTTTGATTTTTTTTTTAACAAAAAGTAAAAAATATTGTTTTTTTTTCAAAAATGTCGCTCTATTTTTGTATATAGCGCAAAAAATAAAAATTGCAGAGGCGATCAAATACCACCAAAAGAAAGCTCTATTTGTGGGAAGAAAAGGATGCAAATTTTGTTTGGGAGCTACGTCGCACGACCGCGCAATTGTCAGTTAAAGCGACGCAGTGCCTGAATCGCAAAAAGGGGCCTGTTCATTTACCTGCGTTTTGGTCCAGGTGTTAAGTGGTTAAATGGGGTTGTAAAGATTCATGTTTTTTTCACCTTAATGCATTCTATGCATTAAGGTGAAAAAACATCTGATGTTTGCCGGCCCCCCAGCCCCCCGTTTACTTACCTGAGCCCTCCAAAGTCCCACGTCGTGAACACGCAGGCTTTTGACCGGGCTTTTCATTGGATGATTGATAGCTGCACAGCCATTGACTCCCGCTGCTGTCAATCAAATCAATGACATGATGTGTCGGGAGCGGGGCCAAGTGATATAGCCACCGACTGTATCATGGAAGCTAACCCCCTGGGTAGAGCGCTTCCCAGAACGGGGGTTAGCTGATGTGGGGAGGAGCCGAGACAACCCCCGAAAGACCCTAGAAGACGAAGATCTGGCCCACTCTTGAGCCCAGTCAAGCCCAATGGCAAGCCCAGACTGTAAGTTCTGAATGCAGAAAGTGTGTGTTTGGAGCAAATTTTAGTGCTCATGGGGGTGCTTTACACAACCCCTGGTGTACCACCGTGTACAACCACCTCTTTTACTGCATCTCAATAGGTGGTTGTACGTGATGGAAGCAGGTCCTGGGAATGTCATTATGCAGGCTCTGCACACTGTACAGCCCCTGAACAGCCATGTGAATGAAGTCATAGATCAAGATGGCATTTTACCTACAAGTATTAATTCATTACTTAAATATTAATATTTTAAGTGACTGATACTTTGATCCCACTGCTAATCAGGTTTTTAAATCATGACTTTTAAACTTGTATGCATTCTATTGTATTACAAGGTCGTCAAAAGAATGTTATTGCAGCTGCTTTAGAGTGTTCACCAGGAAACTTAGTGACTTGCAGAGAGGTTTGCATAATAAAGTTTTTACCAGGAAACAGAAAATGAGAATATGAGGTAGATGTGTAATGCCCAATAAAAGTATGTTCATGCAATGAACTAAAAGGAAATTCCTAAGGGCGAAGAGAATATGGTGTATATATTAATGCCTTGTGCATCTTAAAGCCCAACTCCAGGAAAGAAAAAAATCCACCCTTCCAGTGGGTCCCTCTTCCTACACTGCAAGGGTTAATAGCTAATTTAGTCTAGGGACAAAAAACATAAGAGCAAGTACCGTCCTCGCTCCAGCACTTCAATGGGTTCCAACGCAGCCTGCTCTGTAAGCTGTCAGCAGCTCTAGTTGTCCTCCAGCCTCCTTAGCATACCACAATGTGTTAATCTCACCATGTTGTATGCTGAAGCTCTGCCCACAGACCAGAGCTTCAGGCAGAGTAGGTATACTGGAGCCGGACAGAGCGGTAAGCGATAAAACTTCTTGTTATGCCCTCTCTAGACATATTGACCCAGATTCACAAAGCACTTACACCGACGTAAGTGCAAATTTGCACTGGTAAGCGCAAATGTGCGCCGGCGTATCTGTGCGCCAGACCCACAAACCAACATACGCCTAAAAACTGGCCAGCCTTCGCCGACGTAGCTTACATACGCCGGCGTAGCGTGGGCGCACTTTTCTTCTGGACGCATGTTGCTGCTCCCATTGATTAGGCATTCAAACATGCAAATGAGGGAAATACAGCGATTCACGAACGTACGTGCGCCCGACGCATGCTACGCGAGGTGCGCGTAAATTGTATGTCCAGCGTAAAGTTATTCCCCATAGATGAGGCGCAACCCAGCAAAAGACATGCAAAGGTCTGCACCAGACCGCGGACTCGATCGCCACTGGAGTCCAGCGATCCGCCCTAATATAGGGAAACACAATCAATGACGTCACACCTACAGCCACACCCCCCTACAGTTAGAAACACAGATGAGGTCACACTTAACCCCTTCAGCGCCCCCTTAACTCCCAAACTGCAATTGTCATTTTCACAGTAAACAATGCATTTTTAATGCATTTTTCGCTGTGAAAATGACAATGGTCCCAAAAATGTGTCAAAATTTTCCGAAGTGTCCGCAGTCAAAAAAATCGCTGATCGCCGCCATTAGTAGTAAAAAAAAAATTTTTTATAATAATGCAATAAAACTATCCCCTATTTTGTAAACACTATAAATTTTGCGCAAACCAATCGATAAACGCTTATTGTGATTTTTCTTTACCAAAAGTAGGTAGAAGAATACGTATCGGCCTAAACTGAGGAAAAAATAAATTTGATATGTTTTTGTGGGATATTTATTATAGCAAAAAGTTAAAAATATTGAATTTTTTTTCAAAATTGTCAAACTATATTTGTTTATAGCACAAAAAATAAAAACCACAGAGGAGATCAAATACCACCAAAAGAAAGCTCTATTTGTGGGAAAAAAAGAACATCAATTTTGTTTGGGAGCCACGTCGCATGACCGAGCAATTGTCGGTTAAAGCGATGCAGTGCCTAATCGCAAAAACTGGCCAGGTCCTTTACCTGCCTAAAGGTACGGGTCTTAAGTGGTTAAAAATACTATACGGCATTAAACTTGCAGGTAATAAGAATCTCAAAAAATGCTAATAGCTTAAATCAGTGAGAATGGACACATAGTATAACACTATTTAGCTTCTAGGAGCAGAAAAAATGCTAATAACAGCTTCTAGGAACTTAAAAAAAAAAAATGCATGAAGCCTTAAGTGTATGTTAAGGCAAAACAAAGAAGAAGACAAAATGCAATATATACTATTTAAATACACACACAGAATATACTGTATATTATATACTATATCTCTGCAATAAAGATATACATTCTCATACCATTTAAAGACCTCGCAAGTGCAGAAAATTATCGGTTGATGTGCCAGAAATACACTCAACTCTGAAGTCCTGTGGTGGGCTGATACCACACAGCATTTTTGTGGACTGAATGGTGTCATCCCGACCCGGTTGTGTTTTCTAAACTTTTTAAAACCTCCCACTTGCTTATTCTCCACTTCAGTCACTAAGCGCTCTATTTCTAAACAATTTATTGCCTTTCACAGGGTGAATGTAACATTCTCTAACATTTATTCCTAAGAGAAAAAAAAATCAAAGAAGTAGAATTCTAGCCACTTTAGTAGCCGCCCATAGTCATATGACGTCCGTAGATGGGATCTCCCATCCTGAATGGGTGTCATATGATGTCCACGGATTCCTGGCGGTACAGAGGGGCGCCTGCACCGTGTCACAGAGGAGCCTATGCGCGTGCCCGGTGGCGTGTCAGGGAAGAGGAGACAGATCGTGTGTTCCTAGTATATAGTTAGAATCACACCATAGGTAACACATTAAACCCCTTGATCGCCCCTTAAGCCTCGTACACACGATCAAATCTGTCTGCTGGAAACGGTCCGCTGGACCGTTTCAGCAGACAGATTCGATCGTGTGTACGGCCAAGCAGACAGATTTGTCCACCCGACAGATTTCAAAGCTTTGAAATCTATCGGGTGGGAATCTGTCCACCCGACATGTCTGCTGGTTAGTACACTTACCAGCAGACATGTCGTCCCGCACCGCCGCCGCACCGCCGCCGAATGGATTCGGCGCATGCGCGGAAGTGTTTTACTTCCTGGTGCGGTGACGTGGCGGCGTCAACGTCACCGACACGTCAGTGCGCCGTCTGCTGGCGGGGATTTTGGTTTGCTCGTGTGTACACGCGAGCAAACCAAAATCCCAGCAGACAGATTTGTTCAAATCTGTCGGACGGACAGATTTGAACAAATCTGTCCGCTCGTGTGTATGGGGCCATAGTGTTAACTCCTTCCCTGCCAGCGACATTTACACAGTAATCAGTGCCTATTTATAGCTCTGATTTCTCTATATATGTCAATGGTCCCAAAATAGTGTCAAACATGTCCATTCTGTCCGCTGCAATGTCAGAGGCTTTTGTTCCCAGCCAATGTCTTGTATGGGGAAATGCGTCAGGTGAAGCACCTGTTCTTGACGTCACCACGTACCAGCTCTATTTGTGGGGAAAAAGGACACCAATTTTGTTTGGGAGCCACGTTGCACGACTGCGCAATTGTCAGTTAAAGTGACGCAGTGCCGAATCGCAAAAGGGGGCAAGGTCCTTAACCTGCATAATGGTCCGGGTCTTAACCGGTTAATTACACAGGTTCTGTGGATTATTAAGGTGGTAATTCAACTCTCTTGGTGCATTATCTGCATTAAATTTGCCTCAGAACCTGTGTAACTCATATGTGTTTAGGTTTAAAGGGATGAGTTGGCAACCCTACGCTGATCGCTGCCATTACTAGTAAAAAATAAATAAATATGAAAAATTTAAAGACACTATAACTTTTACGCAAAATATCAATCAATATAGGCTTATTGGGAATTTTTTTAACAAAAAATATGTAGCAGAATAAATATTGGCCTAAATTTATGTACAATTTAGATTTTTTTTCAGATATTTTATTGGATAGGTTTTATAACAGAAAGTAAAAAAAGTATTTTGTTGTTTATAATGCAAAAAATAAAAACTGCCCAGGTGATCACATACCACCAGAAGAAAGCTCTATTTAAGGGGGAAAAAGGGACAAAAATGTTACAGCGTTGCACGACCACACAATTGTCAGTTACAGAAATGCAGTGCCATATCGCAAAATATGGCTTGGTCATCAAGAGGGGTACATCTTCCAGAGGTCGAGTGGTTAAATGAAGTCACACAGATGTCAGCAAGCTGCACATGAAATCTCACCTATAGCCAGTTTTGAAGTCGCACTGAAGTACCCACCCAGTGAAATGATATCAATGCCCGTGGTGTGTCCCCTTTTAGAGTAACTGCGTTAATGTCCTGGAGGCAAAGCTTTGCGTTTGATTATCTTCACAGGCAATGTAGGAGCTCTATGGACAACACTTGGATGTGGTATTCTATGAAAAGCATTAAAGGTGTCTGGGCACAGCCCCCTCACCAAATCCTGTACACAGTCAGAGGTCCTCCCCTGAGCGATCGATCGATCTTAGATGCAGGTGTGTCGCAGTGGCATTCAGTCCTTGAGCTGTTGCAGGGTGTCCTTCATTAGCATGGACAGTCTGTTCCTCTGGGCTGGAGCTGCATGAACAATCTGTTCCTCTGGGCTGCAGCTGCATGAACAATCTGTTCCTCTGGGCTGGAGTTGCAGACTGTGTGTCCCTTGGTAGGCCGCGATTCCACACACACATAGAATACAGATGCTCTCCTGATGGCTTGCAGGCAAAAATAGTCTCTGGCCTAGTTCCTCTGGCTTTTTATCTCCTTCCCCCGCAGTCCTTTTCTGCTGTCTAATGATTGGCTCAGGCTCGTCCAATAGGGATTTTCCAAACAAGCAGTTCTGAGTGTCTGTGTAAAGAGAGAAAGCGGGGTGAAAAAGCCCATGCTGCTGCAGCAGACAGCGGTCCCCTAATAGATTATATCAGTCTGGGGAAGTAACTGCTACACATGTTTTTAGGTTTTATGAAACCCATCCTACATGAATATGGATTATCATATAAACCGTACAGGAAAAAAGGCACAAAGAGGAAAGTGGAGTATATCATAACAACCAATCATTATTTACGCTGCACTCTGTATGTATTTCTTTTAGCCTGTAGTTTTTTTTCTATTGTGCTCGCTACTCCCACTTTTTTTGCATATTTTTATGTACATTTTCCAACTACCTACTAAAAAGTAAATACATTACAACATTTTATGTGCCTGGAACATGTTTTGTTAAGGGGCTATGCCATTTGAGAAACCACAGCTTTCCTGGCAAACCATCAAGCAGTGATGGAAATAATTACTCGCTAAGTGCTCTGGGAGAGAGGCTTACTGCCAGAAGTCTCGGAGACTTTCTCTTGTATACGCTATCCCAATGCTGCTATATTCATTGTAAAGACACAAAAGGAGTGAACCATAGACATGTAAGTGTGAGAAAAAATAAACAATATAACTACATGGATTCAGAAGAAGGGAGTGAAAAAGACAGAGAAGGCCATAGAGTCAGAATGCTCCCCTTCCTCCTAGCCATCTAAACACAGTTAAGGCCATTACACGCGATCGGACTTTATGACAACAATTGTGTGATGGCAGGGTTTTTGTCAGATAATCCGACTGTTTGCATGCTCCAACGGACAATTGTTGTCGGAATTTCCAAAAACAAATGTGGGATAGCATGCGTCAAATTTTCCAACAACAAATGTTCTCCGCTGGATTATCCCATCATGTGTACGCAAGTCCGTCGGACTAAAATCCAAAGTATAAACACGCATGCTCCGAACCAATGCTAACCATAAGACAACATTAGCAGAAAATACTCAAAGGGTGACGCTAAAGAGCAGAAAAAACACATTGGCCTGGATTCACATACATCGGCGCATATTTTTGCCGCCATAGCGTATCTCTTTTACGCTACGCCGGCGCAGCTCGGAGGGGCAAGCATGGAATTCACAAAGCAAATGCTCCCAACTCTGTGCGGGTGTAGCGTATATTTCGTAGGCGTAAGCCGGTGTAAGTGGAAGTAGGTGGAAGTGGGCTGAAAGTGGGTGTGATCCATGTTAATGAAGCGTGACCCCATGCAAATGATGGGCCGGGCACCAGACAAGTACTTAAAATTAACTGCGCATGTGTCGGGACATGGACGTATCCCCGCGCACATGCGTACAACCACGTCGGAACAACTGCCTAAGATACGCCGCACATACCGTCTTATTGTTGTTTTCCCCCCGGCTTTCGGGTTCTCGCTCCCGCAGGAGTGGGCGTTCCTATGCAGAGGTTAGATGATTGACGTCTGGTGAAAAAGTTCCCCCCGGCGCATAAGGCGCGTAGCTAGTTTTCCGTAAGTAGCCAAACTGCGAGTAGGCTCTATACAGTGCCTGACTCGCAGTTCGGCTACTTACGGAAAACTAGTGATGCGCCTTATGTGCCGGGGGGAGTTAGAACCTGGAAGCCGGGAGGAAAAACAACAATAAGACGGTATGTACGGCAAAAAAAAAAAAAAAAACACCATAGTGTAAATGTTGGACTTATGCTGAATGGAATATTAAATACTTGTTTTTAGGGTGAACCTCCGCTTTAACTACAAGAAAAAAGCACAGGTTTATGGTTATAAGATTTACCCACAATCCCATTTTCTCACACAGTTAAGAGGGAGAATGAGAATCTGCAGCTGATGAAAAAGTACTGGTTTAATCAAGCTAAATAACATATTATTTTGTTATATGTTATAACATAATAATTTATTAATTATCTATTTACTGTGAAATTACTGGTTGGAAGTTCTAAATGCAAACTTCAGCAATTTGCCAGTTAGGCCACCTGCTTGAGTACAGTTTTTGAAAATATAGTGAATTACCCCCAAACATTATATATATATTTTTAGCAGATGCCCTAGGGAATAAAACGGTGGTCGTTGCAACTTTTTATGTCACACGGTATTTGCGCAGCAATTTTTTAATGCGTTTTTTGGGGGGGGGGGGACTGTTTCATGAATAAAAAAGTAAAAAATAAAAACACTAAAGCTAGCCCAATTTTTTTGTATAATGTTGTAACAGGATGACCCGTGACACCCAGAGACTTTTGAGGGATGGGGAATACTCCTGTGCCAGCGGCCCTAAGAACTCTTGGGTCTAAGTCCACCCTGTGCCCCTCTTGGGTCTAAGTTCACCCTATGCCCCTTTTGGGCATAGGGTGGCTAATAAATCATAATTCATGTATTACATGAGATGGGACATTAATAATAATTCATGTTTGCAGGATGTCTTCAGATATCACACATTGCTGGTTATTCAATATGGGGACACATTCTTTTGAAAGGTGTTAATTGCATCTACTCCTAGACATTTTATTGTCCATTGTGTAAGCCTGTAGAGGTGCTAAGTGAGGCTGGTTCCTGAAAGACATTTCATTGTGTGATAACACGGTTTAAAGCCTATTGATGCCCAGGTGTGACTACCTGTCTGTCGAAGAGAGCCCGTCTGTCTAAAGATGTGGATTGAAGGGAACTCATTGTGTGATGGTATTTTGTTTGAATTCTATTGATAAAAGTATGTGGTTGAAGCCCCCCATGGTATGAAGGGGGTGGAGATTACATTGTCCCTTTGATTACTGTCACATGCTTGTAACTGCATAAAAAGCAGAGAAGAAACCATTAAAGCATTCATTCATTTTGAAAACAGAAGATAGAGCTGTCAGTCTCATTTTCTGGGGAATTGATATGGATTGTGTCTGCTGGATTGTGGAGTGTCGTATGAGCTGTCATGGGTGGATGGAAGGTCGTAAACGGCGGTGACCATTTCAAATGTGAAAGATGATGTTACGCCAAGTAAATAGATACCCAACATGACACACTTTATAACTGCGTACACTTGTGGCATGGCGCCAAACGTACTTAAAAATCTCCATAGGTGACGCTGTAAACTTTTTTACAGGTTACATGTTTTTAGCGTTGCAGAGGAGGTCTAGTGCTAGAATTGATGCTCTCACTCTAACAATCGTGGTATATGTAACCTGTGTGTATCTGACGCTGATACTAGCCAGTGCTTCACCAGACACATCCCTGCT
Organism: Rana kukunoris; assembly: GCA_029574335.1. Classification (NCBI taxonomy): domain Eukaryota; kingdom Metazoa; phylum Chordata; class Amphibia; order Anura; family Ranidae; genus Rana; species Rana kukunoris. The sequence goes on from CM056051.1 coordinate 175,494,679, forward strand.
CCTTGGGTGCAGTGCTGAGTGGCTACCCTGCTGCATATCAACCACAGGGGGTTGCACACTTGGCACAGGCACCACTCACACAACACCTTGAATTTTTCTCAATGAATGTATGGTGTTCTCTGACTGCCAAGCAAGGAACCCCCTGTAGTTACTATGCAGCAGGGCATTCGTTTGGCATGGGACTCAGAAGACAGCAGCATTCACTGTAATAGACTACTACAGTGATTGTCAGCTTCCAGGGCAGTCCCACAGGTATGACATATGCATACTTACACTGGTCCAAGTTTAACCAATGTAATTATGCAATAAGATCCATACCGGGAATTTATATTTAATGACCTTCTATTCTTTGGCGAGAGCACCAGAACCCCGGGAGTTAGGGAAGAAAAGTTACATCCTTCCCCAAACCAGGACACTAACCAAGTCTTTTTTTGTTTACAATCTTTTTTTGAAGAAATAAAGAGGTGGTACAGATAGACAAGTATTTTCAAAGCTCTGACAGACAAAGGGGGTGGCAGGAGAATGTGGCGATGGTATCAGTGGAAGAGGGTGTGGCCTGTCAAGAGAACCTGTCACTTTCCCTTGAATGGACCAAGGGAAATTTTCTATTACTTGTCATGCCATTATGATATGATTTAATAACACATAGTGACACAGCTTACATAATACACATCAATGTGTTGCAAAGACAAGATTTGTTAAAGACTCAAAACTTTGCAATGCCTATTTCTAATATGATACTGTATATTTATAATATGTAGAGATCTACTGTCCTCTACTGGCAGTGTTTAAATACCAGTCCTATTAATATTATACAGTTAAATATAAATGCACTACCTGTCTCTGTGAGGTCAGGTTAAAAACCCCAGAGTAAGGAAGAAGATAGAGGGTTTTTTTGAGACCACGTGTTCACATACAGGAGCTGCTGCTGTATTTTGTCCAGGCCAGAAACAGAGACTATTTGTGTTTCTGTGTTGTGGCTGTTTAACTATAAGTGCCCACAAGGCTGGAATAAAGGGTTGGGCAGGATGGGTGGCTGCCCTGGGTGCAGTTGTATACTGCAGGGATGGGAGCCCCATCACTCTGACTATATGCCTGACAGGAGTAGTGACAGTGGCATCACTACTTCTGTCAGCCAAGCGCTGGAAGCAGTGAGGAGAGCAGAAGAGAGCCAGGAGGCTGTGCTCTCGATCTTTGCTCTGCCACAGGGGTCTCTTATCATGCACAGCCTCAGTTCTTGTGATGACACCACTTTTAATTAAAATCCTTCTATTGACAAGTGGATGACTGATGGGGGTAGGATTCCCTAAGCTTGCATATAATGCAAGGGGGGGGGGGGGGGTCGCAGAATGGCATCTTTGCCCTGGGTGCTGAATGACCTTGCCCACGACACTGCTGCCCATAACTTCTTGATCTGAATCCTACTGACAGTCTTTACTTTCAGTGCGGGTACTCGTCTAAATTTAGCAAGAATGGGAGAGTTACCTTGCTCCCATTCACACAATTGTTAGGATGGTGACCCCTGTTATTTCAGAAGTGTCCTCTGGGCGAGTCTGCACTTGATGGCAGAGGGGGTTCTGACAGAGCAAGCTTTCCCCAGCAGCCAATTGGAGGAGTTTTCCCCCCGCGGGGCATGCTGGGAGGGATATATCTGTGATGGGTGTGATGTGCTCAAGGCAGCGTGGCCCACCTGGCCAAATCCACAGGCTATGCTGGACCTCAACTGGAGGTCGAAGGGGACCCCAGTACTCTACTGGGTTCCCAGTTCTTTTGATGAGATCCCAGGCTGGGTGCCGTACGATTGGGGGATAGGCTTGAGGGGAACCTGGAGGTAGGTTGTCCAACAGGGCTTGAACGAACCAATCGGGGATCTGGTGACCGGGATGCTGACAGGTACACTTTGCTGTCACCCGGTGACCTATGCTAAAGGATGTTCACCCATCCAGCTTACTGAAGAAATTGTCCGGTTACAGAGGCCTTAGAGCCAGGTCTGAGATAGAGAGACCTGTTCCCCTCAGCGATCCGAAGTGACACCTCGGCTGCCAGGTTAGTGTGGGGAACCTGCCTGTGGGCACTTTACCCACTCTATTCGGGAGTGGCGACGAGTTCAACTATTGCTATTGTCAAGGGCAAGTCTGCCCTGTTCACATCCAGGCCTGATACCACAAGGTTCTCTTATCTTTCCTTCATCAGCTTTCCTTTCCTTAAACTGAAGATGATGTTTGCCTTGTTGGCTGCAAAATAAAAAAAGGCATTGAAGGAAACTTTATTGACTGTCTGGACACAGGGCCGGCGCTACCACTAGGCGGATTAGGCGACCGCCTAGAGCGCACTGCCGCCTAGAGCGCCCGTCCGCTATTTCTCCTGTCTTCTGCACTGTCCTCCACAAAATGCTGGCAGCGCCCTCAGCCCTGACATGGAAAGCAGCGCCACCCGCTAGGCAGACCCCCCCCCCCCAGCGCGGCGCGAGTTCTCCGCTTGCCTCTGAGTGAGTCACAACAAGTGGCATAGATTAGGTCCCGTCCCGGCTGCAAAACCCGGCCCCCCCAGCCTGGGCGCGCTCCGCTGTTTCATTTTCACCTGATGTCTGTGTGATGCATACAGTACTGACTGTGGGGGATGATGAGATGGAACAAGCCCTGCATGTACTTTAACTACGGCGGGCTTGCCGCTCCCCCTCCTCCTGGGCGCTCGGGATCTGGTGTACAAGTACAGGCAGGCCAGCCCACTCTCGTGGAGTAAAGTAATCGCCGCTGACACAGGTACAATGAAAGCACAGGCAGCCTGCACCCAGTCAGGGTAAATAAAACATTGACTGGCTTTTAATAGTGCATTGCACTGTGTACAGAGGGGGAACTGAAATGTGTGTGTGTGTGGGGGACAGACATGCAGGGGGGGTACTAATATGTGTTTGTGGGAGGGGGGGGCAGACGTGCAGGGGGTACTGATGTGTATATGTGGGAGGGGGGACAGACAGACATGCAGGGGGTACTGATATGTGTGTGTGGGGGGGGGGGGCAGACAGATGTGCAAGGGGGTACTGATATATGTGTGTGTGGGGGGGGGGGGGACAGACAGATGTGCATGGGAGTGCTGGTATGTGTGTGGGAGGGGGGGGGGCAGATGTGCAGGGGGTGACAGATATCTGTGTGGGGGACAGATGTGCAGGGGGTGACAGATATCTGTGTGGGGGACAGATGTGCAGGGGGTGACAGATATCTGTGTGGGGGGCAGATGTGCAGGGGGTGACAGATATCTGTGTGGGGGGCAGATGTGCAGGGGGTGACAGATATGTGTGTGAGGGGGGGCATATGTGCAGGGGGTGACAGATATGTGTGTGGGGGGGGCAGATGAGCAGGGGGTGACAGATATCTGTGTGGGGGGCAGATGTGCAGGGGGTGACAGATATGTGTGTGGGGGGCAGATGTGCAGGGGGTGACAGATATGTGTGTGGGGGCAGATGTGCAGGGGGTAACAGATATGTGTGTGGGGGGCAGATGTGCAGGGGGTGACAGATATGTGTGTGGGGGGCAGATGTGCAGGGGGTGACAGATATCTGTATGGGGGGCAGATGTGCAGGGGGTGACAGATATCTGTGTGGGGGGCAGATGTGCAGGGGGTGACAGATATGTGTGTGGGGGGCAGATGTGCAGGGGGTGACAGATATGTGTGTGGGGGCAGATGTGCAGGGGGTAACAGATATGTGTGTGGGGGGCAGATGTGCAGGGGGTGACAGATATGTGTGTGGGGGGCAGATGTGCAGGGGGTGACAGATATCTGTGTGGGGGGCAGATGTGCAGGGGGTGACAGATATCTGTGTGGGGGCAGATGTGCAGGGGGTGACAGATATCTGTGTGGGGGGCAGATGTGCAGGGGGTGACAGATATGTGTGCGGGGGCAGATGTGCAGGGGGTGACAGATATGTGTGTGGGGGCAGATGTGCAGGGGGTGACAGATATCTGTGTGGGGGGCAGATGTGTAGGGGGTGACAGATATCTGTGTGGGGGGGCAGATGTGCAGGGGTGACAGATATGTGTGTGGGGGCAGATGTGCAGGGGGTGACAGATGTGTGTGGGGGCAGATGTGCAGGGGGTGACAGATATGTGTGTGGGGGCAGATGTGCAGGGGGTGACAGATATGTGTGTGGGGGCAGATGTGCAGGGGGTGACAGATGTGTGTGGGGGCAGATGTGCAGGGGGTGACAGATGTGTGTGGGGGCAGATGTGCAGGGGGTGACAGATATGTGTGTGGGGGCAGATGTGCAGGGGGTGACAGATATCTGTGTGGGGGGCAGATGTGCAGGGGGTGACAGATATCTGTGTGGGGGGCAGATGTGCAGGGGGTAACAGATATGTGTGTGGGGCAGATGTGCAGGGGGTGACAGATATCTGTGTGGGGGGCAGATGTGCAGGGGGTAACAGATATGTGTGTGGGGGGCAGATGTGCAGGGGGTGACAGATATGTGTGTGGGGGGCAGATGTGCAGGGGGGTGACAGATATCTGTGTGGGGGCAGATGTGCAGGGGGTGACAGATATGTGTGTGGGGGGCAGATGTGCAGGGGGGTGACAGATATGTGTGTGGGGGGCAGATGTGCAGGGGGGTGACAGATATCTGTGTGGGGGGCAGATGTGCAGGGGGGTGACAGATATCTGTGTGGGGGGCAGATGTGCAGGGGGTGACAGATATGTGTGTGGGGGCAGATGTGGACCACGGCTAGCATGAGGAAGTGAGCTAGTGCCATCCACTATTTGTCTTCGGGCCAGGTCCAGAGGCACAGGTGCAGGCCTGTGGCCCACGGCTGAAGAAATAGGTGCCTCAAATTTTTTAGTTAGCGCTAACGTGTGTGTTTTGAGGGGGGGGGCGGCAAAATGAGGTTTCGCCTAGGGTGTCAAAAATCCTTGCACCAGCCCTGTCTGGACATTCGCTCATTGCTCCCCCACTGGCATTTCACCCCTAGACATCACCAGGGTAACTTGGTGTGCCAATCCCAGTATTTAATCAGCAGCTCCTTCGGGGGTAGCGCTATACCTGTCTCCTCTTTTCTGGGATTTTATAGTAAGCTTTATCTCTAGCATTGGCATCCAATTGTCTAGTTCAGGGGTGTCCAAACTTTATTCAAGAGGGCCAGATTTGATGAAGTGAACATGCATGAGGGTCGACCATTTTGCCTGACATTCTTTTTGTACCATTAAAATTAAATGCAAATTAACTAATACACTGCCTAACAAGAATTCTCTTGCCCTTTTGGCTGTGTGTGGTCAAGATTCTAAGGATGAGCTCAGGCGTGTTATTTGGATATACCGTATTTATCGGCGTATAATACGCACCTTAACTGTAATGCCGCGTACTCACGATCAATTTTTTTGATGAAAAAAAACGTTTTCAAAAACGTGATTTAAAATGATTGTGTGTGGGCAAAACTTCATTTTATGTCTTAAAAAAAACGACCAAAAAAAAATTCGAACATGCTTGAATTTTTTGTGTCGTTTTTCAAAATGTCATTTTTTGTGTCATAAAAAGTGATGGTGTGTGGGCAAAACGACGCTGAAAACAACGTTTTTAAACCCGCGCATGCTCAGAAGCAAGTTATGAGACGGAGCTTCAATGGAACAGAGTGCCGTCAACGTGGTGTACGTAACCGCGCTTTGCTAGAGCATTTTGGAAAAACGATGGTGTGTATGCAACGTCGTTTTGGAAAATGAAGTTTGAAAAACGTCGTTTTGTTTCGTCACATAAAACGTCGGTTTTTTTTCATCACAAAAAGTGATCGTGTGTACGCGGCATAAGAGAGAAGTTTCAGGATTTTTTTTGTAATTTTAAATAAAGAATAGTGAAGCAAAAAAAGGGTCAATGCAGCCTAATCAAGGCCCATCTGCAGCCTCACAAGTGTGACTGCAGCCTCTGAATGCAACCTCACCATTGCCATGAATGCAGCCTCACCGTTGCCATGAATGCAGCCTCACCATTGCCATGAATGCAGCCTCACCATTGCCATGAATGCAGCCTCACCATTGCCATGAATGCAGCCTCACCATTGCCATTAATGCAGCCTCACCATTGCCATTAATGCAGCCTCACCATTGCCGTGAATGCAGCCTCACCATTGCCATGAATGCAGCCTCACCATTGCCGTGAATGCAGCCTCACCATTTACGTGAATGCAGCCTCACCATTTACGTGAATGCAGCCTCTGAATGCACGATGCTCTGGGATTCGTTGTGGGCTACAAAAGAGATATGTATCCAAATTTCCAGTGGGGCTGCATTAAACTGAAACACGGGCCGAAATTGGCCCCCGGGCCGGACTTTGGACATGCCTGGTCTAGTTGGTAGACTGGCAGATTAGAAGTTACTGGGACTAAGAAGCAGAGTAGATAGGTTGACTTCCAAGATTCCATTATTACATCACGGCTTCTTCTGGTGAGAAGTTGCATTTCAGGCTGGCTGGACAACAGGTGGAGGATCTCCCCACCATCACTGACTCTGACTTCAGGTCCTTGACACCAAGACAGAAACCACATCGTGATCATCCTCAGAGACCACTGCAATTTTCATCTTTAGGTATCTCTTATCAGGCCCATTGCGACAAGGCAAGCAAACCACGCAAATGCTTGGGGCCCAGAGCTGGCCTGGGGCCCCAAGGAGGGCCCTTGCCGTGCTTCCTATAAATGCAGCCACCTGAGTGCTCTATAGAAAGCCTCAGGCGGCTGCAGCACTGCTGCCTCTCTTGTCACTTCTCCCCCTTCCCTTTAGCGTGGACGAGCTCCTCTTCCTTCCTCCTGTTAGCCGGCTGGGCACCTCCTTTTCCCGGCCGGACTGACAGGAAGTGCACACCGAGTGCTCACTTCCTGTCAGTCCGGCCGGGAACAGGAAACTGAATCTCCTACCACTCGGTACGGTAGGGAGGGGGGAAACATGGCTCGCAAACAACAGTTTTAGATAATTTGCACATGTTTGTGAGAAATGAAATTTTTTAATGTGAGTGTGTATGTATGTGTGTGTCTTTTAAGTATGTTGTATTTAGTTATTGTGCACTTTTTTAAAGTGGTTGTAAACCCACTTTTTTGACTTTTACCTACAGGTAAGCCTATAATTAGGCTTACCTGTAGGTAAGGAGAATATCTTCTAAACCTGTACGGTTTAGGAGATATTCCCCTCGCATGCGCAGGGGGGACTCCACGGCGATGCATGCGCGGGAGTGACGTCATCCCTGCTCCAGCCAATCACATCGCTGGAGCGGCGATACCCGGAAGACACGCCGAGTCAAGATGATATCTTGTTCGGTGTGGACCAGGTAAGTTCTACACACCTCGTTCCGAGGTAAGTATTTCATAATGAAAAAACAAGGGGGGTGGTGTCTGCGCTGTGAAAAGTGGGTGAAATCCAAGGGTGGTACGGGAATAAATCCCTGGGCTGGTGAACGTGGGTGGACGGGGGGGGGAGGGGAGGGGTGGTGTATTTAGAACAGAGTGATAGCGTACATAAGTTATGTGTCAATACGTAAACCGTCAAAATGTAGCACAAAAGATAATATTGAATACTAAACAATGACAAGTGACAAAGAAGGAGTACACAAACAGTAAAATGTACACAATGTGCTGGTCCAAGTAATGTGAAATCAGGGAGAACTTCCACTAGGGGAGCCCCTGAGTGTGTAACACAGTGAACAATACAAATAATAATATATAAATCAGTGAATAAATGCAAAAAAGTCTCTGAAAGTGTTTCCCAAATGTCCCAGAAGACAGAGACAAAGATGTCCCAGAAGACAGTTTCAAAAAGATGGAAGAAATGGTGCCGGGAAAGGACGTGGTACAGTGAACACCTCAGGTGGTCCCTAGCCCCTCACCTCACGGCTATGGCACGGATAGCCAAATAAAACCACCTCTGGCAGGGGGAGGAGGAATACACTTCAATGGACAGAAACAACATCAGCACTCCTCAGCAGTAAGGCATGGAGAAGATACAAAGCAAGTAGGATATGGTGTTATGGAAGTGTCTAAACAGGCAACATCATTCACTCATACATCCACTCACATGGAGGTGATGGATGGTGGGCCTATCTCCCACGAACACCGAGTTCGTCCTAAGTCCTGGATGCACACCTGGCTCCTCTTCTTCTGTGTCTGAGCTGGGTGGACACTTGGAGCAGATAGAGGGGACCCTCACACAGCATATAGGATGGGAGAAAAAAAGACCATAGTACAGCCCCGCAAAAATGGAACAGGTTTATTAAAACATATAGGTGCACTCACATTTGGATGATAAAAACTGGGCACAGAAACCAAAACGGACCGCAGGGGGGTCTTGCTACGTCAGGCGTGTGGACTCTGATGCTCATCGATCCCTACGCGTCTCGTCATGTCACATGACTTCCTTAGGGGATCCCCTAAGGAAGTCATGTGACATGACGAGACGCGTAGGCATCTTGATTAGATGACTGGTACATTTCCCAGGTAGGGAATCACTTCTGATTACAGAGGCCTGTCCTGGGTGGAGGCACTGCCAACTTTATTATCAAACCCACTTTTTGAAGGTTCTTGTTCTGTTGGACCTAAGCGCAGCTTTCGACACGGTAGACCACAAACTATTACGGACTCGGCTAGCTGAAGTAGCCAGAGTCGCAGAAGGTGATCTATCTTGGTTCTCCTTCTCTTATGGAAAACCGATCACAAATAGTGAAACTGGGACCTTTCACTTCTGAAAAACACACAGTGTCATGCGGAGTCCCTCAAGGATCCCCCTTATCACCGGTGCTGTTCAACATCTATCTCCGCCCTCTCTTTGAAATCATCAGTAGCCAAAAACTACTTTATCACTCTTATGCAGATGACACACAACTGTATTTTCGCATCTGCAACAAAAAGGATCATCATCGCTGTCTAGAGAAATGCCTCTCTTTGATAGAAAACTGGATGACGAAGAGTTATCTTAAACTCAACAGCTCCAAAACAGAACTTCTCCTGTTTCACTCCAGTCAAAAGAATCAACCTGCAACAACTTGGACACCCATTATGAGCAAAATCATCACCCCTAGCACCAAAGTCAAAAGTCTTGGGGTCATCTTCGACTCCTACATGACAATGGATGCACAAATAGGGTCAGTAGTCAGCGGATCTCACCATCTGCTGTTCCTACTATGCAGACTTAAGCCTCGTACACACGGTCGGACATCCAACAAAATTTCCCTTGGATTTTTGTCCTAATTGATTTGTCCGATCACACCCATAGCATACACACGCTCGGACTTTTCTGCAAACTTTTCTAAAACGTTTCCATCATCACGTGGTTTTTCTGCTCTTTTCTGCTCTTTACTGCCACCCTTTGGTTAACTTCTGCTATTGTTGGTTGATTTTAACATTGCTTCTGAGCATGCGCATTTCTAATTTATCCAAAAGTCTGATGGTTTGCTGTACACACGATCGGACTTTGCACTTTGACTTTTGTTGCCTGAAAGTTGGTCCGTTCGCAGACCCAACTTTTTGTCCGATGAAAGCCAAAAAAGTTGGTCCGATGGAACGTACACACGGTCGGACAAATGCGAAAAGTGTCGGATTTTGATGTTGGTTGGGCAAAAGTCCGACCGTGTGTACAGGGCTTAATTCCATTTATTCCTAAAGAAGACATAGCAGTTGTGGTGGGAACAATTGTGAACTCCAGACTTGACTATGCTAATGCCCTTTACCTCGGACTCCCAAAGTACCAAATCTCTCATCTGCGAGTTGTTCAAAACACGGCCGCCAGACTTGTGACTGGGAAAAAAACATGGGAATCAATCTCTCCTTCGCTGAGATCCGTTCATTGGTTGCCAGTAAAAGACAGAATTGCTTTTAAAGCACTCTGTCTGACGCATAAGTGCATTCATGGGAATACCCCCCCAAATATCTATGCGAAAAACTAAAAGCTCACAACTCCAATCGCGTTCTGCGATTCACCAACCAAAATCTGCTCCAGATTAGGGATGAGCCGAACACCCCTGGGTTCGGTTCGCACCAGAACCTGCGAACAGACCAAAAGTTCATGTGAACTTTAGAACCCTGTTAAAGTCTATGGTACTCGAACGTTTGAAATCTAAAGTACTAATTTTAAAGGCTAATATGCAAGTTATTGTCCTAAAAAGTGTTTGGGGACCTGGGTCCTGCCCCAGGGGACATGTATCAATGCAAATTTTTTTTAAAAAAAAACGGCCGTTTTTTCAGGAGCAGTGATTTTAATAATGCTTAAAGTGAAAAGTAAAATATTCCTTTAAATTTTGTACCTAGGGGGGGTGTGTATAGTATGCCTGTAAAGTAGCGCTTGTTTCCTGTGCTTAGAACTCTCCCTGCACAAAATGTAATTTCTGAAGGAAAAACTTCATTTAAAATCACTCGTGGCTATAATGAATTGTCGGATACCAGCAATACAGACAAAAGTCATTCATAAAAAAAAGAATGCGTGGGGGTCCCCCCAAATTCAATTACCAGGCCCTTCAGGTCTGGTATGGATATTAAGAGGAACCCTGAGTTAAATTTAAAAAAAAATTGTGGGGTTGCCCCCAAATATCCATTCCAAACCCTTCAGGTCTGGTATGGATTTTAAGGGGAACTCCACCCCAAATAAAAAAAAATGCTGTGGACACAAACACATTACATACAGTATACTGTAATCTTATAGATTACAGTACTGTATGTAAAAAATACACACACCCCTTGTCCCTAGTGGTCTGCCCAGTGCCCTACATGTACTTTTGTATAATAAAAATTTTTCTTTCTGCCTACAAACTGTAGATTGTCCATAACAACCAAAAGTGTCCCTTTATGTCAAAAATGGTTTTAGATCAGCTAGAAAACAGCGATAATACATTTTAATCACTTGCAGAATTGAGCGATAGCGATTTGTGGGGGAATTCGTCATAAAAAAATAAAAGTAATGACGGCGACAATTCTGCAACTGAGCAAATTTCAGTGATTTTGAGTTGATTACATTATTGAATAATTTTTATTATAATTATATTATTATTTGTTATAATTATTTATAATTATTTATTATATTATAATTTATAATTTTGTTTTAAAAAAAATGCATACCCGGGATGCCTATTAGACTCTTGTTTGGTCAGATTTAAGTGAGTTATTCTTAAGAATTATAAGCCTACAGTATAAAACGCCAAATTTCCTTGCAAATAATGGTACCGCTTTTAGCACCTAAAATCTGAAAGAATCATACCGCCAGGGAGGTTAATAACAGAAAAGCTAAAAAAGCTGAGACTTTCTACTAATTAATAAAAACGCTCACGTTCTTCTCACTGACATATTAGGGAAGTTTGACTGTGAAAAAACATTGTTTAGCAATTATAAGTAGATACAAACTGTTCACAGATTTGTAAACAATCTAGTGATAAAAAAAGGAAAAGAACAATGCCTAGAACAGGCAATGGGTTATGCACATAGAAACTTTGATTTTGCAAACATTAGCAGTGAAAGCAAACACAGTGTAACCAGTCATGTCATGTCCCCGAGCGCAGAACACTGTCCATGAGTATTCATGAGAAGCACTTTGAGTCACACACTGAACCACTGCTATATTTACTCAGCAGGGAACGGTCATTGTATTTTTTTAGAGGTAGCACAAAGAAAACATTACAGTACAAATCATTTCACTGCTACATTTTATACATGTGCTACTTTATGCTGTACATTCCATTTGCATTTGGATCTGCCATTAAACAGACTATGCGGGTTATTTCCGAAAGGCAAATCCACTTTGGACTACAAGTGCAAACTGGGGGCCATATTCAGAAAGCTATTTACGCAGCGTATCAAGAGATATGGGCCCAGATTCAGAAAGCAATTACGCCTGTCTAACTGGTGTTAGACAGGAGTAATTTCAAATTTTGCGCGCCGTATCACTAGTTTGAATCCTCAAACCATGATATGGCGGCTTCGGGCTTCGATCCGAGAGGCTTACGTCTTCGTAAGCCTTCGGATCTACGCTGCGATATTTTTGCGGCCGCTGGAAGGAGTTCGCGTCGTTTTGATGCGTCGGGATATGCAAATGTGTTTTTACGGCGATCCACGAAGATACGAGCGGTCTTCGCAATCGCTTACGTCTGTTTTTTTTTACGTACTGTTAGACCAGCTTTTTGCTGGTCTAACGGTGCGTAGCCCATGTTAAGTATGGCCGTCGTTCCCGCGTCAAATTAAATTTTTTTTTTTTTTTTTACGTAACTCGTTCGGGAATAGAAATGTCCGTAAACGCCGCTACTCAAACAACGAATGACGTAACGACGTGATTTCACGCAATGCACGGCGGGAAATTTGCAAACGGAGCATGCGCAGTTCGATCGCCGCGGGAACGCGCCTATTTTAAATCCTTTACGCCCCCTACTCGCGTAGATGGATTGCGACGGGAGAAATACACTACGCCGCCGTCGTTTACTGGACAAAATCTACCTGGATTCCACGTAGAGCCAGGTAAAAAACGGCGGCGTAGTGTATTTCTGATACGCTACGATAATCTAATTGTATGTGAATCTGGGCCATGCTGCGTAAATACTAAGAATAGCTGGCGTATCTTTTTTTGCTATTCTGAAAAGAAGATACGCCGGCTTTCTTCTAAGATACGAGCGGCGTAAGTCTGTTACACCGTCGTATCTTAGTTGCATTATTACGCTGGCTGCTAGGTGGCGCTTATGGCGGGATTTGCGTAATATAGGCAAATGAGCTATTTATGGCGACTCCCGAATGTACTTGCCGCGGCGCGTCGTAGTTTACGTCGTTTGCGTAAGCGTTCGAGCGGCGTAAGGTTACCCCTGCTATAGGAGGCCTAGCCAATGTTAAATATGGACATCGGTTACGTCGTTTGCGTAAATCGTTCGGGAATGGGGCTCGACGTTAGTAACGTTCACGTCGTTTTCATTGAGGAAAAGCGACGTGATCTCACGCATGCGCACTGGGAACGTCCACGGACGGCATATGCACCCTCCAAAAAAAACGTGAATTGCGTGGGGTCATGATTCATTTACATGAATCACGCCCCCACTTAAAAAAAATTGAATTGCGTGGCCTTACGCCGCCACACATACGTTACGCCGCTGTAAATAATGGCGCAAGTTCTTTGTGAATAAAGAACTTGCGCAAATATTTACAGCGGTTGGAGGTAAGCTGTTATCGTGGCTCAGCGGATTTACTCCACTCTTTGTGAAATAACTCCTATCTGCTTCAAGTAAAACATTTTAGAACCTTATACTACGTAGTTGCTTGATTTTTGCTCTATAGTATTATCAGGATGTCTGAACCCAGAGTGTCAGGTGGGTTGGAAGGTTCACTTGGTCATGGCTGTGCAGATGAGCAGGTAATTTTCAGCAGTCCCCAAGGGGGCCGTGCTACACAAGAAATACCTGTGCCCTGGGTAAATACAACATATGCCAGTAAACATGGTCACAGAGCTGCGAAGCAAGATTAAGGGAAAGTTTTAAGGTTTTACCACAGACACTCAAAGTATATATATATATATATATATATATATACTGTATATATACAGTGCCTTGCAAAAGTATTCGGCCCCCTTGAACTTTGCGACCTTTTGCCACATTTCAGGCTTCAAACATAAAGATATAAAACTGTAAATTTTTGTGAAGAATCAACAAGTGGGGCACAATCATGAAGCAAAACAGCTCGAGCTCAGTGAGGTTGGATGGAGAGAGTTTGTGAACAGCAGTTTTCAGTTCTTTTCACAGATTCTCGGTTGGATTCAGGTCTGAACTTTGACTTGGCCATTCTAACACCTCGATATGTTTATTTGTGAACCATTCCATTGTAGATTTTGCTTTATGTTTTGGATCATTGTCTTGTTGGAAGACAAATCTCCGTCCCAGCCTCAGGACTTTTGCAGACTCCATCAGATTTTCTTCCAGAATGGTCCTGTATTTGGCTCCATCCAACTTCCCATCAATTTTAACCATCTTCCCTGTCCCTGCTGAAGAAAACCAGGCCCAAACCATGATGCTGCCAACACCATGTTTGACAGTGGGGATGGTGTGTTCAGGGTGATGAGTTGTATTGCTTTTACGCCAAACATAACGTTTTGTGTTGTTGCCAAAAAGTTGGATTTTGGTTTCATCTGACCAGATCACCTTCTTCCACATGTTTGGTGTGTCTCCCAGGTGGCTTGTGGCAAACTTTAAACAACACTTTTTATGGATATCTTTAAGAAATGGCTTTCTTCTTGCCACTCTTCCATAAAGGCCAGATTTGTGCAGTATACGACTGATTGTTGTCCCATGGACAGAGTCTCCCACCTCAGCTGTAGATCTCTGCAGTTCATCCAGAGTGATCATGGGCCTCTTGGCTGCATCTCTGATCAGTCTTCTCCTTGTATGAGCTGAAAGTTTAGAGGGACGGCCAGGTCTTCATAGATTTGCAGTGGTCTGATACTCCTTCCATTTCAATATTATCGCTTGCACAGTGCTCCTTGGGATGTTTAAAGCTTGGAAAATCTTTTTGTATCCAAATCTGGCTTTAAATTTCTCCACAACAGTATCTCGGACCTGCCTGGTATGTTCCTTGTTCTTCATGATGCTCTCTGCTCTTTAAACGGACCTCTGAGACTATCACAGTGCAGGTGCATTTATACGGAGACTTGATTACACACAGGTGGATTATTTTTATCATCATTAGTCATTTAGGTCAACATTGGATCATTCAGAGATCCTCACTGAACTTCTGGAGAGAGTATGCTGCACTGAAAGTAAAGGGGCTGAATAATTTTGCACGCCCAATTTTTCAGTTTTTTATTTGTTAAAAAAGTTTGAAATATCCAATAAATTTCGTTCCACTTCATAATTGTGTCCCACTTGTTGATTTTTTACCAAAAATTACAGTTTTATATCTTTATGTTTGAAGCCTGAAATGTGGCAAAAGGTCGCAAAGTTCAAGGGGGCCGAATACTTTAGCAAGGCACTGTGTATATATATATATATATATATATATATATATAATATATATATATATATATATATATATATATATATATACACACTCACCGGCCACTTTATTAGGTACACCTTGCTAGTACCGGGTTGGACCCCCTTTTGCCTTCAGAAGTGCCTTCATTCTTTGTGACATAGAAGGTGTTGGAAACATTCCTCAGAGATTTTGTTCCATATTGACTTGATAGCATCACGCAGTTGCTCCAGGTTTGTTGGCTTGACATCCATAATGCCAATCTTCCTTTCCACCAAATTCCCAAAGGTGCTCTATTGGATTGAGATCTGGTGACTGGAAATGACGTATGTGTCGCACAGCTACGCATAGTGGCATAGTGTAGGCATAGTGGTGTGACACATACCTAATTTCCTGCCCCTTGGTATCACCACATCCGAAGAGCTGGAACACACACACTGTCTTCTTTGAAAGAAGCAACGTGACAGCTATAGATACGAATTGCTGGATAGACTTAGTGCCGGTCAGAGGGCACTTTTAAATGTGAGTTGGCACTTTTACATTGGATGTTTTTATTAATTGAATAAATATGTTGCGTAGTGTTGGCATTTTCTTATTTCATGACTGAGTGAAAGGTAAGACCTTAATAGACTTTAATAGTGGACACAGGATCCCTGGAGGATTGGATGATCACGTTTATATTTGATGGTTATCTGGTGAGTGAGAATTCTGAATGGCGGAGGATTAAACACAAGATTTCCTGTGGACAGCATGCACAAGCACTGAATTTAGCAATCACCACTTTACATGGATGGACATTTTATGTTAATGTTTAGGATCTTTGTTCTAATATTTGTACACAGAACACAGTGGTGTTGATATATTTGCATAAGTATATTTGCATAAGTATAATGTTACATATTGTGTTGGTGCAGCTTTTTATATATATACTCATTAGCACACACCACAAATATAGTGGAGTCATTTCAGCTGCTGTTGACAACACAGGAATTAAATAGAATTTAATTTTTGATCAGTCATTTTGCGCTGGTGACATATTTAGTGCTTAAAGGGGAACTGCAGTCTGCTCACATAATTTGTAATAAAACATCTTTGCCATTCTGCAGCTTACCTCCAACCACTTTGCATGTTATTTTATATATACTGTGATTCTGTACTTGCCAAATATGCTGCAGAAATCTCCCTCCACCAAGTTTGGCTGCAACCATTTTAACTGTGGGCAGCTGAAGCTGCTGCCTGTTTACTTCCTGGATTTACACAGACACACAGAGGCACACCTCCAGCTCTGCAGCTCTCCCTCTTATGACTCATCCCCCCTCTCTTCCTGGCAGACTCTCACCAGAGTGAGAGAGAGAGCTGTGCATGATGTCATAAGCCTAGGCTTTTTACCAGACAACAAACAAGAAGTGGACTGTATACAGTATTTACTGGAAGAAAATAAATATTTTACTATCCAAAGTTAAAACAAAAAGGGCAAAAGATTCCATAGATGGAAAGTTGAAAAAATTACTAAAGGTCTGCTATAACCGGTTCCTGACCAGTGCACGACGATGTACGGCCACAAAATGGCGCGGCTGCGAATATGGACGTACAGGTACATCCCCTATAATTTGCGAGCCACCGGTGTCCTGCGATCGGGTAACAGAGCCGAAGAATGGGGAGATGTTAGTGTAAACACATCTCCCCATTCTGCCTAGGTGACACTGATTGTGTTCCCTGTCATCGGGAACAATGATCAGTGACGTGTCACGGCAAGTCATGCCCCCTAACAGTTACAAGCACTCCCTAGGACACCCCCTACAGGTTAACCCATTCATATGACAGGTTAACCCATGTCATATTTACAGTAATCAGTGCATTTTTATAGCACTGCTTGCTGTAAAAATGACATGGTCCCAAATTGGTGTCAAAAGTGTCCGATGTGTCCGCCATAATGTCGCAGTCGTGATAAAAATCGCTGATCGCCACCATTACTAGTAAAAAATATATATATATTTATAAAAATGCCATAAGAAATGGTAATGCATTTTGAAGCTACAGCTTCTTCATCAGACCACTGTCTGATGAAGAAGCTGTAGCTTCAAATGCATTACCATTCTTTGCCACTGTAAATAATCACATTTCCTGTTCCTGTGAAGACACGACCAGCTGCTTTTCGTTTCCTGCTTCCCGGTTCCCAGCTTTCTCTGGATCCCTGTAAGATCACACCAGTGCCCCAGGCTGCAAAGAGAAAACAGGACCCTAAATAGGATGTTTATGAGACTCCAGGACTGGCGATTTTCACCACATTCATCTAATTTATCTTGTGAGTTACTACTTGTTCTTATTAAATATATGATTTATACTCAGGGCCGGACTTACCATTGGGCTTGACTGGGCTAAAGCCCATGGGCCCCGCCCAATAGGGGGCCCCTCTAAAAAAAAAAAAAATGTTTTTTTTTTTTTAGGGGTCCGGAGGTCCCCAGGGCCCGGACAGCAACCCTTCCTTTTTTTATTTATTTTTATAAAAAAATATGTTTTTTATATATTTATATATATATATATATATATATATATATATATATATATATATATAATCATTATTATTATTATTATTAAAGGGCCCAGAGGTCTCCAGGGCCCCTGGATGGCAACCCCCCTTTTTTATAAAACAATTTACATTTTTTTATATATATATTTTTTTTTATTAAAGGGCTCAGAGGTCCCCAGGGCCCCATGTGGCAACCCCCCCTTTTTTTTTTTTTTTATAAATGTTTATTTTTTTATTTTTGTTTATATTTTTTTATTTTTTATTAAAAGGCCCAGAGGTCCTCAGACCCCCCGGATGGCAACCTCCCTTTTTTATGTATTTTTTATAAATGTTTATTTTTTTTATTTTTTTTTAGGTGTCTGGAGGTCCCCAGGGCCCCGGACAGCAACCCCAACTTTTTTATTTTTTTATAAAAAAAATATGTTTTTATATATTATATATATATATATATATATATATATATATATATATATATATATATATATATATATATATATATATATATATATATATATATATATATATAAATAAAAATGGGCTAACTTTACTGCCTATTTTTTTTTTTAATTCATTAAATTAATTTTTTCCCAAAAAAATGCATTTAAAAAGACTGCTGCGCAAATACAGTGCAACATAAAATATTGCAACAACCGCCATTTTATTCTCAAGGCCAAGGTCTTTACTAAAAAATTATATAATCTTTGGGGGTTCTAAGTAATTTTCAAGCAAAAATAAATAATGATTTTAACTTGAAAAGAGCTGTCAGAAAAAGGTTTGGTGTTTAAGTGGTTAAAAATTCCTAATTTACATACAGAAGAAGTTAATTCCTTTGAAGAGATACAGGGGCAGATTCACGTAGATCGGCGCATTATCATTCCGGCGTAGCGCACCACTTTTCCGTTAGACTTGCGCAATCTAGCCGCGTAATCCGGCGATTCACGTAGCTTTTACGCAAGAGCTTGCGCAAACGTAAGGTTTTTTCCGGAGGCGTAAGGAGGAGTAATACAAATTGGGAGGGACGTGGGCGTGTTACATTGAAATGAGCCGTGACCCCATGCAAATGAAGGGCCGGCCGACTCGCGCATGCGCGCGTGAAGGAAACCATGTCAGCTCCGTTGTGCGCATGCTCACAACTCGGGAGCGGCGCAATCAGTGAAATTGGAAATGGACTAGGGCAACTTTATGAACTACGCAGACAGCATAAATATACACACACAAATGCACTTCCTTTGCAAAAATACATCCCTTTGTATCCCTCCCTATACAGCAAGGTGCTTTTGTTTGTTTGTGTCTTTGAGATATTTGGGGACTGTTTTGCAGAGTGATTTTTGTCTTTTATGTGTTTTCTTTGTTGTTATTTTGTTTAAATTATATTTTTGCTGGGCATTTTTTATTTACATTATATTTTTGCTGGGCATTTTTTTTTTTTGCTCGTCATTTATTTAATTTTTTTTGGTTCTGTTTGTGTATGATTTTGGAATGTGGGGGTGATATTCCTGCGGGGAAAAAGGGGTGTCACCCTCATTTGTGGTGGAGAAGTGATCCCCAGGTCTGTGTGAATGGTGTATGAATGTACAGTGACATAATTGGAGCCGTGGCGTGGCGTTGCAGCTCACAAGTCCTGCATGGTGGACTGGTGCCAATCCAATGTGATGAGGATGTGGGGTGTGTGTGCTAGGGACCACAGTGGTGTGCATGCATGCATTCTCATTGTGCCATGATTAATGTGTGTGTTTAACGTGCAAAGATGCATAATGTGAGCTGGCATGAGATGGGGTACCAGTGCATATGCAGAGTCACCTTGAAGGGAAAAGACAGGAGGATGTTAGTCATGCATGTGCCACTTGTGAGGTGTGCATCACGGGAGGGGATAGTCATGCCTGACTCCCATGTCACTCACCAACCAGCCAGCTGTCCCCATACATGTTCTGTTCGAAATCTGTGGGGATGGGGCTCTGATTGTATATGTAGCTGTCATGGGTGTCATGGGTGGTGCCATGTGTTGGGCTGCTGATGTCCTCCTGCAGGGTTGTGGTAATTCCATGATGGCATGAGGGGGGAATCTGAAGATGCGAGACACCTCAGAATCACTCATGCCAAAGATGTCTATGCGTGTGTGATATATCAAGTGAAGAGTGAGGGGCTTGTATCAGATAAGAATATTGTATTAGATTAATTTAAATTGTAAATATTATGTAAGCAAATA
This sequence comes from Rana kukunoris, assembly GCA_029574335.1. Lineage (NCBI taxonomy): Eukaryota > Metazoa > Chordata > Amphibia > Anura > Ranidae > Rana > Rana kukunoris. The sequence continues at coordinate 175,514,357 of CM056051.1, forward strand.
AAAAAAAAAAAAAAACATCTCCCGTGCCCTCCTTAGTGCCATCCTCCGTGCCCTCATCCTTCTTGTTCATCTAAAGTCAGTAGTATAGCTATGCGCGACGATGCACCTGGCATGTTGGCATACAGATTGTTGGGCAACACGTGTGACTGCTGAACTCCTCACTAACAGTGTTGCTTTATCTGACAATTAGACTTTTTTTCAAAATTTAGACCAGCTTTTAGGTCCTCTAACTTTAGACAGGACATTTTGCAGTTGCGCACATCGCGTAGCCTGCGCAGCAACTGCGTTTTTTTGTGAATCCCCGTAACTCCCTCATTAGCATATTTGACTAGCAAATCAATGGTGTGTCTAGCGCAGTTTTGCGCGAAGGGAAGCGAATGTCTAATTCAATTACGCCGGACCAAAAAACGTAGATTTCTGGCGTATATTGTTTTGTGAATCGCGTCCAACTATACGCACGCGCACATTTAGACTTACGCACGCGCAACAGCAGTTGCGCAGGCGTAATCGCTCTGTGAATCTGGCCCACAATGTTTAGACTTAACTTTCCACTGATAAAGAATGTTTCCAAAACTTGGCAGATTGCCCAGACTGACTTTTGGCTGAGAGCAGACAGGAAATTCTTTGCATACCAAAGTGCAGAGAGAAAATTCTTTTCATGTGAAAGATCGTGAAACCCTGTATCAAGAATCGCAATGGGAAAAAGATCGCGATAACGATTCTTGGCGATTAATCGTGCAGCTCTAATATATATATATATATACATATATATATATTTATTATTATTATCATTATTATTAAAGGCCCCAGAGGTCTCCAGGGCCCCTGGATGGCAACCCCTCTTTTTTTTAATAAAAATATTTACATTTTCTTTATGTTTTTTATAAATGTTTATTTTTTATTAAAGATGAGAGTCACCCCCCCCCGCTCAACAACTTCAATGTGCACCCCCCCCCGCTCAACAACTTTAATGCACCCCCCCCCCCCGGTCAACAACTTCAATTCGCCCCCCCCCCCTTCTTCAACACTCAAGCCCAGGGGCCCCCATCACCCTAAGTCCTGCCCTGTTTATACTGCACTCAGTCTGGCACCCCTCTGTTCTCATTCCTACGCAGAGCCCATCGCTTCACTCTAAGGGAGCTGCCTCCAGGTGCTACAGTAATCATACAAGATCTCCGATCATTTATGGACATTATGTTTTAAACAAATGTTTTAATACTTTTATTACTCACACACACACATTTTCGGTATACCTATATTAAAGTTGCTATATAATTTTATGTTATCACCATATCTTTTTTTAATTCCATATTCTTTGTTAATTTTCTTTGTCATATAAAAACAGGTTACAACCGTATTAATCCATTTAATTAAAATGTCTTCTTTCACATATATCATAACTTTTTCAGTATCCCACATCTATTCTATTTCCTTTCCCCGGCCCTCCCTCCTCCCTCCCCTCCACTTTACTATCCAAGTTAATGGGTTTTCCTTTCATATGGGGTATCCCATTTTTACCAAATTCCCTGATATTTCTTCTCTTGGTATATACTACTTTCTCCTTCCATATTTTGGTAACTGTGTTAACCCACTCTCTTACTGACGGGGGATTCTCTGCTTGCCATCTTTGAGCTATTAGTTTTCTTGCTTGAAAGAGGCACCTTAACACTGCTATTATTGTACTGGCTACTTCACTTATTTCTTCCCCTAATCCCAAAATTCACATTCTGGGGTCCATCTCCAACTCTGGAGTCCATCTCCAACAATTTCGGGCATCTCCATAGCATATGTAGTAAGTCCCCCATATCCTGACACCTGGAGCTACTCTCCACCCAAAATTAAATAATCTTTTTGGTGTATAGAATCACCATATCTAGAGCCGCTGTTCACCCCTGATTCCATGTGACTGGCTGATTAGCAATTTGTGTTACCAAGCAATTAAACAGGTGTACCTAATAAAGTGACCGGTGAGTGCAAATATACACTATGGGCCAGATTCAGGTAGTCCAGAGCATCTTTGCTCTGGAGTAACGCTTCTCATTTGCGTTGCGCTGCAGAAATTTTAGGAGCAAGTGCTGTCATTCACGAAGCACTTGCTCCTAAAGTTGCGGCAGCGCATCACAAATGAGCCGGCGGAATTCAAATTTGGCGGGTACGGGGCGTGTAGTATGCTAACTACGCGCGATCCCGCCGCCAACGTACTGCGCATGCGTCGAGTGTCAAAACATCCCCGTGCGCATGCTCCAAAATCTGTGAATGAACGTCAATGACGTCACATTCCCATTCATGACCGGTTTACGCAAGCGACGTTTTTTTTTTTTTCCCGACGCGATGACGACGCCTATACCTAACATAGGATACTCCAACCCCATGTAGGTATATCTATGCGCCGCGTATCCCGTCCGGAAACGTCGTATCGTCATTGCGTCGCGCCGGATTTCGATCGTGAATTGCCGATTTCCGCTCATTAACATATTTTTTGAGCGTAAATCGGCGGGAACGCCCCCGGCGCTATTTTTAAGTTGAAGTAACGATGCGATGGCGAAACTCAGTTACGCTGCTCGCATCGGAACTTCAACCCGGCGTTTCTTGTTTTCTGGTTACAGAAAACAGAAACGCCGGCTCAAAGTCACAGTTAGGCTGGCGGATCACTCGATCCGCCAGCGTAACTGTTCCTGAATCTGGCCCCTAATTGTCAAAAGTATTGGGACACCTGCCTTTGCACGCACATGAACTTATCCCAGTCTTAGTCCGTAGAGTTCAATATTGAGTTGGCTCATCCTTTGCAGGTATAACAGCCTCAAACTCGCTTATCCATGTCTTTATGGACCTTGCTTTGTGCACTGGTGCATGCTGCCAATTTGTGGGAACAGTTTGGGGATGGCCCCTTCCTGTTCCAAGATGACTGCACACTGGTGCACAAAGCAGGGTCCATAAAAACATGGATGACTGCAAATGTTTCCACTGGGTCCCCTGGTAACACGCTGCCAGGCACCAAGAGCCACCTTCTACAAAAGATGACATTTCAGGATGATGCTGAGGCCTTATTATATACTTTTGAAAAAAACTGGGCCTAGCTGAAAGACCTCTGGGCTGTGCTTGTTGCACCACTGTTAACAGGAAACTCCCAAAAGGCATATTTCTTATACTTGTCTGCTGAGGATACCCAACATTATGACAAACTAAAAGCTGAGGTCTTGTGGCATCTGGGGGTCACAACTGCAGTGAGAACGCAGCGAGTACATAGCTGGTGTTTATGAGGCAGAAGGATCCCTTCGCTCCAAAATGTATGATCTACATTGACTTTGATGCTGAGTAAAAAAATAATACTCAATATTTATCATCAATGGTAACATAATCTCCACCTGACCCAGTCCCACCGTCTCCCCTAAGGTCATCATTCCGTGCCAAATTATCACATGTCCCATACTAACCATTTCCGTGAGGACTTAAATGTCAGATATGGTAGGTACTGCATGTCTAACCTGTACCATCCTATCAAATTTAATGAACATCTGAGATGGTCGAGTTGAAAACAAAGTTCTATTTGGTTTGTGATTATTTGGCATGGAATGATGCCCTTCTAAGTCCTACCGCATACCTCCTGCCCTGCTATTTTACTGCCCTAGGTTTTAGTAACTGGTCTGGTAGTATAACTTAAATAGTTGTCCTTTTGGGACAACTGTGTCATTTAGTAGCATAATAAATACATGGGACAGCTGTATCATTTGGAATTAAATAAAAACTTTAAACCATTCAGTTTGTGAAACTTACCTGCTGCACTAGGGCTGCTATTTCCACTCCCCCGCCTTCTTCTCAAATCTCGAATAGCTAAGACACTGGAACACAAACACATTGCCTTAAGTTCGGTATAAGCAGCACAATGAAAGTGAAAGGCAAACCATTTGAAGGCAGTCAGTGCGCACATGCTCATGCAATATATCAGGAAAGCACAGACCACACATGAGTGCACCTTGGAGGATTGTCTCCTGTCAGGGTTTCACTACCTGAACAGGTGTCAAAACTGGCTCAAGCTGCTGTATTTATTTACTTATAAGAAAGAATGTTATAAAATGATGCCAGTCATTTGTCATTTCCATAATTTAAACAGTGCACTTTAAACATAATTACCATAGGATTTTTTCCTAGTTACCGTGTTTCCCCCGAAAATAAGACGTACTCTGAAAATAAGCCGTAGCGGGATTTCGAGACAAGATCGAAATATAAGACACCCCTCCGAAAATAAGACGTAGCGATGTAGTGTCGAATCTCCGAAAATAAGACGTGGCGAATCTCCGATAATAAGACGTAGTGTCGTATGCGTAACGGCGCGGCGCGGAGCGGGAAACAACACGTGATAGGCATACAGTACTGTACTTGAACTGAAGTGAGGAGAAGAACGCTGTGTAAAGCTGTAAAGCTTCTCCCAGCACTGACCAGCAAACCCCTCTCTCACCCCACACAAACACCAGGGGATAGGGGGAAAAGCTGCTACTGAGCCCAAAGAGATCACCCCAGCTCCACTTTGCTCCACATCAGCTTTGCTGGCCTATCTTTCTGTACAGCCAGACAAGATGAGTGCAAAGAGAAGAAGTTGGATATCCGAATGGTCCAAAAATGGCGTGCAGAATACAATAATCTCAGTCTACAGGTGGACAGAGGAAATGCTAAGAAGCGCAAGTGTGGTTCAAGTAGGCAACCTTTATTTTCTGTAATAAAAATAAGACACCCCCCGAAAATAAGCCATAGTGTGATTTCTTGAGGAAAAAAAAATATAAGACGGTGTCTTATTTTCGGGGAAACACGGTAGTTGCAAACCATTATTTGTATTTTTTAAGTTAAATCTGTTTTGTTTTGGTTGTTTTGTTATGCAGCTTGCGAACCAGGCTGCTTGCTTGTTTACTAACCCTATACTTGTAGTACTGGAGGTGGCAATAGTGGTTATACTGAATCTGCTGCTAATATACATACAGACACAGGAAAATGAAGGCCTACATTGGTACTTGGAGACTCCTATACTCCCACCACCAAAATGTTTTGTCTTTCCGCCCTCTGATGGCACCTACATCGTGGCAAGGAGATTTTGCTGCTAATATATCTAGTCTCCCAAAATGTTCATGTAATCTCCAGGCCACAGTGTTGGCAACATGGCACTTGTAAGTTGGCACTCTGGAAAGCCAACACCCACGATGAGGAAGGAAAGACTGTAACTGCTTTGCCGTAAGTCAGAAGTAGGTGAGCAACTGCTCAACTGCCCACTTACTCCCAGACGATGTCCTAGGTGACGAAACGCGTCGGTAGGACTTCACTGTTATCATACTACAATATCAAGCGCTTTTACATCTTCCTAAATAGTTACGCTATGTGGCCCCTTTTTTTCTCGTATTACATGATACATATGCTTCGATAACATCCTGGGACTTCCTGGACCACTAGTCTCCACGAGATTACCCTGCAAGGACGTCACCCTCCTTAGTGGTGTATACTAACCTGTTGGTATCCAGCCATCCTTGGTTCAGCCATTTGGACTGTACTAAGATTGTCCAGTTCCCATTGTGGTGTCACCACAAAAAGCCTGTGTGACCCATAGAACGTAAGATTAGCGCTACAATTTTGTTGAGCCCACTTACTCCCCCATCCATCATTGATTTTCATTCATTTATGTGCCTCTTGTTTTATTTGCCAATTTAGTGAAAGTACCACTGGAATGAGTGGATGAGGATTCATTGTGACAGAATCCTATAAGTCAAAGACTTCACAGGTACGTATTACCATCCACATCTTTTAGGATGTATGAATAACAGCAAACTTGTATGTAGGAATGCACCGATAGTGGTATTGGATGCAAATATTTTTTTTTATCTGTACTCGTCAATACCAAATACCATTCAGGTGCGTCCAGGTGCCACAAGGGAGCGTGACGCCTGCTTCACAGCTTATTAGGAAGCCGGGCCTCCCGGATTCTTGATTGACGAGCACAGATAAAAAATTACTCGTATCCATTACTGGTATCAGTGCATCCATACATAGAGGGAATCTCAAGTGATGCATGTTCCTTTAAACATAAAATCTAGACAGCTGTATAGAACACGTATACACTTTTCCAGATCATTATATATTGTAGTGCAAAGTTGCAGTAACAGAAATGGAAATAGTATTAGACATCACGACTAATGCCGCGGACATTGCACCAACAAAACCGTGGATTTTTGTTTCCGACGGATGTTGGCTTAAACTTGTCTTGCTTACACATGGTCACACAAATGTTGTCGGAAATTCCGATCACCATCGTATAACACGTACGACAGCACTATAAAAGGGAAGTTCAATACCAAGTGCGCCACCCTTTGGGCTCCTTCTGCTAATCTCATGTTAGTAGAAGTTTGGTATGAGACTATTTGCACTTACAGTATATGTCATCTACTGCTTTTCCCGATCTCTCAGGGTCCTGGACCAGATTGTGCTCCCTATTATATGGACTCCTCAGGCTACCAATTTTTCCTGTCAAATAGTTGATGTGTGCCCTGGGGTACAAAGGCTTTTCCATTTTCGCCAGTTTATCCAGTGTTGCCTTTCTCTTTATTTTGTTATGACCCCTAATAAATATCAATTTTTTTCCACAAATACTTGCCTATGTGTTTTACTTCAAAAAGGACAGTTTGTTTGTGAGTAGTCAGGTACATTTCAAAAATGAAAAAGAGGGGTGTACTGCACTAATTCGATAAATAGTAAAGCGGCAACTGAAAATGTTGTACAACACTAATACTAATGGTCAAAGGAAGAGCTGCGCTGTTGTAAGCTAAAATGTGACACTAGTGACAATGAAGTGCTAGATAAAGATCAATTAAAATTATGAAACACCGACTGAGTGAAAAAAAATCATATCTGTAAATAGGTCAAGTGAATAAATAGCAGTCCGTGTGAACAAACCCAAAAAAATCCTTAGGAATACCATTAACAATCGCGTCAAAGGTAAAAAAAATGTGAATATATAAAAAAAAATACTAATGCAAAGTGTCCATATAAACCTAAATATCCCCAATGTTCAACAAATCCAATAGTCCAAAAAAAAGTGCCGCTTACCAGATGGATGTGATCTCTAATTATAGGAGATCAATAAGCGCATATGGTTGATATCCCAGCCTGGGGTCTCTATTGGTAGCATAAATCCCTCAGTATAGTTCAATATTGCATAGAAGATGTCTCAAACAACGTAGCAATTCAGGATGCACCACATAAAAAAGGAAGGGACTGGCATAGCGTAAAACCCTTAATTTTTTTAAGTAGTAACGTAAAAATGCACACTTACATCTAAGAAGTGAGATAAGGCATATAAAATACAATCAAGCCGGCCGGCTCTTCGATTCAGCAACCCGTATCTTCTAGGTCTGGCGCACAACGCGGTGATGTCAGAACCTCGTTCCTCCCAAAGTTTCATCACTAGAGGTATAATACAAGTATTTGCACCCACTTCCGGCCATAGACTCCCGCTTCGGTCACGCCCCTTACCGTCCCTCCCCGCGCTGTCTTCTGGGAAATGCACAGGTCCCAGAAAACAGAGGGGTCCAGTTAGGACGCGCAGTGCGACTCACGCATGCACAGTAGGGAACCTGGAAGTGAAGCCACAACACTTTTCTTCCTGATTCCCTCACCGAGGATGGTGGCGGGGGCAGCCGAAAGCCAAGCGATTGATCGGCTTTGGCTGCCGACATCGCGGGCACCCTGGACAGGTAAGTGTCCATTTATTAAAAGTCAGCAGCTGCAGTATTTTTAAGCTGCTGGCTTTTAAAAAAAAAATTAGGCAGACCTCCTAATTTCCATTTTTTCTTATTTGCTATCTCTTTAAAAAAAATTCCAATCACCAAATCTCACCTTTGCACGTACAAGTATTCAAAAAGCAAAACTCTGCATATTTGAATACTGTTTTTTCATATCAGTGCCATTGGCAGCCAAGTAAACGAGTACGTCACTTCCGGGTTACTACATTTGGGGACTCGATTGAATACGAATCTGGCTTTGTTTGCAACTCTGGCCTGCCGACAAACGTACCAGCTGGTCGCTTCAGGCTCCCGATGGGACTGGAGACCCGGGCGAGTCAGTGGAATGTGGTGGGGGGGGGGTGCATCCTCTCCCACTCCCTATGATAACAGCCAAGCTGCTGCTGAGCCGCATCGGTTGTTATCATGACAAAGTTGACCACTGTAACGGTCGCCACCGTTTACGACCTTCCATCCAACCACGACAAGCTTATCTGACACACTCCGACAATACTGCATACACGATCAATATCAATTCCCAGAATAAGACGAGACAGAGCTACGTACTTGCTTCCAAAGATATAACGATTTATTGGTATTTTCTCAGCTTGTTATACAGTTTCAAGCATAATGCAGTTAATCACAGGACAATGCAATCTCCATCCCCCTTCACACCGTGGGAGGCTTCAATCAGATTAAAAGGCATTCAGGTAAGCTATTTATGTAGACACGTCGGCACCGCATCATCAATAGAGTTCAATTAACCTTTAGAATAACACAATAGGGTAAACAGAGAGCTTCACACAATGAAAGAGTCTTTCTTGCAATTAACACCTATTCAACAGAATGTGTCTTTCACATTGAAGAGCCCAACCTACTTAACATTTCAATAGTCGGTTACACAGAGAGATGTGTCACTGTCTTGTTAACCTGGTCTCAAGTCCACATGAACCACTTTTGTAATATTCCAGTCCTGCAATATGAATTATTATTAATGTCCCATCTCATGTAATATATGAATTATGATTCTTTGTCACCCTATGGCCCTAGTGGACATAAGGTGACCCTAGACATAGGAATATCTCAGTCTGTCACGGTTCATTCCGTTACAACCACCAGCTTTAAAAATGGTACTGGGGTGAAGGCTGCAGCTGCATATCACTTCCTCAATGCGCTGTACAGATACGTTATTTTGCGGGAAGTGATATGCTACAGGATTTATTTGAGCTTTAATTAGTAATATTTTTTTCCTTGCACGGTGTGCCATTCATTGGCTGAGAACAATCAGCTAATCTCTCAGCCAGAGGATGGACGACAGGATTGTGATCAGCACAGCAGAAGCCAGATGTCGTTAATCTGACTTCAGAGCAAAAAGGATCCTAGCAAGTCCCAGGTAAGAGGACAGATCATTGCTAAACAGTATGTGCTTTAACAGCTCCCCCTCTTTTATTTCTTAATCCCATTCTTAAATCAGTTTCCTCAGTCCCCCTGCATATCACAATCCCCCCTTCACATCACAGTTAACCCTTTACAGTAGTGTTCTGAACCCCCCCTTCACAATGGTATCTTGAATCTTCTCCCCCACCTTCACAGCACCTCCCCACAGCTGTATCCTCTGCCCCTCTTCACATCTCAACCCCCTGCAACTCTGCCCTCGTTCACATCATACCCCCTGGCCTCTATGGCTTCCTTCACATTACACAGCTCTCACACCTCTGGCCCCTTTACATTACACAGCCCCCTGCCCCTCTGGCCCCCTTCACATTACACAGCCCCCTGCCCCTCTGGCCCCCTTCACATTACACAGCCCCCTGCCCCTCTGGCCTCCTTCACATTACACAGCCCCGTGCCCCTCTGGCCCCCTTCACATTACATAGCCCATTGCCCCTCTGGCCTCCTTCACATTACACAGCACCCTACATTTCTGCCAGTTTCACATCTTAACCTCCCCCCACAGCTCTGCCCTGTCACATTACAGCCTCCACAGCGCTGCCCCTTGCTACCTTATTTGGGCACACAGAGCTGGAGACACAGCAGCATTAAATAGTGAGCAGGAGTGGGAGGTGCTGAAGTTTGTCATTGATTGCTAGGACTGCCTAGCAACCAATCTCCTGCTGGTTAACTTGGAAAGTTATCTTCAGAAGTTATCTTCAGAAGCTCTATTCTTGCCCAATATTTAGGGCTGCTGTGTCTCTGGCTCTGGAACGGTTCTGCCTCCTGCTCTTCTCTCCGATGTGATAGTGACAGCGGCAGAGGCAGGGAGACAAAGCCGGCACCTAAATAGCTGGACTGCGGCGGTCCAGATGGCACAGTGACTCGGTCTGCATTCAGCCCACAGTCTGCCATTTTTAGTGATGTCTGCTTTAAATGTTAAATAGATGTTTGTTAACATTATGCTTTGTGTTTGTGTTAGTGTTTGTGTTAGGCACTCACCACTGCCAGATGGCGTTACTCGATCTGGAAAACATGAATGTAAAGCAAACCATAAGTCGCACATCCATAGTCGTAAAAAAAAAAAAAAAACCTGTGAGCTTGAAACAACCATATAACTGCAATATATAATGATATATTTCATTTTACTCACTGATGTTCAGTTGGACCCTTGCTGCTGACTCCAGGGACATCCTCACCTGCAAGCAGGCCATCCCTCAGCTCTGCCTCTCACTGTCTGAAGATCACAGCCTTTCCTCCAGTAGACTGGGCCAGGAGATGCTTCTCTATCTTTTTATTTACTGTCGCCCGACGATCATAAAACCTGCAAATGAAAAAAACGATATAGTTAATACACGTTACAATATTATTTTGCATGTTACTTTTCTGTATGTGTCTGTGCTAAATAAATATTTTTACTTTTCATTGATTAGACTACTTTACTGTGTAATTTTCACATATATGTGTTCTAAGAGTGATATAATATTTGAATAATTACCTGTGCCTGACACCAGTGGTGGCCCTGCAAACCTTGGAGACTGCATTCACTGAGAGACTCGTTCCCAGGCTGCTCTCTTCGCCAAAGTTGAGATATTTAAGCTGAAGAGTCTCACTTTGTCTCTTTTCCCTGCAGCAACCAATGCATAATTCTCCTTTGGGGTAAGTACGGGGCCCCCTTGATCTTCTCTGTCTCTTAGTTTGCTGGCTCTGCTGCATGTCGACGTCAGCAATCTCTTCTGATGTAGGGGGGGACACATGCCTCCTTTTTTGGCCATGCTCCCTCTCCACTCCACGGGCACGTTCTCGTCCATGCCTTGGCTCCACTCCTGCATGTTGGCGTCAGCAATCCCTTCTGATGTAGGGAGGGACACATGCCTCCTTTGTTGGCCATGCTCCTGCTCCACTCCACCTCCATGGGCACGCTCTCTTCCATGCCTTGGCTCCACTCTGTCCCAAAATATTGCGTTTTGAAAAAACGCTGCGCAAATACTGTGTGACAATAAAAAAAAATTGCAACACCCACCATTTTATTCTATAGGACCCCTGCTAAAATATATACAGTACAGACAAAGTTTGGACACACTTCTCATTCCAAGAGTTTTCTTTATTTTCATGACTTTGAAAATTGTAAAGTCACACTGAAGTCATCAAAACTATGAATTAACACATGTGGAATTATATACATAACAAAAAAGTGTGAAACAACTGTTAAGAGGAGACTGTGTGAATCAGGCCTTCATGGTAGAATATCTGCTAGGAAACCACTGCTAAAGAAAGGCAACAAGCAGAAGAGACTTGTTTGGGCTAAAGAACACAAGGAATGGACATTAGACCAGTGGAAATCTGTGCTTTGGTCTGATGAGTCCAAATTTGAGATCTTTGGTTCCAACCACCGTGTCTTTGTGCAATGCAGAAAAGGTGAACGGATGGACTCTACATGCCTGGTTCCCACCGTGAAGCATGGTGGAGGAGGTGTGATGGTGTGGGGGTGCTTTGATGGTGACACTGTTGGGGATTTATTCAAAATTGAAGGCATACTGAACCAGCATGGCTACCACAGCATCTTGCAGCGGCATGCTATTCCATCCGGTTTGCGTTTAGTTGGACCTTCATTTATTTTTCAACAGGACAATGACCCCAAACACACCTCCAGGCTGTGTAAGGGCTATTTGACCAAGGAGAGTGATGGGGTGCTGCGCCAGATGACCTGGCCTCCACAGTCACCAGACCTAAACCCAATTGAGATGGTTTGGGGTGAGCTGGACCGCAGAGTGAAGGCAAAAGGGCCAACAAGTGCTAAGCATCTCTGGGAACTCCTTCAAGACTGTTGGAAGACCATTTCAGGTGACTACCTCTTGAAGCTCATCAAGAGAATGGCAAGAGTGTGCAAAGCAGTAAAGAAAGCAAAAGGTGACTACTTTGAAGAACCTAGATTATGACATATTTTCAGTTGTTTCACACTTTTTTGTTATGTATATAATGCCACATGTGTTAATTCATAGTTTTGATGCCTTCAGTGTGAATCTACAATTTTCATAGTCATGAAAATAAAGAAAACTCTTGGAATGAGAAGGTGTGTCCAAATCTTTGGTCTGTACTGCATGTATATATATATATATATATATATATATATATATATATATAATGTTTGGGGGTTCCAAGTAATTTAGTGTAGGAGCAGAGTATCAAGAGCGAAGTGTCAGAATTTGCCAGGAAGCCAAGTGGTTAATGCAGGGAAAGCATTACTGCGGAATGTCACCCAAACATGGATGTTTTGGCATTTATATTTCATTACAGACATACCTATATCGCAATTGCTCCTGACGAGTGGAAGTTATCGATGAAGCGTGCGTAGAGCTTTCCATCGATGTATTGTCACAGCTACTGTGTGTCTACTATGAGACTAACATGAAGAATTTTAAAACAACTTTATAATATCATGTGTGCAATCAATCATGTCTATATGCAAGTTTGGGCTAAATGTAATATATTTTTAATATATACCAGGTACTATGTAGGAACACTTATGTGTGTATATGTATATATATATATATATATATATATATATATATATTTAGGCCTCTTTCACACGATCAAATCTGTCCGCTGGAAACGGTCCGCTTCAGCAGACAGATTCGATCGTGTGTACGGCCGAGCCGACGGATTTGGCCACCCGACAGATTTCAAAGCATGCTTTGAAATCTATCGGGTGGGAATCCGTCCACCCGACATGTCTGCTGGTTAGTACACTTACCAGCAGACATGTCGTCCCGCACCGCCGCCGAATGGATTCGGCGCATGCGTGGAAGTGTTTTACTTCCTGGTGCGGTGACGTGGCGGCGTCAACGCCACCGCCACGTCACCGACACGTCAGCGCGCTCTCTGCTGGCAGGGATTTTGGTTTGCTCGTGTGTACACGCGAGCAAACCAAAATCCCAGCAGACAGATTAGTTCAAATCTGTCGGACGGACAGTTTTGAACAAATCTATTGCCTCGTGTGTACGAGGCCTAAGACATGTGTGGTTGCGGTTCGTTTAGTTCTTTCCCAATTAGAATAATAACGAATTTAAATTAATCCGAAAAAACAAAATTAAAATTCTGAAGTTTTCGAATAGTTTTCCAATTCAAAACGTTTTTGAATTTAGATCGTTTTCCAATTTCCATGGAGAATAAAATAGAATAGAAAATAAAGAAATAGAAATATAAATATATATAAATATATATACAGGGAGTGCAGCATTATTAGGCAAGTTGTATTTTTGAGGATTAATTTTATTATTGAACAACAACCATGTTCTCAATGAACCCAAAAAACTCATTAATATCAAAGCTGAATATTTTTGGAAGTAGTTTTTAGTTTGTTTTTAGTTTTCGCTATTTTAGGGGGATATCTGTGTGTCCAGGTGACTATTACTGTGCATAATTATTAGGCAACTTAACAAAAAACAAATATATACCCATTTCAATTATTTATTTTTACCAGTGAAACCAATATAACATCTCAACATTCACAAATATACATTTCTGACATTCAAAACCAAAACAAAAACAAATCAGTGATCAATATAGCCACCTTTTTTTGCAAGGACACTCATGCTGCCTGCCATCCATGGATTCTGTCAGTGTTTTGATCTGTTCACCATCAACATTGCGTGCAGCAGCAACCACAGCCTCCCAGACACTGTTCAGAGAGGTGTACTGTTTTCCCTCCTAGTAAATCTAACATTTGATGATGGACCACAGGTTCTCAATGGGGTTCAGATCAGGTGAACAAGGAGGCCATGTCATTAGTTTTTCTTCTTTTATAGCCTTTCTTGCCAGCCACGCTGTGGAGTACTTGGACGCGTGTGATGGAGCATTGTCCTGCATGAAAATCATGTTTTTCTTGAGGGATGCAGACTTCTTCCTGTACCACTGCTTGAAGAAGGTGTCTTCCAGAAACTGGCAGTAGGACTGGGAGTTGAGCTTCACTCCATCCTCAACCCGAAAAGGCCCCACAAGCTCATCTTTGATGATACCAGCCCAAACCAGTACTCCACCTCCACCTTGCTGGCGTCTGAGTCGGACTGGAGCTCTCTGCCCTTTACCAATCCAGCCACGGGCCCATCCATCTGGCCCATCAAGACTCACTCTCATTTCATCAGTCCATAAAACCTTAGAAAAATCAGTCTTGAGATATTTCTTGGCCCAGTCTTGACGTTTCAGCTTGTGTGTCTTGTTCAGTGGTGGTCGTCTTTCAGCCTTTCTTACCTTGGCCATGTCTCTGAGTATTGCACACCTTGTGCTTTTGGGCACTCCAGTGATGTTGCAGCTCTGAAATATGGCCAAACTGGTGGCAAGTGGCATCTTGGCAGCTGCACGCTTGACTTTTCTCAGTTCATGGGCAGTTATTTTGCGCCTTGGTTTTTCCACACGCTTCTTGCGACCCTGTTGACTATTTTGAATGAAACGCTTGATTGTTCGATGATCACGCTTCAGAAGCTTTGCAATTTTAAGAGTGCTGCATCCCTCTGCAAGATATCTCACTATTTTTGACTTTTCTGAGCCTGTCAAGTCCTTCTTTTGACCCATTTTGCCAAAGGAAAGGAAGTTGCCTAATAATTATGCACACCTAATATAGGGTGTTGATGTCATTAGACCATACCCCTTCTCATTACAGAGATGCACATCACCTAATATGCTTAATTGGTAGTAGGCTTTCGAGCCTATACAGCTTGGAGTAAGACAACATGCATAAAGAGGATGATGTGGTCAAAATACTAATTTGCCTAATAATTCTGCACTCCCTGTATTCTATTCCTTTATTTTCTATTCTCTTTGGAAATTCGAGAAGTTTTTGAATCAGAATAGTTTCCCACTTGCCAAAAATAATAAATATAACTTTTTAATTCGAAAACTTTTTGAATTCAACAACTATTTGAAATTGATTCAGAAACTTTTCATATTCATTAGAAAACGAAAAAACAAAACAAATCCCGAAAGCAAATGAAACAAATGAAACTAATTGAACTAAACAAATGTATGTAAATAACAAATCAAAACAAAATGAAACAATCTTTTTTTCATTCTGCACATGTCTAATATATATATGTATTTATTTTATGTTATATATTGTATATATACATTTATTGTCCCACATGCATCCATGTGCACCATTAAATAATACACACTAAAGATTCACTTGGTTCACACAAAGTCCCAACATCCCCCGTTCCCCTTCCCCCTCTTTTTTCTATATGATTCAGGGATGGAAAAAAACAAACTGTCTCATATAAAGTCCCAACGTTTTTATTTAATGAAATTTATAATCACTTTAACTGCAACACACCTAAAAAGTGAACAGTGAGTGTCTTTTAATTAAAAAAAGTCCTATTTAATCCTCGATTAACTTCTAGTCATAACTAGCCCTGATTAACTCTTCTATCTTCCGTTTTTTGCACTATACAGTGTGTGTATATATATATATATATATATATATATATATATATATATATATATATATACAGTGCAGAAAATAAGTATTTGAACACCCTGCTATTTTGCAAGTTCTCCCACTTGGAAATCACGGAGGGGTCTGAAATTGTCATCGTAGGTGCATGTCCACTGTGAGAGACATAATCAAAAAAAAATATTCCAGAAATCACAATCACAATGTATGATTTTATTAACTATTTATTTGTATGATACAGCTGCAAATAAGTATTTGAACACCTGAGAAAATCAATGTTAATATTTGGTACAGTAGCCTTTGTTTGCAATTACAGAGGTCAAACGTTTCTTGTAGTTTTTCACCAGGTTTGCACACACTGGAGGCAGGGCCGTCTCTACCATAGGGCAAACAGGGGCAGCTGCCCAGGGCCCTGTCACTGTTGGGGGCCCAAAGCAACCCCCTTTGAAAAAAAAAAATTTTTTTTTTTTTTTTTTTTTTTTTTTTTTTTAGGGGTCCGGAGGTCCCCAAGGCCCAAGATGGCAACCCCCCTTTTTTTATTTATTTTTAAATACAAAAATATATTTATTTTATATATTTTTATTTTTATTAAAGGGCCAATTTTTTTTAATATATTTTTATTTTTTATTAAAGGGCCAATTTTTTTAAGTGGTCCCCAGGGACCCGGAGGCCCCCGGGGCCCCAGATGACAACCCCCTTTTTTTATTTATTTTTAAATAAAAAAAATATATTTATTTTATATATTTTTATTTTTTATTAAAGGGCCAATTTTTTTAATATATGTTTATTTTTATTTTTTTTAAAGGGCCAATCTTTTTTAGGTGTCCCCAGGGGCCCGTAGTTCCCCAGGGCCCCAGATGACAACCCCCCTTTTTTTTATAAAAAAACTTGTTTTATAAAAAAAATAACTAATAATGTCATTATTATTAAAGGACCCAGAGTTCCCCAGGGCCCTGGATGGCAACCCCCCCTTTTTTTTATAATTTTTTTTTTATATTTTATTTCTTTTTTTTCTTTTTATTTAATAAATTATATATATATAAAATTAAAGGGCTCAGAGGTCCCCTGGATGGCAACCCCACTTTTTTTTTTTTATAAATGTTTATTTTTAATATATTTATTTTATTTTATTTTTTATTAAAGGGTCCAGAGGTCCCGGATAGCAACCCCCCTTTTTTTGTAATTTATTTTTTATAAAAAATAAAATATTAAAGGGCCCAGAGTTCCCCAGATGGCAACCCCCTTTTTAAAAAAAATTATATATTTTTTATTTCTTTTTATTAAAGGGCCCAGAGGTCCCCAGGGCCCTGGATGGCTACACCCCTTTTTTATATATATTTTTCTTTATTAAATCTTTTTTTTGTAAAGGGCCTCCCGCTTCTAAATTCGCGGCAGCCCCCCCCCCCGCTTCTCAATTTAAGGGGGCAGCACCCCCCCCGTTCTCTGCTCCAGGGGGCCCATGCCTGAAGCTGTGTAAGGGGCCCCATGATTCCTGATGGTGGCCCTGCCGCCCGTTAAGCCCCTGTGCTGCCCACAAATCAGGCTGAAAATCATCAGCGGCACGCAGCCAGCTGACAGTACTGCTTCCCTTCCCAGTGTTTTAAAATGTACAGCACCCCTGGTTTCCCTTTAGACGTGCACTTCTCCCTTCCTGCCACTGGGTGCTGCTTGTATATAAAAGTGAATTAGAATGTGATTTTATAACATCCCCAGTTTTCTCTTCCCGAGGCTGACTTCTTCATGTCCTGCTCCTCAAGGTATGTCACTGTTTGCTATATTGTAAATACAAGTTTTCTGAGAGTGTGCCCAAAGTCTTTATAATATTTGATGATTCACTGCAGGTCTGGTCAGTGTTTTAAAAAGTTTCTGTATTTTACACATGGCATGGCATGGGGTCACAGCACCGTCTGTCCATTCTGCTTTAGCACCATGGGACCCCAGGCCATGCCATGTGTAAAATACAGGAACTCTTTAAGTCACAAAGCAGCCCTGCAGTCCAGGTTGAGTAAGGCCTCAGAGCACATGGCATTACTGTCTGTATTTAACTGCTTGATGGGCTTATTTTGGGCCTGACTGGTTCACATGTATGTGTTTTGGCGGCCCACATTTGAATGGGCTGCCATGCCTGCATTTCCTGCAAAGAAAAGCGCATGCCTCATGTAATAGGCTGCACACATGGCACACATGTGCCCATCAAGCACTAAAATACAGCACTGTCTGTCCATTCTGCTGTCTGCTGTGACTTATCTGCAGTTCCCGCACTGTCAAACTTGCTGCATTTTTAGACGTTTAGGTCACGCTTTTAAAAACACAGTGCGTTTGTGTGTGCAAGAACTGCAGGTAAGTAGCATGGTGCAAAAGTAGAATGGATTTCAAGGTAGCTGATTTTTAAAATGCTGAATGAACCTTTTCTCTGCAGGAAACAAAGGCATGGCAGCCCATTCAAATCAATGGGCTACTGTGCCTGCACAAATGAGGGCCGCCAAAACACATACATGTGAACCAGCCAGGCCCAAAATAAGCTGGAGGGGGGGCCCAAAAAAAATGTTTGCCCAGGGCCCAAACCATATTAAAGACGGCCCTGACTGGAGGAGGGATTTTGGCCCACTCCTCCACACAGATCTTCTCTAGATCAGTCAGGTTTCTGGGCTGTCGCTGAGAAACACAGAGTTTGAGCTCCCTCCAAAGATTCTCTATTGGGTTTAGGTCTGGAGACTGGCTAGGCCACGCCAGAACCTTGATATGCTTCTTACAGAGCCACTCCTTGGTTATCCTGGCTGTGTGCTTCGGGTCATTGTCATGTTGGAAGACCCAGCCTCGACCCATCTTCAAAGCTCTAACTGAGGGAAGGAGGTTGTTGCCCCAAATCTCGCAATACATGGCCCCGGTCATCCTCTCCTTAATACAGTGCAGTCGCCCTGTCCCATGTGCAGAAAAACACCCCCAAAGCATGATGCTACCACCCCCATGCTTCACAGTAGGGATGGTGTTCTTGGGATGGTACTCATCATTCTTCTTCCTCCAAACACGGTTAGTGGAATTATGACCAAAAAGTTCTATTTTGGTCTCATCTGACCACATGACTTTCTCCTGTGACTCCTCTGGATCATCCTAATGGTCATTGGCAAACTTAAGACGGGCCTTGACATGTGCTGGTTTAAGCAGGGGAACCTTCCGTGCCATGCATGATTTCAAACATGACGTCTTAGTGTATTACCAACAGTAACCTTGGAAACGGTGGTCCCAGCTCTTTTCAGGTCATTGACCAGCTCCTCCCGTGTAGTCCTGGGCTGATTTCTCTCCTTTCTTAGGATCATTGAGACCCCACGAGGTGAGATTTTGCATGGAGCCCCAGTCCGAGGGAGATTGACAGTCATGTTTAGCTTCTTCCATTTTCTAATGATTGCTCCAACAGTGGACCTTTTTTCACCAAGCTGCTTGGCAATTTCCCCGTAGCCCTTTCCAGCCTTGTGGAGGTGTACAATTTTGTCTCTAGTGTCTTTGGACAGCTCTTTGGTCTTGGCCATGTTAGTAGTTGGATTCTTACTGATTGTATGGGGTGGACAGGTGTCTTTATGCAGCTAATGACCTCAAACAGGTGCATCTAATTTAGGATAATAAATGGAGTGGAGGTGGACATTTTAAAGGCAGACTAACAGGTCTTTGAGGGTCAGAATTCTAGCTGATAGACAGGTGTTCAAATACTTCTTTGCAGCTGTATCATACAAATAAATAGTTAAAAAATCATAAATTGTGATTTCTGGAATTTTTTTTTTGGATTATGTCTCTCAGGTGGACATGCACCTACGATGACAATTTCAGACCCCTCCATGATTTCCAAGTGGGAGAACTTGCAAAATAGCAGGGTGTTCAAATACTTATTTTCTGCACTGTATATATATATATATATATATATATATATATATATATATATATATATATATATATATATATATATATATATATTAATATTATTAATGTTTTATTTATTTATTTTCATTTTTTTTTTTTGTTTCTGTTTTGCTTGTTCTTTAGTGTTAGCATTAAAATCATTTTTTTTATTTAGCAAAAGCTTGACACTAGAATCCACTTCCATATCATATTATACGGGACAGCATGCAGAATACAATTTCTTCGTTGTATTTACAGTATCACTAACTGTTTTATAATTCTCAATTGGCAAAGTATTGGAAAAGCTTAAAGTTGACCCCTAAGATGACAGTTCCAAACAAAAGGGGCAAGGCAAGTGTACTTTTGTTGAGCTGGCAGGACCACCCGCTGAATCAGCTGAAATTCGAATATCTTTAGTGCCTATTTTTCTTTTGATATCAGCTCTCTGTAATCCTTTGCACAGCAGAACATAGACTGGAAGAGGAAGGAACGACATTAGGAGTCTCTCAGGCACTGCTATAGTTATTGCCCAGTCAGTAGGGTATATACTGGATCAATCTGTACAGCTTAACTGCAATGGAGGTCCAGGACCTGGCTATGCTGTCCTGAAGAGGTCAGTTTTTTTGGCTGAAGTGACAGGTTCTCTGGAAATCTAACCCTCACCAACCTATACTTGCCTTTTCATTATGATTCCCCATTGGTTCATTGATTTGCTTTATGTGCAACCCCTGTGTATGTAGATCCGTTTTGAAGCTTACATGGGATTAACAATCTGCTTCTCCATGTTACAGTGTTCAGGCCTGGTGATTGGCTGCTCGGGCCTGGCACCACATTCTGGGAGAGAGGGGCAAGGTAATATGCCCCTTCATACCTAAAGCCTCGTACACGCGATCCAATTGTGGGCCAAACGATCGTGCGATTTTCGTTTAGTCAGTACAGTTGTCATCCGAAACCACAATAGAAATACAATACAAAACATTAAATCACTTTAGATTTTTTTCCCCGTCATACGAGAATTTTTGTGACTTTAATAACCAATTAAATTTCTACTTGAGAGACTAGTAAGCGAAAAGAGTTGGACGATCCGTCGTCCGATTTTCGGATGGCGTGTACGGGACATTAAAGGCGTGTGCCTGGATCTTGTCTTGTATACTAATGCCAGATGGGCTGGACTGAGTATTTTTAAAAACTGCTGGGATTTTTACACACAACTATCTCTAAGGTTTACAGAGAACGGTCAGAAAAAAGAGAAAATATCCAGTGAGCTTGGAATGGTTGTTGGTGTCAGACAGGCTGCTCTGAGTATTTCAAAAACTGCTGATCTATTGGGGTTTTCACACACAACCTTCTCTCGGTTTTAAAGATAAATGGTCCAAAATAAGAGAAAATGTCCAGTAAGTGGTCAGAATGGAAAAACGTTGCCTGGTCTGAGGAGTCTCCATTTTATCTTCGCCATTCAGATGGCAGGGTCAGAATTTGGCATAAACAACATGAAAGCAGGGATCCATCCTGCCTTGTATTAATGGTTCAGGCTGGTGGTGTTATGGTGTGGGGAATATTTTCTTGGCATATTTTGTGCCCCTTAGTACCAAGTGAGTATTGTTTAAACACCACGGCCTACCTTAGTATTGTTGCTGACCATGTATGTCCCTTTATGGCTACAGTGTACCCATCTTCTCATGGCTCCTTCCAGCAGGATAATGCACCATTGTCCCAAAGCTCAAATCCTCTCACCACTGGTTTCCTGAACATGACAATGAGGTCACAGTACTCCAATGTCCTCCACAATCACCAGATCTCAATCTGAGACATAGATGTGCGCAGCCTATTGCATTAGGTGTGCACCCCAAAGCTCAAACACATATTACCGATCACTCACGATCTTCCTTCATAAAGGGAAGGGGCCAGTAAATTACATATTTACCGACCCCTTCACCCACTCATTCTAAAACATCCCAACAGCAACAGCCGGTGGGAGAGGAGAGGAGGAAAGCCAGAAGCACTGTAGGGATAAGGGGAGAAGCCAGAGCAGTAGGGGGAATTTTTGCTGTACAGGGGAATTAGGGTGTGCCTGGGCACACCTGGCACACCCTGTGCGCACGCCTATGATCTGAGATCACCTTTGGCATGTGGTGGGACAGGACATTCGCATCGTGGATGTGCCACTAACAAATCTGCAGCAACTGCGTGATGCTATCAAATCAGTATGGACCAAATCTCTGAGGCGGGGTTCACACACGTGCAGTGTTCATTTTGGAAGCAAATTTCGATTTAGCCTTTGTCTTAAAGGTGTTGTAAAGGTACAATTTTTTTTCCTAAATAGCTTCCTTTACCTTAGTGCAGTCCTCCTTCACTTACCTCATCCTTCCATTTTGCTTTTAAATGTCCTTATTTCTTCTGAGAATTCCTCACTTCCCGTTCTTCTGTCTGTAAGTCCACATGGTAATGCAAGGCTTTATCCCTGGTGTGGAGTGTCTTGCTCGCCCCCTCCCTTGGACTACAGGAGAGTCAGGACGCCCACTAACACACAGCTCCGTTCTCTATTTGCAACGTAAAATAGCCTGACTCTCCTGTAGTCCAATGGAGGGGGCGAGCACAACACTCCACACCAGGGAGAAAGCCTTGCATTACTGTGTGGAGTTACAGACAGAAGAACAGGAAGTAAGGATTTCTCATAGGAAAAAGGGACATTTAAAAGCAAAATCAAAGGATGAGGTAAGTGAAGGAGGACTATTTAGTAGGGTTGTCCCTGCACGCTGATTAACGCGACAGCAGCGGCAGCATCACCTACGTATGGAGGACATGGCTGCAATATGTGGGGGGACATGGCTGCATATGGGGACACGGCTGCATATGGAGACACATTTAAAAAAAAATATGGGTATTCGGTATCGGCGAGTACATGAAACAAAGTATCGGTACTTGTACTCGATCCTAAAAAAATGGTATCGGGACAACCCTACTATTTAGGAAGCTTTTTAGGAAAAATAAATTGTACCTTTACAACCCCTTTAAGGTCTGTACATACGATCCGAAATTCGTATGGTAATTTTCGTACGATGTTCGATCGTCTTACCGTTAGTATGGTCCTTCTGACAGTCCATTTTGACTTTTCGGATTGAAAAATCCTGATGTGCAGGCTATAAACTTTTTATCGTACGTGAACTCAAAAAAAAAATTTGTAAAAGCAAGACTGCGCATGCTCAGAAACGAAAGAATACATACGATAGTATTCAACACATTACGTCACTTCTGATGTTGAATTCGGTCTTACGAGAATTTTCATATGGCGAGTAACCTCTTCACTTTAGACATGAGACTAGCATGCCACAAAAAACGGACGTTCGGTCATCCGACAATCTGATTGTGTGTACGAGGCTTTAGTCTTTTTTTTTTTTTTTTAGGCTTTAGTCTTTTGACTAAAATGGCATTTAAGTTTTAGTCCCATTTTAGTCTTCTGCTAGTGTTTTAGTAACACTAAATCTCCAGTACATTTTAGTCAACTAAAACTAATTTTAGTCGTCTAAAATCTAATGGGTGTAGTTAAATTGTAGGGCTTTATTTAAGCATTTCTCTACAATTTCCAAACTCATTATATACTGCTGGAGTGAAAATCGAATATGTTATTATACAGTAAAACCTTGGTTTGCGAGCATAATTCGTTCCAGAAACATGCTTGTAATCAAAAGCACTTGTGTATCAACTCATTTTTTTTACAGGGTATATAAGAGAAGAAAGGCACCTCTAAGTGTAGAAATATGTTGCTAAATGTTGTACCTTCATTAAATGTATTGCTACACTTGGAGGCTCCTCTCTTATTTTTTATACTCAGTTGTGACATGACGCTACTCCTATATCAAGACATCGCTTGTATATCAAGGCAAAATTTATTTATTTTACTTGTGTTGCAAAACGCTCTCAAACCAAGGTTTTACTGTATATGGTATTTAGGTTTGAACATGCACTACAGACCAGTGTTAATTCTGATGTCAAATTTAAATTTAGTCATACTCTTCTGACTAAAATGCCATTTTAGTTTTGGTCGTATTTTCGTTTTTTGACTAGTTTTTTTAAAATGTCATTTTAGTTTTCGTTTAGCTAAACTTTAGTTTTTTAGTCGTATTTTAGTTGACTAAAATAGTATTAATTTAGTCTAGGAAAATGTTTTAGTTTATAAAATTGGCATGTGCAGCCGCGGGTCCGTGCCTGGGGTCTGGTGCGTTCCTGTACACCGTTCAGGTACGAATTTTGCCGGACTGCAGACGTGAACCGGACCCAAAGACGCACAGGACCCTTTTTCAATCTGGACAGCTGCCTCCCCAGACATGTGTGAATCGGCTCCATTTAGAAGCCGGTCACGCTTGCCTGTCATGCAGGGCTGGACTGGGACAAAAATTTGGCCCTGGACTTCATCCAGACTGGCCCACTTTGACAGGTCTCTCCCGCAGCGGCCGGACAACTCCCACACCCCCCCGGCCACCCAAGCCCCCTCTCCCCCTTCACTAGCCACTAGCCGTTCTACTTTATTAGAGTAGAACGGCTGGTACTCTTATAGGCAGTACCAGAGGGAAAGCTAGACATTATTTCACCCGGGGGCAAGCAATCAGTTTGGTGCCCCCCTTATTGGACAAGATTAGGCAGAAGTGAGAAACTCCCAGGCGTCCATAGCTGTTGAGTCAGCTGTCTGTCCCTTCCCCCATGCTCCTTCTGGTCCTCCCCATGCCCCTCTGTTGCCCCCCCTGCTCTTCTGGTCCTCCCCCTGCTTCTTTGTTCCCCCCATGTGAGGGCTGCGGTGAGGGAGAGACAGAGGAGCGGAGGGGGGGAGGCGGTCCACTGTCACTGAAGCCGGCCCACTGAGCCATCGGCCCACCGGGAAACTCCCTGTAGTCCCAATGGCCAGTCCATCCCTGCTGTCATGGGAATCGGATGCATGGAAACCTGCGTATATGTGAACCTGGCTGTAGGAATGTTTCCAACACCTTGTTGAATCTCTGCCATGAAGAATGAAGGCAGTTCTGAGGGCAAAAGAGGGTCCAACCTGGTACTGGTAAGTGGCGGGTGAGTCTATACGATCACCATAAACGGTACAACCAATACTTTCCAGTCAGATAGGGCTGTGGGCATGGGCGTCCGCTCATAGGAGTAAGTGGGGACTGTGAGTACAAGTTAAGGGAGAAGGCTTTATGGGATAATGACTAAGCCCCTGCCCTTAATCACATTGTCAAAGAAGCGGAGCATAGGTGACGTAAAATTATGCCCCCCCCTGGAAAAAGTTCAGCGGACGCCCATGGCTGTGGGCACCATTACCAAGGCACAGTGAGGTTTTTATTGATAGGAAATGTGAAGTGTAACCCCCAGTGATTGATTTTATGAAGGCAGTGAGGGATGAAGGGTACTGACGCCACACACATGACTGCAGGACAATGGCGGAGGAACGAGCTGTGCCGGGAAACCAGCAGGCGACATTGTCACAGCAACAGAACAGCAGCACAGTTAGCGACAAACAGAAGGGGGAGGGGGGAGGAGAGGAAGGAGTTGCTCGGAATCAATAAAGCTTGTTGAACCAGTTGTTCCTGTTGTTCCCGCAAGGCATGATGGACCTTGTAGTTTGTCTTCCTGTGTAGCACTGGATCGGTGGCTGGTTGGCAGTTCGGAGTGTAGATCGCACATTAGGAGGTCGGTAGGTGTGTTCGTGTGTGTCCTCGTGTAATGTATGTTGTAGGAGTGTGACAGGACGCGGTGTGGGGGTCGGAGGAGCTGTCATTCTATACACTGAGCCCAGATAGACATCTATGTCATCACCAGCCCTCCATCCTTCATATGACTTGTGTCTGACCTGGCCAGGTTCCTGTACTTGGGGGGGTGATGGCAGATGAGGGTGTTATTGTCTTATGGTCCATGTTAGGGAGCCACAGCCATCGTCTGGGGACTTCACAATATACAACAACTTCCATGGAGTCCCCACACACTGCCCAATGAAATCCAAGGCTTCCTATGAGCTCTGTCACTGACAGAGCTCCCATTGTTATCTTTATACCGTGTATATAGTAACAGTTCCAATTCAAGAGACCCCTGTTCCCAAGAGCTTACAATCTAAATAGGGGCAAGCGATCAGAACTGTGTAGAAAGTAAGGGCCTTTGCACACAGGCTGTCGGTCAGATCTGATCGGAAGGGTCATGTGTCTCGGTGTGCACCCGCCGACCTCCAGGTCCAGAAATGTGATGCAGACAGGACCTTCTGGACCCACCGCAGTCCACGGTGCAAATCCAGTAATAGATGGATGGGATCTTGGCTGGTTCAGCAGGAACTGTCCCAGAATCCATCCATCCCTGAGCAGGCTGGTTGTACTGAATTGGATCCATCAAACGACTTCTACAACTAGCCTGTTGGATTTTTTTTTATTTTGTATGCAATTTCTGCCAACTGCGCTGACTGTGAACATGCAAGAAATCACAGCCTCCCTTAGTAAACATGCCAGCGCTGGGGACCTGAAGACTGGTGAAGAACCAGCCTGGGTGAGGACATTGTGGGATGCCAGGACAGGTAAGTGGCCTTTTTTATTACAAGTCAGCAGCTACAGTAGCTGCTCACTTTGAATGTTTTCTAAGGTGAAGTTTTATTTAAAGCGGAGTTCTGCCCTCCTCCCCCCACCAAAAAAATCTAAAGTCTGCAGTTACAAATACCACAGCTGCTGACTTTTAATATAAGGACACTTACCTGTCCAGGGATCCTGTGATGTTGGCACACCGGCCGATTTTACTGAGTGGCTCTTAGGTGCTGCTGCCGCCATTTGTGGTAAGGGAAAACTGTCGGTTCCCTAATGCTGCACTTTCTAACTGGCCCGACGGTGGAGGAGGAGGGGGCCGAGGTCGCCACTACGCAGTCTCCCGGAAGTGGGTGATGGGTACCTGTCAAAAATAGGTAAAAAAAATGCCCAACTGCTCCTAAACGTCTGTTTACCAGCAGCAGTGTACATGAGGCCTATGCATGCTTTTAGGATAACTTGGGCTGCATTTGTTTTGTGAACACCCACGAAATTGTGCAATTTTGCATGGACTTATTAAAAGCGTAAACAAGCCGTCACGATTGCAATACAGCGCATGATCTACTTTGCTGTGTTTGTCACATATATGGCAACCCATTAAAAAGAATACACTGCCTTATGCATATGGTGCAAAAAACACACATGGATGATGCGATTTTTGCTTGCGTCTACGAATTGTTGTAATGTGACTGTAGTGTCTTTATTAACCTAAGTCCGCTTTAGGCGGAACTAATCTCTGATCCAATCATTTAATGCTTGTGAGATCCCTCACCAGCACCAACATCTTCTCTTTGAATTCTTCGGTGGCGCCAGGTCGTTGGCTCTTGATTGGCCAGTGCACGGCGATGTAACTCCTACACAGGAATTCATTCATTCATTCTGACACTGAGGCACTGCGCCAAGAATGTAACATGTGCAGCTTGGCCTACATTCTAAAGGAGATTGCCAATAGGCAGGTAAGTTGGGTTCATTCGAGTAGAGACCGTTCTGCAAAAAAAAAGCCTGCATTCTTGAATTTCACTCTAAACTCAGAATTTTCTGCATAATTTGTACTAGAAAACTGTCAGTACACCAGGTAGTTGTCGGGAATTTAATATAGCAATTTCAAGACCTGGAAGTTCTGCTTTAAGTGCGGATGAGCCCCTGACGTGCCACATTTTGCATATATTTTTTTGGGGGGGGGGGATAACCTTTATCCAGCTCCCACTTCCTCCTCTGCCTCCCTGGTGCCGGAAGGAAGATAACTTCTCCCCCTTCCCTCCCTCCATTCTTTTGGGACATGTCACAGGTCCCAGAAGATTGTCCAGCCGATTGCGGCACGTGGCTCGCACATTTGCAGTGCGTGCCCAGCTGTGAAGCCACAGCTAGGTGCCCACAGTCAGAATGCCAGTGCTGCAGAGATGAGGGGGCGAGCAGCAGGGCTTTGTTCGCACGCATCGTGGGACAGGTAAGTGTCCGATTAGTAAAAGTCAGTGGCTACACTTTTATATGGGTGGAACTTCGCTTTTAGGCCCCTTTCAGGTGGTGCAGAATCCATCCAAGCAGATCTGCCTGCTCAGCGAGGGATTTAAAATGCATTATTTATTGTGAAAATGACAATTGCAGTTTGGGAGTTAACCACAAGGGGGCGCTGAAGGGGTTGTGTGTGACCTAATGTGTGTTTACAACTGTAGGGGGGGTGTGGCTGTAGGTGTGACATCGATTGTGTATCCCTATAAAAGGGATCACACGATCGATGACGCTCTCCCTGTTCTTTAGCTCTAGGAACTGATCACGGGACTCCAGCGGAGCTTCGGACCGGGTCGCGGGAACGCGCCCACGGCTGGGCACTAGCACAGGACGTACCTGTAGGTGCATGTGCCCAGCCATGGCATTCTGCCGACGTATATGTGCAGGAGGCGGTCCTTAAGTGGTTAATAATAAGACACTTACCTGTCTTGGAGTCCAGAGATGTCGGCACCGCAGCCGATGTTTCCATCAGCTGTCAGGTGCTGCCGCCATTGCGGGTAAGGGAACCCAGTAGTGTAGTATTACGGCTTCACGCCAGGTCCCTACTGCGCATGGGCAAGTCACTGTTGCACAGTAGAAGGCGGGAGCTGAGCTGTGATGTAATTTGCCATGGCCCAGTCTCCCCGAAGTGGGGACAGGGGGTATCCACTCCTGCGAAGGTGCCAAATGTGGTACGGGGGGGAGACAAATGAGTGGAGGTTTCACTTTTGTCTGGAACTCCCCTTTTAAAGCGGAAGTAAACCCATCGATTTTAACAGTTTCAAAAAGCAGTTAAATTTCAGGCATGCCGGGATTGCCAACTGTCACATTGGTTGTGCTCTCAACCAAACTGTCAAACCATCCAATGGCTGGTGTCATAACTGATCACATGTGCAGCACCATGGCAGTTGAAGATTAAACATAGGCCAAGATGGCAGCTTCCTTGGCTGAAAATGATAGAAGGGTTTACTTCCACTTTAAGGCTGCTTTTACAGTGAAAGCGCCCAGGCATCGGCAATAAAGCACGACTATTCTTAGCAGCGCTTTATCATCCTGTTTGCGGTGCTTTTCGGCCACAAGTGGAGGGCTTTTTAACCCCCACTAGCGGCTGAAAAGGGGTTAAAAACACCGCTTTGTCGGCAGTTCGGCGGCGCTGCCCATTAATGTCAATGGGCAGGGGCGCTTTAGGAGCAGAGTATTCACCGCTCCTAAAGCACTGCAAAGAAGCTGCTGGCAGGACTTTTTTTGATGCCTTGCCAGCGCAGCGCCCCAGTGTGAAAGCACTCGGGCTTTCACACTGGGATTGCAGTTGAGGCTTTTTTCAGGTGCTATTTTTAGCGCTAAAGCGCCTAAAAAACACCTCCAGTTTGAAAGGGGTCTAATGACGATCACTTTTCGGCATGGAAAAAAATTGAGTTTTTTTATCATGGGAGGGAAAAAACGTTTTTCCAAATTCATCATTAAAAACGACGTTGCCCACACACCATCGTTTAAAAAATGTTTTTATTTAATTTTTAAAAACGATGTTAAAAAATTAAGCATGCTCAAATTTTTTGTTTTTCAGAAGATGAAAAACGATCATTTTAATAGACTTTTTAAAAAAAACGATCGTGTGTACGCGGCATAAGTTTCCAAAACTTTTTTTTCTTTTATCAGCCTAATAAGGTCCCTTTCACACATGTTGTCTATTTATTTATTTTTTCATAGTTTTTTATCTGTCGGTTGAAAAATGGACATCAATGCATCTCTATAGGAAAAAGGGATTTAAATCAATTTACATCCACATCCATCATCCATGTTTTTTTTTTTTTTTGTTTTTTTAACTGTTCAAAGCTCTATTAAAAAAAACGTATGGGCCAAAAGGGAATACAAACTGACAAATGGTCAGTTTTCTCATCCTTTTTTGTATTGGTAGTAAATGTATATTTAAAAAAAAAAAAAAACGTATGAGCAGTGGATTAAAAAAAATGATGAAAAAACTGAAGAATACGTCATCCGTTTTGACGTGACTGAACTTATGCAAAGAACGGTCCGCGTGTGTGACAAGGGCCTTGCATACCAGTAGTAGTCATGTCATTTATTTATGGCATTGGTGACCTTGCCCTACTCTCCAGTCTATAGATGACTCTTTGATTACACAAGTGAGATTGTGTAATTTTCTGCTCCCTTACCACGGTTATCAGTAAAGACTGGCTGGTATTGAAGATCAGATTGCGGTAATAAGGTGTTCCCTTTATCGGCCTAACAGGAAAATCTAGTCTTCCTTGTACTGTTGCTCAGTGACCTGACCACTATTTGGCAATGTGACTTGTTGCAAACTAAAACAGAGAATCTACTTTAGTTGCATTCCGGGTGCAACAAAGCTAAAGGAATTTCAAGTCTTCCGGTTACAGGCAGGGGAGAATATTTTTGGACACAGGCTGTCTAAGGAAAATTACCTTTGCACCGTGGTAATGTGGTTACTCGCCGTTTCTACATGCCCTGCCATAACATACTTGCCTGGTGACACACTGCCCTGCATTGCCATACCGATAATTCGGCAGGTATGCTTTTTAGAACGGTTTTGGTGCGCTTTGCCGCCCATGCAACGCATGAGATGCCTAGCCGTAATGCACAATAACATGTTACAGCTCAACTCCAGGAAACTTAAAAACACAGCGGACAAATCGGACACCTAATTGATGCTTTTTTGGGGGAATCAGTGACACGAATATAGTGATCAGTGCTAAAAATATGCACTGTCACTGTACTAATCACACTGGCTAGGAAGGGGTTAACATCAAGGTTGATCAAGGAGTTAACTGTGTGGCCAGCATGTGTTACCGTATGTGTTGCTTTTACGAAACAATGTGCTTTGCAGGAA
The DNA here is from genome assembly GCA_029574335.1 of Rana kukunoris. Taxonomy (NCBI): domain Eukaryota; kingdom Metazoa; phylum Chordata; class Amphibia; order Anura; family Ranidae; genus Rana; species Rana kukunoris. Next base: position 175,544,780 of record CM056051.1, read on the forward strand.
GAAAAAAAACGGCACATTGCTGCTGTCAGAAGAGCCCTGTGTTTGTTTTACTACACAGGGCTCTCTTTGGTAATGTCTGCGACCGATATATCGTCAGGTGCAACAACCAATCAGCGGCTGGCACCTGCTGATTGGTTCATGCTGCAGCCAATCGCAGGAGCGTGCAGTCGCACTCCTAACCCCAGTGGAGCGGATTACATCCTAGGTACTTGATCCTGCGCAGGAAAGCCACCTTGCTGCCCTAAAGTATACGATCGGCAAGCAGTTAAAGTGGATCTTTACTGCATCTGAGCTCTACAAACCAAAAACACTATTTAAGGCTCAGTTCACACTTGTGCGTATCCACTGCGGGTTCCCTCATCACACCACTCGCACCACAGTTCACACTGCCCTATGCAAGCTGCTGGGAGTGTCAATACAATGTTAATGACACCCCTGTTCCAGATCGCATATTGCACTGCGAGCTGACAGTTCGGATATGGATTGGATCGCATGGGTGTAAACGGCTATGCGATCCGATTCTGGTGCGGACCAAAAAAAGGGTCCTGTGTGACTTTGGTCCGAATGTGATGAAATATCAGCTATACTATTTGTATGGATGAAATCTCATCGCACGGTCATCACATATGATGGGCATTGCAGTGTGGTGCGAATCACATACGATCTCGCAGAGTACACAAGTGTGAACCGGGTTAAATACGTTTTTTATATTCAAAGCAAACTCACCCATTTATATATGTATGCCTCTATGGTTTTTGTTTAAAATCACTTTGAAAAATACACGTTAACATTTCTGGCCGTGGCCAACTTAAGTTAGGGCAAACGATTTATGTAGCATTTACTTACTAGAATCTATCTGCCCTTAGCTTAAGCATGCATGAGAGGGTGTGCTCAGTTGAGAAAACCCCTCTTTCGCTCCTAAAGACTCCTGGGATGTATGACATTTGCCTAGGCAAGAATCCAGAAAATAATTGAAGTGTAAAAAACAAACAAAAAGAAGCTTCTAAATATGATATACTTCCCTATTTTTACTAATGCTAGCAGCATGAGGTTTAAAAAATGATCACTGTTCATTGGGAGAGTGACATTCCACTTTAAAATGGTTGTAAAACCCTTACAGACCACTTTAACCTACAGGTAAGCCTAGATTAAAAGGATTACCTGTAGGTGCATCAAATATCTCCTTGGCCTACACGGTTTAAGAGATATTTGCAGAAAATACTGCACCGATGTCTACAGCGCATGCGTGCCGTAGACACTGACGCAGGCGCACTGAGCGTGCCGTTAGTGAGGGCGATCGTGCCGTCACTGACGGTGCACGCACAAAATGATGTCATTGTGGCTCCGGCCAATCATAGCGCCAGAGCCACGATACCCGGAAGTAACTTGGGTATCAATGGTGGCGGCGGAGGTGTGGAACGAGGGTCTCTTTGGGGGCTTCAATCTCGGGTAAGTAATTCATAGTGAGCTAGTATGCTATGCATACTAGCTCATTATGCCATTCTCTTGCAGGGTTTTTATTTTTTAAGATATGCTTCAGAGGGTTTATTTCCTCTTTGAAGCCGGATTCACACTTGTGTGGTGCGAATTTCAGCTCTTATCTCTGCAGAGAGATAGGAGAAATGTTCAGCAGATCAGCTCCGTTTTAGCTGCAAATTTGGAGACGGGGGAGGGGGGAAGTTTATTGAGGTGAATGAGAGAAATCCTGAAAAGAAATTAACACATCTGCGAATCAGATACCCATAGAAGATAATGGGCCTGAATTTGCACCTGAGCTGCACCGCAATGCCTAGAATACGCACACATTTTTTCGGCAATGAACCCGGCCTAAGGGACCTTTAAAAAAAACACCAGGAAAAAACAGCGTTAAAAACACACATTTGTTGGCGGACAATTTTAAAGCCTGCTATCCAACATTTGTTGGCGGAAAATACAAAAACAATTGTCCAATGGAGCATACGAACGGTCAGATTATCCGACAACATCCTGTCATCACACAATTCCCGTTGGATTATCCGATCGTGTGTATGGGCCTTTACACTGAACCTGAGATCCACTGATCGCAAGTGCAATGCTTTTCAGGCTGCTGTGGAATAACATAAACAAATTTACATTCTTTTTCCTGCAAAAATTTGTGCATTTATTTTATTTTTTACTTAAAGCAAAAGTAAAGCCATCCATAAAACTATTTCCTTTCCGGCATGTGCTGGAAATGTAACGCTCCCAATGCTCTCAACCAAACTGTCAAACCATCCAATGGCTGGCATCATAACTGATCACATGTGCAGCATCATGGTAGTTGTAGATCAAACTGAGGCAAAGATGGCAGCTTCCATGGCTGAAAACGATAGGGAGGGTTTATTTCTATGTAACCACTTGCGCCGCACGCAGATGTCCGTCAACATGGCACGGGCAGGCAAATGGGCGTACCTGTACGTCCCTCTAAATTTGCTGGCGTGCGCCCGCTGAGTGCCTCAGGAGTGTGCTCGCGGGTCCTGGGAATTCAATGTTATGCCGCTGTATGGTCTTGGCCACTGTGCTGCAGCTCAGTTTCGGGGTCTTTGCCTAGACTATAAGAAGATTGCCATCTTAATGTAGAGCAACAATTCTTTTTTTTCCAATCCTCAGAGTTCTTTGCCATGAGGTGCCATGTTGAATTTCCAGTGACCAGTATGAGAAAGTGATGACACCAAATTTCACACCTGAGACTTTGTAACACTAACGAGTCACATGACGCCATGGAGTGAAAATGGCTGATTGGCCCCAACTTGGACCCTTTCACTGAGGGGTGTACTCACTTTTGTTTTCGGTGGTTTAGACAAAAAAATGGCTGTGTGAGTTATTTTGAGGGCACAGAAATTGACTCGGTTATACAAGCTGTACACTCAATACTTTACATTGTAGCAAAGTGTAATTTTTTTCAGTGTTGTCACATGAAAATATATAAAAATGTGAAGGGTGTACTCACTTTTGTGAGATACTGTGTGTGCAGAGAGATCATACGTTTTTTTTATAAGCGGCTTAGAAGGTTTTACTTGAACTTTTACTGCTTGCCCTTCCTCCTCACATTTGGAGCCTGGTACAGATTAATTTCTCTTCAATCATACAGTTTGTAGTGTACATAGATTTGCAAAACAGTGGGATAAAGAAAGTATTCCTGAACTTTTGTTTTATCTCATGGTTACTGTGAAATTGTGTGAATGCATCAATGTAGTGCATGTTATCTCCGCTTGCAGAGCTTGGATTCATTGAATGAGTCCACCAAAATTGTAAGTATTGCAGAATATACAGCCTCATGCTACATAACTAAGCTTCATTTGATGCTGAATAAGCTAAATCATTAATGTATCTTAAATAGAAAACTATCTTTTACGCCAAAGGCATTTTATATAAAAAAAAAAAATTCTAAAGTGTTTTTTGTCTTTTTTTTTTATTTTTATTTTTTTTGTATCTTTTTACATGTAAAAACAAAAAGTGCCAGAAAAGACCTGGGGAGGGGGGGGGTCAAGTAATTACCACTTCCCGCCGGGTCACTAGCAGACGTCCTGGAAGTGGTTGTCATCCTGCTGGACGTCTATTGATGTCCAGCAGGATGACAGCCATGGTGGTGCGCGTCGCGGCGATCGGTGGTGCAGCGTGTCAGTCACACCGCTACAACGTTCTCGGTAAAGACGGAGGCTCTTTACCACATGATCAGCCTTGTCTAATCACGGCTCATCGTGATGTAAACAGGAAGAGACGTTGATGGGCGCTTCCTCACTCGCGTCTAACAAGGGGAGTATTCGCTGATTTGTTTATCAGCGCAGCCCCCCCTGCGGATGCCCACACTTGACCACCAGGGAACCCGCCAGGACCAGCAGGGAAGGGGGCAACATGTGGATGGCCAAGTATATACCCCATGTCCATCCACATATGAAAAAATATTCACAATAGATGCCAATCGGTGCCCACAAATGGACACTGACTGGCAACATGGGCACTGAATGGCAACAAGATAAAACAAGTGATGCCCAGCAATGCCATCCCTCAGTGCCCAATCAGTGCAGCCATATCGGTGCCCGTAATTGAAGAAAACGTACTTACAAAAAAATTTACATAAAAAAAAGAGAAAACTTTTTTTTTTTTTTTCAACATTTTCGGTCTTTTTTTTTTATTTTTTATAATTTTTTTTTATTGCGCAAAAAAAAACAAAAAATCGCAAAGGTGATCAAATACCACCATAAGAAAGCTCTATTTGTTGGAACAACATGATAAATAAATTGTTTGTGTACAATGTAGCACGACCACGCAATTGTCATTCAGATTGCGACCGCACTGAAAATGGGCTTGGGTGGGAAGGTGCGTAAGTGCCTGGTATTGAAGTGGTTAAACACAGTTGAAAAATGAAGGCAGTGTCCACAGTGTAAAATACTAAGTTACAGAGGGCACTACTTTTGGTAAAGCTCATGACCGACTGCATTGTATTTCATTTTTGCTTTTAGTACCGCTGACTACAGTGGGGGTATGTTGGGTACAGTGGGGGTATGTTGGGTACAGTGGGGGTATGTTGGGTACAGTGGGGGTATGTTGTGGCAGTCCTATGACCCGAGGACGCCATCCAGATGAATGGTGAGACTTCTTCCACATTGCAGAATGAGTAGAGTTGAATGTGACTACTGATGGCTGTATCATGACCTGGATAGATGAGAACCTTTAGACATTATGTGCTATTTCAGTAATCTAATCCCCGGGGCCGTGTTACACAAGAGATTTGTAGCACAAATTAGCAGGCACTACAAATCACTAAGCGTTGATTTCTAGCTAGCTTCAGGAAATCGCTGGAAGTGTTACAGGATAAAAGTACAACTGTATCATGACTGCAATGCTGCTAAATGGCCAATCACTCGCAGTTTGTAGCCATATACTAAAGCTTATGGGAAGATTGGAACACTGTCGCAGAAATGAAATGCGATAAGCAAAATCGCTAAAATGTAACCTTTTCCTAGGGACTTTTAAAAAGCAAAGCAAAAATCATGGTTTGTACTTGTGTGTCGTCTTCCATGACCCATTTATCTAATACAAGATGACCAGTGTTTGCATGATTTGTTATCTATCCTTCATGACAGTTGCTTGTCATATCCTGCCACGTGCCACTGTGTGGTTTGTGATCTAGTAAGAAGAATACTGAATCTGAAGGCACTCCCTGCGAACCTTGCGATATGAGCCACTCCATATGTTACATACTCTGCTTTTATTTATTTATATTGATTTGTTCAAGTGGAGCTTTCAGTATCATCAATGGGATCAAAAACGTTATATGCATGTGATCTGCATTTTTTGAGCGTTTATTAAATTTTTTTGGCATTTGAATGTCTTTAAAGCTGGAAAAACTGCTCTCGGAACCCACTTTATTTTTTTATTTTTTTTATAGCCAAAAAAATGCCCAAGCCAAAACGGTTGATAACCGCCTGTGTTTGACTGTAGAAAAAAAAAGTCTGAAATCAAAAACAGCAGCTGTAAAAATGTCCAGTGTGTACGAGGCCTTAATATTGGGCCTCTTGTACACCGCTGCTTGAAAAAGCTCAGTACAGTGTTTATTTTCTCTGAGCAAAAATGTAGTCTGTTATTTACATTGTACCTGTGCATAGAGGCATGTAAACAAGCGCCAAGTGTTCCTCGGTAAAAAAAAAAATGGAAAATCTACATTCCGGTCATATTTTTGCTGTAGTGAATATGAGCATAACCATAATTACAAATGCAGTTTCCCTATCGTGTGTGTGTGTATATGTGTGTGTGTATATGTGTGTGTGTATATGTGTGTGTGTATATGTGTGTGTGTATATGTGTGTGTGTATATGTGTGTGTGTATATGTGTGTGTGTATATGTGTGTGTGTATATGTGTGTGTGTATATGTGTGTGTGTATATGTGTGTGTGTGTGTGTGTGTGTGTGTGTGTGTGTATGTGTGTATATATATATATATATATATATATATATATATATATATATATATATATATATATATATATATATATATTATTATTATTCTCTATCACACACATTAGAACAGTGTGCATGAGACCTTAAAACTATAACCTCTTGATTACCAGTCTGTAATACGCCTTCATTAACTACTTAAGACCCAGACCTTTAGGCAGGTAAAGGACCTGGCCAGTTTTTGTGATTCGGCACTGCATCGATTTAACTGACAATTGTGCGATCGTGCGACGTGGCTCCCAAACAAAATTGGTGTCCTTTTTTTTTTTTTTTTCACAAATAGAGCTTTCTTTTGGTGGTATTTGATCACCTCTGTGTTTTTTTTTTTTTTTTTCTGCGCTATAAACAAAAATAGAGCGACAATTTTAAAAGAAAACTCAATATTTTTTTTTACTTTTTGCTATAATAAATATCCCCCAAAAACATCTAAAATGTTATTTTTTCCTCGGTTTAGGCCGATGCGTATTCTACCTATTTTTGGTAAAAAAAAATCGCAATAAGCGTTTATCGATTGGTTTGCACAACATTTATAGCGTTTACAAAATAGGGGATAGTTTTATTGCATTTTTATAATTTTTTATTTTTTTTTTACTACTCATGGAGGCGATCAGCGATATTTTTTTTTATTTTTTCACATTTTTGGGACCATTGTCATTTTCACAGCAAAAAATGCATTAACCACTTAAGGACCGCCTACTGAACATTTACGTCAGCAGAATGGCAGGGCTGGGCACATCAACGTGTATATATACGTTGGTTCTAGTACCCAGCCGTGGGTCACGGGCGCGCAGTAAACAATGCAATTTAAATGCATTTTTTGCGGTGAAAATGACAATTGTCCCAAAAATGTGTCAAAATTGTCCGTGTCCGCCATAATGTCGCAGTCACGAAAAAAATCGCTAATCGCCGCTATTAGTAGTAAAAAAAAAAAAAAAAAAAAAATGCAATAAAACTAAACTATAAAAAAATCACAATTAGCGTTTATTGATTCGTTTGCGCAAAAGTTATAGCGTTTTAAAAATAGGGGGTAGTTTTATGGCATTTTTATTAATATTTTTACTAGTAATGGCGGCGATCAGCGTTTTTTTTTTTTTCGGTACTGCGATATTATGGCGGACACTTTGGACTTTTTTGACACATTTTTGGGGGACCATTGGCATTTTTATAGCGATCAGTGTTATAAAAATGCATTGGATTACTATAAAAATGCCATTGGCAGTGAAGGGGTTAACACTAGGGGGCAGGGAAGGGGTTAAGTGTGTTCCTGGGTGTTTTCAAACTGTATGGGGGGGTGGACTCACTAGGGGAAATCACTGATCTTCTGTTCATACATTGTATGAACAGAAGATCAGTGTTTCCCCGCTGACGGGAACGGGAGCTTTGTGTTTACACACATAGCTCCCGTTCCTCGCTCTGTACCGAGCGATCGTGCGTGCCCGGGGGCGCGGCACCCCGGGCCGCTGGCGGCGCGCGTGCCCCCTAGTGGCCTCAAAGTGCCGACGTATAGCTACGGGCTCTCGCCCAGGCGTGCCGACCTGCCGCAGTAATATGACGGCGGCTGGTCGGCAAGCAGTTAAATGAGATGCATGTGGACACCCACCTCCATCCCTAATTCTGAAAAAAAAAAACTTTATGGGAGGCATATGACACAATTCGTGTGTGTGTAAAATATATATAAATATATTTCACACATGAAGGGGGGTGGGACACGCGCTGTCAGATTATATACAGCAGCGAAAAAAGATGGCTGCATCCAGTAAGCTCAACTCGTTTTGTGGATGAATCCACTACCTCAGGAGCGGATGCAAAAAACAATACCAATATGTTATGTTTGCCAAGGTAGTGGAAAAAGAGTAAGGGCAGAAGGAAAATAATTATCCACCCTGCTATACTTGCATATAAGTTGTATAGAAGATGTCATCAGTCAGAAGGAGGCATTTTCTTAGTCCCCTATCTCCAAAGTGATCAGTCTGCTGCAGACAGCAAGAAGCACTTCCTCGGTTTCCCTCCGTAGTTGAATTAAGGGGCTAATCTGTGTCCAATATTTGTGAATACAAGAACTGCAAAGGCTCCAGAAGAATCTTGGATGATCAAAAACGAGAGAGCGCAGCGTAAACACGACCTTGGTGTATTTATAAAAAAAAATCTGATTTTAAATGGAGATCAAACCTATGCACTCACAAATTTTAACAGGGGAGTCGGGTCAGAAGCCCTGAGGGTCCGAGAAACGTCCCTGAGGCTGGAGAGGGCTGCCTTTGCATCCACACACAGTGGGGGACAATGATCGTATACTTAAGGTCTGCCCACTTCTGCATAGGGTGCCACATTATATGGAACATATTTCATTGGCTGATGAAGTAGAGGCATTGTCCTTGAAACCAATTTCATAAGCTGTGACAGCTTATCCAGAAGTGGGTGGAGCCAGGTGCCTGTCTTTTGTTCCATGATGAGCATACATGTATTTAACAATTAATAAAAAAAAAAAAAAAAAATGGTGCCCCTTTGAACCTAGTCTCTGCTATATATGATGCCTCTACTATTCTTTAAGTTAAAGGAGTTGTAAAGGATTTTTTTCTTTTTGCCTGAAATTAATGTCTGCAAGGTTAACAAACGAGTAAATACCTATTAAATTCCTTCATCTATATCACCTCCGGCGTCGTTCTAGCTTCTGTTCTCTTTCACTTCCTGGTTTGCATCACTTGTTCATGTAAGAACTACATTTCCCAGTATGAATTGCGGCACGCCCAGTAATTCACACCTCCTTGAAGTCTCGAACACGTAGAGAGCGTCCTGCCACACAGATGTAGTTCCCAGGAGGGGGCGAGCAGGTCACTGACCACAGCAGTAAAGCCTCCCTTCACGGTGGTGAGTTACAAACCCCCAACCACCTTCCCAAGCACTCCCGTCCCACTGGGGAGCCTGAGACTCAGGACGGCACGTGATAGAGATGGAAAAATGTTAGTTCCCCGATCATCTTGTCAATTCCAGTTTTGGTTTGTTTATAAGCCATTACCGGCTTGTAAAGTATCTGATCAAACTGATCTCCGTTTGATCAGATTCTTTTGAGGGCAGTGGAGATATCTGGGGTCTAATGTTGTCATCCCTTGTGATGGCAATAAAGTTGATTTAAAAGAAAAAAAAATCGAGACGGCAATGAAAAAATAAATGCGCCCCTGTGCTCGCATGCAAACAAACGCATACATAGGTCCTGCACGCATATTAAAATGGTGATCGCACAACACATGTGGGGTATTGCCATGATTGTCGAGTGAGAGAAATAATTCTAGCCCCAGACCTGTGTAAGGCTGCCCATACATTATACAGTTTTCCTTTTTAGATTTATCAAAACCATATAATCGGAGATCAAACCTAAACCCTTTCAGTTTGTATGCAGCCAGGTAGGCCCTTGCACTACATAGTTGAAAGTAAATCTAAAGCAAACTGAACAAGATAATTGTATAATGTATGGCCATCTTTAGCCTATAAATTGGCCTCTTCGGGTATTTATAGCTCAAACGGTTCAGTTATGTGGACTGTAAACTTGTGCGCACACTTCCTCATGTGACTACCTTATCTATGTGCTCTATGTGAAAGGGGCAACTCTACCAAACCTGTTAAAATAAAAGGTGTGGAGGTGTTCAGTTATTACTGGCACAATGCTGACATACTACAGCTATTCTAAATATGTCCGATGCTGATAAATCAGCTATTCATTAACCACTTAAGCCCTGGACCATTTTGCTGGCCAAAGACTAGGCCACTTTTTGCGATTCGTCTCTGCGTCCCTTTATCTGACAATTGCGCGGTCGTGCCTTGTGGCTCCCAAACAAAATTTGACTTTTTTTTTTTTTTTTGGTGGTGGTGGTATTTGATCACACCTGCGGTTTTAATTTTTTGCGGTTTTATAAACAAAAATAGAGCGACAATAAAAAAAAAATATGCAATATTTCTTTTTTGCTATAAAAAAACGAACCCCAAAAAATATATAACATTTTTTTTTTTTCCTCAGTTTAGGCCGATACGTATTCTTTTACATATTTTTGTTAAAATATTTTTTTTTTTTTTATAGTGACTGACATTATGGTGGACACTTTTGACACATTTTTGGGACCATTGTCATTTTTACAGCGATTAGTGCTATACAAATGCACTGATTTTTGTGAAAATGACACTGGCAGTGAAGGGGTTAAGTGTGCTTCGAACTGTAGAGCCAGATGGGCTGTGTGTGACAATTACAGGAAGCTGTGATCAGTGTCCTGTCACTATGAAGAATGGGGAAAGAAATGCTTGTTTACATCGGCATTTCCCCATGCTTCCTCACTGTGACACGATCATGGGTATGCCCGCAGACATCGAATCTGCGGGACCCGCGGTCGGAGTCCCGGAGCTTGCGGCGGACTAGCGCTCGTCCACAATGCTGCTTCTTAAAGGGAGGATATATATATATATATATATATATATATATATATATATAATAGTTTTCCTTTTGCCTGTCCGTGCCATGCTGCAGACGTATATCTATAGTCCTGCAAGCAGTTAAGGTAACCATTCCTTTTGTATAAAGTTAGTGTTACTAAACCCAGGACCCTGTATTCACCATTTCACCAAAAATATGTAGAAGGATATGCGGCAGCCTAAACTGAGGAGGAATATATATATTTTTTTTTGGGGGGATATATTAATTATACCAAAAATATATATTTTTTAATAGCACAAAAATAATAATCAAATACCACCAAAAGAAAGCTCTATTTGTGGGAAAAAATAAGTTGATTTCGTTTGGGAGCCACGTCGCACGACCGCACCATTGTCCTTCAAAGCGTGACAGTGCTGTAAACTGAAAATTGGCCTGGGCAGGAAGCGGATGAAAAAATGCCCGGTATTGAAGTGGTTAAATATCTATCGCAGGCTGAAACATGTGTTGACTGTCCGTGGTTGGACACTGGTCATGGTTGGACACTGTACCAAGCAGTCCTACTTTTTAGGCTCGTATGTAGTCGGGGATGTATGCTCTGAACATAAGAAATCCATGTCCAAGACGTATGTCTCTGAATGAATACAACCCTAAGCCCTGGTTCACACTAGGCTGTGGGAGTGAAGCCGTGCGAGTTCAGCTGAACTCGCATGATTTCACTCCCGCTGGCAGTCCCGATTTCGGCCACGATTTAAGAGACATCTGTGCAGGTTTCTGCACAGATGTCAATGTAAATCGCATTCCCGAACTACTAGGAACTACTTTTTGAAAATGGTGCGGCATCTCACCGATTAGGACGGTGCAAATGCCACCGATTTGAGATGCGATTTGACATGTGAAATCGCATCTCAAATCGTACCCAGTGTGAACATGGGCTAAAGGTAAGTACTGCTCAGTACAGCGTCCAGTCCGAGTATTTCAGCCTATGGGAGACTTCACCAGCCTGCTGTCATTGGTCCTGGATGCTGCACTCGGCTCTTTGTATGTAGTTCAGATTTACAATCCCTAGTAGTGTCCTAGTGACTTTGGGCTGCAGAATTGTATATACTTTGATCTGTAGTACAGCACTTTACCTTCTTTCACCATCTTTCAGGATTATTTGATATTGGCAAACAGTAGACTTTCATTTTTTTTTTTTTTTTTTCTTTTAACGTGCCCTTTTTCATGTCCACAAGGCTTCAGGCTGGAAACCTGCCTAACCAGCTTCAGACATCAGGACTTATCTAGTGTCCTTTAAACTTTTGTAATACACTCTAGATATCAATCTCTTCTGTGTCATTGCCAGGAGAGGTAGATAAAATGTAACCTTTTATGCAAGTGCTTTTTTTGTAATATACAAAACTTTGATAACACTTTTGTAAATGATCTATTCTATCTCGTGCAGGACACCCACAGACTACCGCACTCCTGGGTTTCTTGCTCAAGGTAGAATTTGCTGTATTTTGCGTGCATATGTTTGTAAAAATCTGCTGTATGCAAAGCCGCCTACTCTTTGGGGATGCAGCGGCTGTGTCTTAATTTGACAGGCATGTAAGGGTGTTTGAGCTGCCCTGAATGAAGAAGGTGTGTGACTAGCGGTGTCCATACAGCGACTGCGTTTCTATTGGGGTTGTCCCGATACCGATACCAGTATCGGTACCGATTCCGAGTATTTGCGGGAGTACTTGTACTCCCCCAAATACCCCCGATACCAAAATAGAATACTCTGGACACCGCTAGTCGCACACCTTCTTCATCCAATCGCGAGCAAGGGGGAGTGTCTATACACGGATACGTGCATAGACACTCCCCCCTTGCTCGCGATTGGACGGATCCGTCCAATCGCGTGTCTATACATGGCGCCGCGGGTATGTGTTGCACGGGGATTAACCCTGCAGGCTGCAGCAGCGACGGCGGCGGAGGTATGGGGGACATGACATGGCTGCAATATGGGGCACAGGACATGACATGGCTGCAATATGGGGCACAGGACATGACATGGACGCAATATGGGGCACATGACATGGACGCAATATGGGGCACATGACATGGCTGCATATGTGGGGGGGACATGACATGGCTGCATATGTGGGGGGGACATGACATGGCTGCATATGTGGGGGGGACATGACATGGCTGCATATGTGGGGGGGACATGACATGGCTGCATATGTGGGGGGGACATGACATGGCTGCATATGTGGGGGGGGGACATGACATGGCTGCATATGTGGGGGGGGGGGGACATGACATGGCTGCATATGTGGGGGGGGGGGACATGACATGGCTGCATATGTGGGGGGGGGGACATGACATGGCTGCATATGTGGGGGGGGGGGACATGACATGGCTGCATATGTGGGGGGGGGGGGAGGACATGACATGGCTGCATATGTGGGGGGACATGACATGGCTGCAATATGTGGGGGGACATGACATGGCTGCAATATGTGGGGGGACATGACATGGCTGCAATATGTGGGGGGACATGACATGGCTGCAATATGTGGGGGGACATGGCTGCAATATGTGGGGGGACATGGCTGCAATATGTGGGGGGGGGACATGGCTGCAATATGTGGGGGGGGGACATGGCTGCAATATGTGGGGGGGGGACATGGCTGCATATGTGGGGGGGGGACATGGCTGCATATGTGGGGGGGGGGACATGACATGGCTGCAATATGTGGGGGGGACATGACATGGCTGCAATATGTGGGGGGTCATACATGGCTGCAATATGTGGGGGGACATGGCTGCATTTGGGGACACGTTTAAAAAAAAGTATCGGTATTCGGTATCGGCGACTACTTGAAAAAAAGTATCGGTACTTGTACTCGGTCCTAAAAAAGTGGTATCGGGACAACCCTAGTTTCTATTGAGTAACCTAGGCTGCACACTCCCCATGAACGGACTAATCTTGCTCTATGGGCCACAGAACTTGTGTGAGGACCCTGAGCATGAATCTGTAATGTCCTGTGCACAAATGAGGTCTAGCTACCAAGTAAGATGTGGACCAAGGAAGGAAGGCTTATTCCTCAAAGGCTGGTTTTAGAGAAGATTTCTGATCAGGTCTGCCTGTCAGTTTTTCAGATGGACATTATTGGACCCTCCAGTCTCTGCTAGGAGCAGCAGATGTCAGCTGACGCTCACTGACATCCAATCCTGTCTGCCAACAACAGTAGATCGTATGACCGTCAGATGAAAATGGACAAGTTGTCAATTTCCGTCCGATTTCCCCATAGTGGGAGAGTGGGGCTGTGTCCGTGCCTGCTCTGCATGGTGGAGCTGACACAGACCTGTCCTCCAGCTGCTCAGCGGGAAGATCCCCTGCTAAACAGGTGGATGCAGACTACTGACATTGCCGTGTGAAACCAGCCTGACGCCCAGACCAGAACTTATTACAATTTGAGAAAATAACATAGTTATGTACATAGTAGGCGAGGTTGAAAAGACACAAGTCCAACCTATGTGTGTGATTATATGTCCGTATTGCATTGTATACCCCTGTATGTCGTGGTCGTTCAGGTGCTTATCTAATAGTTTTTTTTAAACCATTGATGCTCCCTGCTGCCACCGCCAGTGGAAGGGAATTCCACATCCTTGCCGTTCTTACAATAAAAATCCCTCCTACATAGTTTACAATAAAAATCCCTCCTACATAGTTTAAGGTTAAACTCCAATTTTAATAAATGATGCCTTGTGTCTTATTAAACTCCCTTCCGCATTTTAAGTTGTCTTTATCGGTCATGCTCTTTGCCGAGCTGGATACAAATGGGTATAGCGATATAAATAACGGAAATCGGTAGAAAATGACATCTAATTACCGAAACGCCTGTGAATTAAGATGATTCCATCTTAAAGCGGAGGTTCACCCTAAATCTAAACTCGAGCTTATCCAGAACAGCTCATTATGTACATTTTTTTTTCCCTTGCATCTGTAGTTAATTGCAGACACTTCCGGGTATCCCTCCCGCGGGAGTGGGTGTGTCTTACATTTCTCAGCTCCCCAGTGTTTGCTGGGACTAGTTTGCAGTGTCTCCTGGGAGAACAGTGTCATGCTTCCCAGGAGACGATTCACAACACCCAACGACAAAATCTCGCAGAGGTACTCTTTATGGAGAGATCGGGGGTCCCCAAACCCCTTTCTCTGCACGTCAAAGTATTCATTACACGCAGTTGCGGCCCAGCCCTATTCTAGAGGGGGGGGGGTTATATTCGCAGCTTAAGGAGGCAGTAAAAATGCAGCTCAACTGCCTGTTTTTACTGTGAACATGACATTGTGAGCTAAATGACAAAATAGGCAGGAGCCACGATCATTTTGTAAATGACTGTCTCTTCTATTGGTAACCATGGCTGCCCTGTAGCATGAGCTCAGGTTGCAAGGATCTCTTCCAGTCTAACTGCACATTCCATAGACTCCATTAGTCATTTCACCCTTGGCTTAAAGGCAGGGCTGGAGCAAGGATTTTTGACACCCTAGGCGAAAACCTTATTTTTTCACCCCCACTGAGTCCGCCCCTGACTCCACCCCCTTTGGCAGTGTTAAATGGTTTGATTCAACCCTCTAACTGCTACATCGGAAAGACAGCTCGTTCTTTTGAAAAACATAAGACTTACTAGCAGCATCACCAGGTGAATATACAAGAGAAAACCTAAAAACAAAACTAATGCAACCACCCATCTATAAATTGGTAATCTGCAGTATAATAAATATTTTTCTTTGCTTTAATACCACTTTAAGAGGATAAAGTTAATCAAGTAATTCTGTTATACATCAATATATAGGCAGATTGGTAAGGAAAGAAGTTAAAAACAAGAGATTAACAGACTGGAGTAAACCTACTTACAGTGCTGACAAGGAAAGAGAGAGAGAGAAGGGGGGGGGCTGTGTGAGAGAGAGAGAAGGGGGGGGGCTGTGTGAGAGAGAGAGAAGGGGGGGGGGGCTGTGTGAGAGAGAGAGAGAAGGGGGGGGGGGCTGTGTGAGAGAGAGAGAGAGAAGGGGGGGGCTGTGTGAGAGAGAGAGAAGGGGGGGGCTGTGTGAGAGAGAGAATGGGGGGCTGTGAGAGAGAATGGGGGGCTGTGAGAGAGAATGGGGGGCTGTGAGAGAGAGATGGGGGGGCTGTGAGAGAGAGAGAAGGGGGGGCTGTGAGAGAGAGAAGGGGGGGGGGGCTGTGTGAGAGAGAGAGAGAAGGGGGGGGGGCTGTGTGAGAGAGAAGGGGGGGCTGTGTGAGAGAGAGAGAAGGGGGGGGCTGTGAGAGAGAGAAGGGGGGGCTGTGTGAGAGAGAGAGAAGGGGGGGCTGTCAGAGAGAGAAGGGGGGGGCTGTGTGAGAGAGAGAGAAGGGGGGGCTGTCAGAGAGAGAAGGGGGGGCTGTCAGAGAGAGAGAAGGGGGGGCTGTCAGAGAGAGAGAAGGGGGGGCTGTGAGAGAGAGAAGGGGGGGCTGTGAGAGAGAGAAGGGGGGCTGTGAGAGAGAGAAGGGGGGGCTGTGAGAGAGAGAAGGGGGGGCTGTGAGAGAGAGAAGGGGGGGCTGTCGGAGAGAGAGAAGGGGGGGCTGTCGGAGAGAGAGAAGGGGGGGCTGTCGGAGAGAGAGAAGGGGGGGCTGTCGGAGAGAGAGAAGGGGGGGCTGTCGGAGAGAGAGAAGGGGGGGGCTGTGAGAGAGAGAAGGGGGGGCTGTGAGAGAGAGAAGGGGGGGCTGTGAGAGAGAGAAGGGGGGGCTGTCAGAGAGAGAAGGTGTCCCCTTAGGCTGCATTCACACCTAGGCGACAAAACGCCCGACGCTCGACACGCTGGAGGGGCGAATTTCCATTGCGGTCTATGAGATGGTTCACATCGAACGCCGAAACGCCGTGCGCCTGCCGCCTGGAAAAAAAATTCCCGGACCCTTTTTTTCAGGCGGCATTGGCGTTCGGCCATAGACAGCAATGGAAAGAATTTGTTAAAAAAAAAAAAAAAAAAAAAGTTAATCGAATCGCAGCAAAGTAAGCCGTGTACGCGGCCGGCGTTACTTGTTGCGTAGGTGTGAATGCAGCCTTAGGCAGTCCGTCCGCAAACTCACTCCACGCTGTCCCCTGCAGCCAGCGCAGCGCCCCCCTACTGATGTGCGCTCTAGGCCACCGCCTAACTTGCCTATTGGTAGCGCCGGCCCTGAGTGGCCGTTTTGATATAAGATTTGTGTGGGTCGGCTAGAAAATGAGGAAGCGGTCGCAGTTTAGAAATCATGTCTTGATTTTTTTTGATTTTTTTTCACACTCTAGATTCACTATCCGTTCCTTTTACGGGACAAATTTTGCCGCAAAAACGACGATATTTCGCAAAAAACGATTTGGTGAAACGTTCCACAAAGTAATATCAGTCCGATCGGGAACAATCCGCACGTTTCGGTATATTACTATATGTAGTAAAAAAGAAAACTGTGGGAGGAGTTAGGGTGGCCAATTTGGCTCACACACTAAAGACACAGCTGCCTATATGCAAATTTACAAACAAACAACAGGATTGGTTAACTTCTTAAGGACCGCCTCCTGCACATAAACGTCGGCAGAATGGCACGGCTGGGCACATCCACGTATATTTACGTCGGTTCTAGTACCCACCCGTGGGTCACGGGTGCGCGCCCGCCCGCGGCGCGCTACCGTGAACCGGTCCGAAGCTCCGTGACCGCGGGACTCGCAGACCCGATCGCCGCTGGAGTGCGGGGATCGGTCCCCGGAGCTGAAGAACGTGGGAGAGCCGTGTGTAAACACAGCTTCCCCGTGCTTCACTGTGGCGGCAGCATCGATCGCGTCATCCCTGTTATAGGGGGACGCGATCGATGACGTCACACCTACAGCCACACCCCCCTACAGTTGTAAACACACACAGGGAACACATATCCCCTACAGCGCCCCCTTGTGGTTAACTTCCAAACTGCAACTGTCATTTTCACAGTAAACAATGCAATTTAAATGCATTTTTTGCTGTGAAAATGACAATTGTCCCAAAAATGTGTGAAAATTGTCCGAAGTGTCCGCCATAATGTCGCAGTCACGAAAAAAATCGCTGATCGCCGCCATTAGTAGTAAAAAATTTTTTTTAAAATGCAATAAAACTATCTCTTATTTTGTAAACGCTATAAATGTTGCGAAAACGAACCGATAAACGCTTATTGCAATTTTTTTTTTTTACCAGAAATATGTAGAAGAATACGTATCGGCCTAAACTGAGGAAAAAAACATTTTTATATATATTTTTGGGGGATATTTAATTTTAGCAAAAGGTCAAAAATAGAATTTTTTTCAAAATTGTTGCTCTATTTTTGTTTATAGCGCAAAAAATAAAAATCGCAGAAGTGATCAAATACCACCAAAAGAAAGCTCTATTTGTGGGGGAAAAAAGGACGCCAATTTTGTTTGGGAGCCACGTCGCACGACCGCGCAATTGTCAGTTAAAACGACGCAGTGCCGAATCGCAAAAAGGGCAAGGTCCTTTACCTACATTTTGGTCCGGGTCTTAAGTGGTTAAGTTAGGCTCCTCCCCCTATAGGGGGAGGAGTCTGTCTTAACCAATCCTGTCGCTTGTTTGTTTGTAAATTTGCATATTTGCATATTTCACTATAGCACTCGCATTCCTTGAATTTTTTATATTTTCTCAGTAATAAATAATAAAACGATGATGATGGGAGGGGCAGATGAAAAGCTAGTAATAGTTTAGTAGATATCGCCTGCAATGACAGCAGAAAAAAAAAAAATTTGCATAACTGTTCTCTCCATAAGTTGAGGGGAACAATTTTTTCAGCACTATATATAGGTTTGAAAGTGAGCTTAATATTTGCTTACGGCAGTGGCGGTGGTAGTACTAGATGGAAGACTGACAAAAGGCCGTTGACCTCCTTTGAACTGTAATACTTGGATGGATGACTGACCGCGTCCGTTGAACTCCAGGCAATCGTAATACTTGGATGGATAACTGACAGCGTCCGTTGAACTCCGGGCAAGCGTAATACTTGGATGGATAACTGACCGCGTCCGTTGAACTCCGGGCAAGCGTAATACTTGGATGGATAACTGACCGACGTCCGTTGAACTCCGGGCAAGCGTAATACTTGGATGGATAATTGACCGACGTCCGTTGAACTCTGGGCAAGCGTAATACTTGGATGGATAACTGACCGATGTCCGTTGACCTCCGGGGAATTGTAATACTTGGATGGATAACTGATGAACCCGTCTGTTGACCTCCGGGGACTCGTAATACTTGGATGAATGACCATTCCAGTCAAGTGATCAATCCTGGGGGGAGGATTGTAATACTTGAATGAATGACTGATCAAACAGTCTGGTGATCAATCCTGGAAATCGTAGTTACCTGGATGACTGATGAGCATCTGTTGACCTCCTGGAAATTGTAATACCTGGATGGATGACTGACCGACGTCCGTTCACCTCCTGGGATTCGTAATACTTGGATGTATGACTGACCGACGTCCGTTCACCTCCTGGGATTCGTAATACTTGGATGTATGACTGACCGACGTCCGTTCACCTCCTGGGATTCGTAATACTTGGATGGATGACGTTGACCACGTCCGTTCACCTCCTGGGATTCGTAATACTTGGATGGATGACGTTGACCACGTCTGTTCACCTCCTGGGATTCGTAAAAAACTTGGATGATGATGTTGACCACGTCTGTTCACCTCCTGGGTATCATAAAAAAACTTGGATGGAAGACATTGACCACTGGTGGTGTCTGTTGGCCTCCCGTGTATGGTAATACTTGGGTGGATGACATATTGACTGACCACGTCTGTTGACCTTCGGGGAAACCCGGCATGTGCTGTAGGTTCTTTTCTTCCAGCAGTAGTTTTTTTTTATTTTTATAAAAAAACATTTTACCATTTCTTTTTTTAGCAGCCCTGTTGGGGGTCTTTGGTGAAATATCAATAGTCTAAAGAGACCCCAGATGTCTACATTTCGAGACCAAGAAAGGGACTGAGGACTAGACATGTGCACTGCCAAAAAATTCATTTTTTTTATTTTATGTTATTTTCGTTTGTTTTTTTCTGGTAATTTGGAAAATTCATTTTTTTTTCGTTTTTTGTTTATTTTTTCGGAAATTCAGGAAATTCGAAAAATTCGAAAAAAATCATGAAACAAAAAATTTTTTTTTCGGAATTTCAAAAAATTCGGAAATTTACCAATTTTTCGAATTTTTTTTTTTTTTTTTAACATTTTTCGAAATTTGGAAATATGAAAATTCGGAAATACGAAATTCGAAAATATGAAAATGAAAAATTCGAAAATTGAAAAATAGAAACATTTCGAAAATTTAATCATTTGAAATTCGAAATTTCGAAAATTGAAAAATTCGAAATTTCGAAAATTGAAAAATTCGAAATTCGAAAATTTTGAAATGTGCAAAAATTTGAAATTTGAAATTGAAAAATCGAAATTCGAAAAATTCGAAATTTGAAAATTCGAAATGTGAAAATTCGAAATGTGAAAATTCGAAAATTGAAAAATTGAAAAATTCGAAAATTAAAAAAATCGAAATTTAGAATTTTTGAAATTCCGATTTTTCGTATTTCCGAATTTTCGTATTTGCGAATTAGAAAATTCGAAATGTGAAAATTCGAAAATTTGAAAATTCGAAAATTTTATAATTTGAAAATTCGAAAATTTCGAAAATTAAAAAAATCCTGTATACAAGTCCCCCCCAGTCCCTGTCCCCAAGTCCCTGTCTCCCGTCCACAAGTCCCTGTCCCCCATCCCTGTCTACAAGTCCCTGTCCACGAGTCCTTGCCCCCCTGTATACAAGTCCCCCCCCCTGTATACAAGTCCCTGTCCACAAGTCCCTGTCCCCCCCTGTATACAAGTCCCTGTCCACAAGTCCCCTATCCACAAGTCACTGCCCCCCCCTGTATACAAGTCCCTGTCTCTGTCCACAAGTCCCTGCCCCCCCCCCTGTATACAAGTCCCTATCCACAAGTCACCGTCCCCCCTCCCTGTCCACAAGTCCCTGTCCACAAGTCCCTGTCCACAAGTCCCTGTCCACAAGTCCCTGTCCACAAGTCCCTGTCCACAAGTCCCTGTCCACAAGTCCCTGTCCACAAGTCCCTGTCCACAAGTCCCTGTCCACAAGTCCCTGTCCACAAGTCCCTGTCCACAAGTCCCTGTCCACAAGTCCCTGTCCACAAGTCCCTGTCCACAAGTCCCTGCCCCCCCTGTATACAAGTCCCTGTCCCTGCCCCCCCCTGTATACAAGTCCCTGTCCCTGCCCCCCCCTGTATACAAGTCCCTGTCCACGAGTCCCTGTCCACAAGTCCCTGTCCACGAGTCCCTGTCCCCCCTGTATACAAGTCCCTGTCCCTGCCCCCCCGTCCACAAGTCCCTGTCCACAAGTCCCTGTCCACAAGTCCCTGTCCCCCCCTGTATACAAGTCCCTGTCCACAAGTCCCTGTCCCCCCCTGTATACAAGTCCCTGTACCTGCCACCCCTGTATACAAGTCCCTGTCTCTGTCCACAAGTCCCTGTCCCCCCCTGTATACAAGTCCCTATCCACAAGTCACTGCCCCCCCCCTGTATAATACAAGTCCCTGTCCCTGCCCCCCATGTATACAAGTCCTTGTCCCTGGCCCCCCTGTATACAAGTCCCTATCCACAAGTCACTGTCCCCCCCCCTGTATACAAGTCCCTGTCCCTGCCCCCCCCTGTATACAAGTCCCTGTCCCTGCCCCCCCTGTATACACAAGTCCCTGTCTCTGTCCACAAGTCCCTATCTACAAGTCCCTGTCCACAAGTCACTGTCCCCCAGGGCTGGAGCAAGGATTTTTGACACCCTAGGCGAAAACCTTATTTTTTCACCCCCACTGAGTCCGCCCCTGACTCCACCCCCTTTGGCAGTGTTAAATGGTTTGATTCAACCCTCTAACTGCTACATCGGAAAGACAGCTCGTTCTTTTGAAAAACATAAGACTTACTAGCAGCATCACCAGGTGAATATACAAGAGAAAACCTAAAAACAAAACTAATGCAACCACCCATCTATAAATTGGTAATCTGCAGTATAATAAATATTTTTCTTTGCTTTAATACCACTTTAAGAGGATAAAGTTAATCAAGTAATTCTGTTATACATCAATATATAGGCAGATTGGTAAGGAAAGAAGTTAAAAACAAGAGATAAACAGACTGGAGTAAACCTACTTACAGTGCTGACAAGGAAAGAGAGAGAGAAGGGGGGGGGCTGTGTGTGAGAGAGAGAGAAGGGGGGGGGGCTGTGTGAGAGAGAGAGAAGGGGGGGGGGCTCTGTGTGAGAGAGAGAGAGAGAAGGGGGGGGCTGTGTGAGAGAGAGAGAAGGGGGGGGGGGGGCTGTCAGAGAGAGAGAAAGGGGGGGCTGTGAGAGAGAGAAGGGGGGGGCTGTGAGAGAGAAGGGGGGGGGCTGTGAGAGAGAGAGAAGGGGGGGGGCTGTGTGAGAGAGAGAGAAGGGGGGGGGGGCTGTGTGAGAGAGAAGGGGGGGGGGGGCTGTGTGAGAGAGAGAGAAGGGGGGGGCTGTGTGAGAGAGAGAGAAGGGGGGGGGCTGTCAGAGAGAGAGAATGGGGGGCTGTCAGAGAGAAGGGGGGGGCTGTGAGAGAGAAGAAGGGGGGGCTGTGTGAGAGAGAGAAGGGGGGGGCTGTGAGAGAGAAGGGGGGGGCTGTGAGAGAGAGAAGGGGGCGCTGTGAGAGAGAGAAGGGGGCGCTGAGAGAGAGAAGGGGGCGCTGTGAGAGAGAGAAGGGGGGGCTGTGAGAGAGAGAAGGGGGGGCTGTGAGAGAGAGAAGGGGGGGCTGTGAGAGAGAGAGAAGGGGGGGCTGTGAGAGAGAGAGAAGGGGGGGGCTGTGAGAGAGAGAGAAGGGGGGGGCTGTGAGAGAGAGAGAAGAGAGGGGGGGCTGTGAGAGAGAGAGAAGGGGGGGCTGTGAGAGAGAAGGGGGGGGCTGTGAGAGAGAGAAGGGGGCTGTCAGAGAGAGAAGGTGTCCCCTTAGGCTGCATTCACACCTAGGCGACAAAACGCCCGACGCTCGACACGCTGGAGGGGCGAATTTCCATTGCGGTCTATGAGATGGTTCACATCGAACGCCGAAACGCCGTGCGCCTGCCGCCTGGAAAAAAAATTCCCGGACCCTTTTTTTCAGGCGGCATTGGCGTTCGGCCATAGACAGCAATGGAAAGAATTTGTTAAAAAAAAAAAAAAAAAAAAAAAGTTAATCGAATCGCAGCAAAGTAAGCCGTGTACGCGGCCGGCGTTACTTGTTGCGTAGGTGTGAATGCAGCCTTAGGCAGTCCGTCCGCAAACTCACTCCACGCTGTCCCCTGCAGCCAGCGCAGCGCCCCCCTACTGATGTGCGCTCTAGGCCACCGCCTAACTTGCCTATTGGTAGCGCCGGCCCTGCTTAAAGGCTAAAGTTCACTTTTTTTTTTTTATTGCCAGCCCACCATAAAACGGCTTTCCATTAAAGCGGAGGTTCACCCTAAATTTTTTTTCTAACATTACATTGTGCTCGCTTCCAAGTTTGCTGTACACTCCGGCGTATAGCTATTTTCCCCCGGATTGCGGGTAGTGGCTCCCGCGGGAGTGGGTATTCCTATGCAGAGGCTAAGTGATTGACGTGATGACAAAAAAATCAGCATACTGTCAATTTTAGAAGTGAGCACAATGTAATGTTAGAAAAATGTTTTTAGGGTAAACCTCCGCTTTAATTCTACACCTGCTTGCCTAACTCTCTTCATAGCTGTTTAAAGACACTGCTGGATTGGTTCTGCCTTACTTCCTGGACAGACTATAGGTCATGACACAGAAAGGAGTTTACCAGATGAGGGTGGATGATGCAGGGTGTGTGCTCATGAGGTCAGCTGGTCAACTCCTTCCTGTGTCATGACCTATAGTCTGTCCAGGAAGTAAGGCATAACTAATCGAGCAGAGTGTTTAAAAAGCCATGAAGAGAGTTGGGCAAGCTATTGCTGAATTAATGTAAAGCTGTTTTATTTTTGCACATTAATGCTATATTGGTACATAGGGGATTTTGGAAGGAAAAAAGTGAACAAAGGTAAACTTTGCCTTTTAAGTTAGACCACCCATCACAGTGTGGGTGGGGTTAAGCAGTCAGCCTTCACACTATTCAGAAGTGTCACAACGACCTATTACAGGAAGTCTGAAGTCTCCTCTTCCTCCCAAGTGTAGGACAGGGAGTAAGGACTACAGAACACCTTTCCTTTTCTCCATAACATGAGGTGGGGGCGTTCTGTAGGTTGTTGGGAACACCTCTAACTAGTCAGGCATTTGAGACCTCATTGTATTTCTATCAGGATCAACAAGTAATTTTGTTGCCCTTATCACACCTAAATAACAAAGTTTTCAGTGGTTTATTCAATGATCTAGATAAAGTGAAACACATTGGGGGTGTGTAATGGCGGGAGCCCAGGCTGAGGTTGTCTCTCTCATACCACCATAGGACGATGTGGATCTGGCACCAGGAATCTTTCCTCTCTTCCTTTTGTTGCTGTTTACATACCTCTTGCTGCCCACCTAGTTCATGTGTAGAGCAGCAAAGAGGGTGGATCTTAACACCCATACGCTACACATATACATCTGTGGGTGACCGTTTAAAAAAAAAAAAAAAAAATGCAGTGTATGCTAGTGTCATGTACTAATGATTGGGTACCGGTGGGCCTGGCTTCCGACCATGTGACCACTGTGACAGCCAATCAGTGGTTACAGGACTTGAAATGATTAAAGTGAAGCCCCAAACTCCTTTAGAATTAATTCAGCAGCTACAGTATTTGTAGCTGCTGACTTTTAAGATTAGGACACTTGCCTGTCCATGAATCCAGTGGTGTCTTCACCCTAGCTGATTTTTTTAAATCTGCTCTTGGTGCTGCTGCCGCCATCACAGCTAAGGGAAACCCAGGAGCCAGTTCCCTACTGCGCATTCTCAAAGAGCACCACACTTTGTGAACAGCCCAGCTGCAGGGGAAGGAGGAGACGATTTTCCAGCTGAATTGGCCAAACAACGAGATCAACCGGAAATCAGGAGCAAGTTCCTGTCCAAAACTAGGTACCCGCTCCTCCCCAACTAAATAAAGTTCTGTTAATAAGAAAACCACAATAATTGGAGGAGAACTGGTCATGTGACCGATAGGGCACATTAACGGCCCTGCTCCATTCATGCAGTTCTCTTCTGTTAAACAGAACTTTATGAATAGGATGGTTTGTGGTGTATAACAAAAAATGGGCCCTGACGTGTTCAAAATATGAGTGATATACCCCCCCCCCCCCTCTCCTCGCGCACCAATTTCTGACGTTTATTGGGAAAACCAACTTTGGTGCACATAATCCTTGGCTTGAAGTTTTTTTGTTTTTTTTTGCTGCAATGTACAAATGTTTATCAGGAAATTGCCTCCTAGTTGTACCGTGCCATGCTTTGTATTCTGTAAACCTTTGCAATAGCAAATGGATTTCCAGATATGTCTTTGTGTGTTACGCGTTTCTATTTAAAACCAGTTGTGACATGTGAATCTCTCATAATGTGGAAGGAAAACTGGAACGGTGTCATTCTCCAGGATTAAAGTGGATGTAAACCCACATTTTTTTTTTTTTATGTCACAATGTAGAGAATAAGATTTCCTATCATCTGTGCCCAGTCTTGCCACACAGTTAATCCAGCGCTGAGCAATCCTATTTTTTATTCAGTGAAATAACAAAGACTTCCCTATAAAGACCAAAGTCCTTGCTTGAGTGACAGGTTCTTTACATATCTCGTGCACTAGCCTGAAGACATGCACAGCTTCTTGTCTATGTATATTCTGATGGCTGTTCACACTGGACTGTGGATCACCCCATATTTGAAAACATTTAATCAAAACACAGGAGAGGAGAGGGTCTGCAAGCTAGTGCACGAGATATGTAAATAACCTGTCACTCAAGCAAGGACTTTGGTCTTTATCTGGAAGTCTGTTTTATTCCACTGAACAATAAAGCGGATTGCTCAGCGCTGGATTAACTCTGTGTGGCAAGACTGGGCGTAGATTATAGGAAATCTTATTCTCTACATTGTGACATAAAAAAAAATGGAAGTCGTTGACCAGCTGACCTCATTGGCACACACCCTGCATCATCTACCCTCCTAACTACCATCCAGGTGCATGTTTTTTAAATGAAATGCAATCAATCAGGGTGGTAAATAGGAGGGTTGAGGATTCAGGGTGTGTGCCAATGAGCTCAGCCGGTCAACTCCTTCCTGTCTTGACCTATAGTCTGTCCAAGAAGTAAGGCAGAAGTAATAGATCTTCTTTTTTATTTTCTCCCCACAGAAGTAAATTAATGGTATATTGGTACATAGGGGGGGGTGAACTTGGCCTCCTTTAAATCTCAAACTACCATGTAGATGGAATGTTAGGATAATCTTATGGTTTTTAATGGCTTGGTTTAAACTCCATAAGGGGAGATCTGCTTTTCTCCTGAAACATTGGGCTAGGTTCCTTTTTTATTTACTATCATGGCGGTATGCTTTCTGTGCTATGTACACATGAATATCTGCAATCTGCTAGAGCGTGCATGCAACTGGAGCCAGTTGTCGTATGTATAATCATTTATGGTTGCATTATTTTGTAACCTACTGATAACGCTAGTATTGGCACAGGGTGTGGGATCACACTTAAAGAAGTCCAGCCTGAGCTTTTTTAGGGCTGGGCTTCTCCTCTGGGTCTCAGGTGTGCAATTAGTTTTGCACTCCTGTGACCCGTTTTTTCAGCGGAGAGCAGTCTGAAGTCCACTTTCCGCTGACATAACTGCCATCAGTTGGGGCAGCGTGTCATCCCGCCTTCCAACAGATCCCCCCATCCGTCTTTTTAGCGGATAGTATCAGATCGGATGCCAATGGGTGTAAACGGACACATGTCTGTTTACATCCGCGGCTCCATAGAGGGCAATGGATTGTCTGATTGAATCCCCCTAAAAACCTGACGGGCAGACCTGAACGGTCCAATTGTGTGACAGAAGCCCAAGTTTACACTAGCTTCAAAAGCAGCCGTTTCATGAGCATTTTTGAAGCCAAAAATGTGTGCATTGTAGCACCCATTGTTTATAGCGTTGCATTGTGTTGCGTTGTCAATGTAGACACCTTGCAAACATGTCACAAAAGCCCCTATGGTGTTTACAGTTTGTTTTTAAGATGCATTTAAAAAGCGTTACCTAGAGGAGGTGACGATGCAAAAACCTATACAATAAAAACCTGTTTGTGTGTGCAGAGGAGAAAATCAAATCAATATTTGGTGTGGCCACCTTTTACCTTCAAAATGGCATCAGTTCTTCTAGACAATCTTGCACACAGTTTTTGAGGGAACTTTGCAACTAGAGAGCAATACAATGGGTGTCTTTAGGCAATAGTGAAGCATGGTGGAGGTTCCCTGCAAGTTTGGGGCAACATTTCTGCAAATAGAATTGGTCAGGAGCAATGGTGTACTCAATGCTGACAAATACAGGCAGATACATATTCATCATGCCATACCATCAGGGAGGTGTGTGATGTATCTTGCATTGGGACAACAACCCCAAACATACAGCCAATTTCTTTAAGAATGATCTTCAGCTTAAAAACCTGGGAGTGATGGTTTGGCTTCCACAGAGCCCTGATCTCAACATCATTGAGTCTGTCTGGTAGGGTTGTACCGATACCGGTATCGGGACTGATACTGAGTATTTGCGGGAGTACTTGTACTCCCGCAAATACCCCCGATGCCTAAATAGAATATTTCCCCCCGCCGTCGCCGTATATCGCAAAGCCGCCGCTGCCGCGTTAATCACCGTGCAGCGAACATTACAGGCACCTTTAGTTTGAAAAGCCGCTTTGCCTGCCGCGCCGTGTAGACACTCCCCCTTGGACAGATCTGTCCAATCCCGAGCAAGGGGGAGTGTCCTTTACACGACGTGGCAGGAAAAACGGCTATTCAAGCTGCCTGTAATGTTCGCCGCACAGTGATTAACGCGGCGGCGGCGGCATCATCATTTGGTATGGGGGACATGGCTGCATATATGTGGGGGAACATGGCTGCATATATGTGGGGGACATTTTTACATTTAAAAAAGTATCGGTACTTGTACTCGGTCCTAAAAAGTGGTATCGGGACAACCCTACTGTCTGGGATTATGTCTGAGATTACACAAAGACAGAAGCAATTGAGGCAGCCTGAAAACACAGGACATATGCGGTTAGTTCTTCAAGATGTTTGGAATAACCTACCTGCCAAGTTCCTTATAAAAACGATGTGCAAGTGTACCTAGAATAATTGATGTCTCCCTCGCGCCCTTTCCAATGTTTTACAGTGGTGACCAGAGCAAGAGGAGAAATCTTCCATTTGAGGACACCTGTTCTGATGACCATTAACTTTAAGGCCTCATGCTCACTGAACGTCTTTGTAATAGTGGTTTCTAGCATTGGCATTTTTTAACTTGGATCAAAATCATTGGCGAGCTGCTTTTTTTTTTTTTTTTTTTTTTTTTTTTTTTTTTTTTTACGTTGGAGAGTTTTTACAGCTGAAAAATGGCTGAGCCCATTTTTTTTTTTTTTTTACAGCCAAAAACTGTTTGTTGATTACAGCCTATGGGGTCAATTCACAAAGCTTTATTTTCAGATTGCGAGTGTTATTTTGTTATTTTAACGATTTTGCACGTTATTGAAGCTAGTTCAATTCACTAAACGATTTAACGCTTTGAAAAATCATCAAATAACGTTTCCCTACACAGAACCGATATTTTAAGGTGTGGATCCTTATTAAAGAGTCAAATCGTTATTTTAAAGATTCAAAACGTTATTTTAAAGAGTCAAATCGTTAAATATGTACAGAAGTGCAATTCACAAAGATTTTTTGACAGTTATCGATCGTTAAGCAACCGTTAAATTAACACCTCCCTCAGGGTGGCGTTATGACATTTCCCAGGCGATATTTTGTTAGAGGAAGCTTTTGGCGATTTTTGTAGTGTAGTGAAGTTTTTAGTAGTGTTGGGCAAGCTAGAACCGTGCTCTATTTGAACTTAAAATTATCCAGAGGCGAAGAAGAACACGTTAGAATGTTCAGATTTATAAACGTGTATTCCCTTCACATACTATTTTGGATGACTTTTCTGAAACCCAGGTGATAGCTAAATTCCGATTATCATCTCCCATGATTTATTCTCTGTATGAGGAAATACACATGGCTTTAGAAAAACACACACTAGAAGTTTTGCACATCACATGCTCAATCTCCACGTGTATTGCTTGTCCCTCTCCCTCTCCCTCTCCCTCTCCCTTTCCCTCTCCCTCCTTTTCCACATGCAGCTGTTCTCCTCCCCTTCTGCTCCCAGAATGCATCTCTCCAGCATTATTTAACGATCTTAAGAGTTATTTTAAAGTCCCGAATCTTAATAATAACGTCTGAGTAGTTAGCATAACGTTTGGATAAAGAGTCAGTTGAAAACCATAACGACTGTGTTGAATAACGATTATAGCTTTAGTGAATACCATGGTTGCTAGCGTGTTTGCTTCAGGTGTTAAATTAGCACTCCTTATTTAACGCTAGCAAACATGGTATTCACGAAAGCTATAATCGTTATTCAACACAGTCGTTATGGTTTTCAACTGACTCTTTATCCAAACGTTATGCTAACTACTCAGACGTTATTATTAAGATTCAGGACGTTAAAATAACTCTTAAAATCGTTAAATAATGCTGGAGAGATGCATTCTGGGAGCAGAAGGGGAGGAGAACAGCTGCATGTGGAAAAGAGCAGATACAGAGAGAGAGAGACACAAGCAAGACACATGGAGATTGAGCATGTGATGTGCAAAACTTCTAGTGTGTGCTTTTCTAAAGCCATGTGTATTTCCTCATACAGAGAATAAATCATGGGAGATGATAATCGGAATTTAGCTATCACCTGGGTTTCAGAAAAGTCATCCAAAATAGTATGTGAACGGAATACACGTTTATAAATCTGAACAACATTCTAACATGTTCTTCTTTGCCTCTGGATAATTTGAAGTTCAAATAATAGAGCATGGTTCCATCTTGCCCAACACTACTAAAAACTTCACTACACTACAAAAATCGCCAAAAGCTTCCTCTAACAGAATATCGCCTGGGAAATGTCATGACACTCTGAGGGAGGTGTTAATTTAACGATCGATAACTGTCAAAAAAATCTTTGTGAATTGCACTTCTGTACAGATTTGACTCTTTAATATAACGATTTGACTCTTTAATATAACGATTTGACTCTTTAATATAACGATTTGACTCTTTAATATAACGATTTGACTCTTTAATATAACGATTTGACTCTTTAATATAACGATTTGACTCTTTAATATAACGATTTGACTCTTTAATATAACGATTTGACTCTTTAATATAACGATTTGACTCTTTAATATAACGATTTGACTCTTTAATATAACGATTTGACTCTTTAATATAACGATTTGACTCTTTAATATAACGATTTGACTCTTTAATATAACGATTTGACTCTTTAATATAACGATTTTGACTCTTTAATATAACGATTTGACTCTTTAATATAACGATTTGACTCTTTAATATAACGATTTGACTCTTTAATATAACGATTTGACTCTTTAATATAACGATTTGACTCTTTAATATAACGATTTGACTCTTTAATATAACGATTTGACTCTTTAATATAACGATTTGACTCTTTAATATAACGATTTGACTCTTTAATAAGGATCCACACCTTTAAAATATCGGTTCTGTGTAGTGAAACATTATTTGATGATTTTTCAAAGCGTTACATCGTTTAGTGAATTGAACTAGCTTCAATAACGTGCAAAATCGTTAAAATAACACTCGCAATCTGAAAATAAAGCTTTGTGAATTGACCCCTATGTGCACACAGAATAACATTCTGGAGAGTTTGGAGAGGTGTCTTCCCAAAGGAACACCTTCTATAAATTGTTTCTGCTATGCACTAACGTAGTTGATTGATCAAGGCGCTGATCATGCCTCACGTATGTTGCAGAAGTTTTCTTTGTCATAAATAGGTCTTCTACCACCCAAACACTTGAAATGGGAATAAAAATGTAATAACTCTGGCCACAAAGGCACAAAATACTTGTGGCCATGAAAGATTCAGCATATGTTTGTGGAAGCGTTGTGTTCCTTTTTATCCTCACAATACTCTTTTTGTTTATTGTTTCAGGCAGAACATTGCCATAGCTGGTGGGAAACATGAGAATAGCAGGTACGTGGATTTTTGATTTCTTCAATAGCGGAGTTGTCGTATTTCCAACTGAGTGATTGTGTTCCACAGTATCTCTCTATCACAAGTAACTGTGGGTATAATTTGTTGAACAGGTTACACAGGTTCCATGAAACCTGTTCAATGCATCACTTGAGGGCTAATAAGGATCGTACGTGTGGAATACAGAATCCATCGACTTGCCTGAATATGTCTTAATCTGTAGTAAGAATTCGTCCAGTGCTAAAAATAGAGCATACCTAAACTTTACATAATACTTCTATATATGATCGGTATCCACGTCCTGTGAATTCCAATACAACACTAAAAAAAGAACCCATTAAAATAAATGCACATATTTTTGCAGAAAAAAAAAATGTGTATTTTTTGAGACGCCTGTAGCGCATTGCACCCGCAGTCCTAGGCTCTTGCAGATTCTGCCGCCAACTTTCCTGTCTATACTGCCATACGGGCAGATAAGTACAATACTAGAAGTGTCAATGAGCTACTCATTCGCACCATCGCAGAACTATAAAAGCTGTCTGCTACGGTGATAGACTTTTCTCATTCACAGTTTGCTGTAAATGAATGACGCGGCTGAACAATGGTGACAGAGGTGGCAGAGAGGATCCCCTGCCCGCTGTCACAGGGGAATCAGGTGGGGCAGACCTGGAGCATGTGACATGGTACCCCCCCCAAATATGGAAGCAACCACTTGCAGGTGATACGGATAATACACCATTACAAATTTACGTTTTAAGGCATTGTCCTTTTGTGAGCACTGCATGCTTTTCCATCATCCATGTCAGCCTTCTTTACAGTTTGTCATTTGAGTTTGACCCTTTTGGGACAGATGAGGGCAGATCTTGGCATGGAATGTACATGGAAGTCTTCAGAATGCTTTAAAAAGGAATGAAAATATGCCTGGTCTGTAGGTTGCATCCGGTATAACTGGCAAAGCTTTGCTTTTGCCTGTCCCAGCTTCAGCGGCAGACTAGGATCAGCGTCGCCTAAAGGATCAGTAAGGCTGAAATTAACAAGAAATCCTTTTTTTTTCTTGAAGTTGAGGGGTTAATGGCTGTAACCCCCCACCCCCCCCCCCTTTTTTTTTTTTAGAATTGTAGGAAGAAGGATAAAGGCTGTTCTCGAAATCAGGGGGTCAGCAACCCATCGCTCGCAATCTACCCGTTGACTGTGGGCAACCAACGTGCAGATTGCGAACACATTCCTGCTTTGCTGGTCCTTCCCCCCCCTCAGCCTTCACTGGAAAGCGGGGAACGGGAGGCAGCACAGTACTGGACAGAGGCTAGGAACGGGAGCTGCCCCACTTAACTTTTTAATTAGGTGGTTGGTTGCTAGTACACCCACTGGTCCTAGCAACCAATCATTGGCTTGCTACTATGAAAAATTAACTCCAGCAGCCCCCACTTCCGCTAGAACTTGAGCTCATATTTACAGTGGGTGGCCCTGTCAGGCAAACATATATCTCGATCAAAGGAGCTGGGTGGAAAACGTCAGGTAAAAAGTAGCTGCATCCAAACAGATGCAGCCGCTGTTGGGATATTTTGACAGTTGAAGGGTCTGCAGAAGGAGAATCACCCAGTCGTGCTGTATAGCATGCAGGGCTAGTTGCCCCAGACAGTGGCTTCTGTGAACGGACACCCACTGTTCTACCCAACCCAACAACATATTTTCGTGGATCGTTTCTACCTCTTTCTATCCCATTCACCTGGTAGCCCCCCCATGTCTGTGTGGCATAACCCCCCCCCCCCCCTTCGGTTGTTTCACTTCTTCCTTCCTTCCTATTCATAATGTCTGTTACATCAACAGTTCCACACGTGGGGACATTTTTTTTTGTTTTTGGGGGGGGGGGGGGGGGGGTTTATTTGAATTCCTGTCAAATACAGAATGATTAAATATTAATGGCACAGAAACACAGTTGGTACAGCCAGATGTACTATAAACATTGGTACTATTTAATTTCATGCCACAAGCATAACAAATTTTTTGGCATACGCGGATATATTGGCCCAGACCTCTTCTCTAACCTATGAGGTGGGGGTTATAGGCTGGCAGTAGTGGGGTGACTAGTTTTCCATCTTTTCCCTGGGCACTGGATAACCTTGTCCCAGCACTTTTGGCGTGGATGGTGGTATCCTGGCCTAAGCCAACAAGGCCAGACCTAGGGCAGAACTTTGCAGGGGGGCAGCACGGAAAGAGTCCCCGTTGGCTTGCGCTACACTGTTAGTGTGGTGCCAGTCTTATGGGGTGGACTGGGCTGAGAGGCAAATTAATCTAGCATCCCCAAAAAGCGGCCGCACTGCTTCCGGTATGCGGGCAGCCGGCATTCCACAACTGTGGGGGGGGGGGGTCGCTGCTCCTAATTTTGACTGTCTTTATCATCCTGGACCACGACCCTTCCTCACTGTGCTATGTTTTCTGCTGCACCATTGGCATGGTTATATCTTCTTAGTCCTCTCCATAAAATTATCAGAAATTTGTGCTTAAAGTAGAACTATAGGCAACACTTTTTTTTTTTTTTTTTCCCTGTCCCATTGAAGAGATTTCCCTTCACTTCCTGCCCCTTCGCCAAACAGGAAGTGAGAGGAAATCTCTGCAAGTTAAGGGAATCCAACCCCCTCCCCCCAGGCCCTCCAAACTTGTGTCCCCACTCAAAAATGTCAGGGTGGGTCTTAAACAGAAAGGGGTGTGGCCTTGGCAGGAAGGGGTGGGTTATATTTAAATTAGGGGGTCATGAGTTTAGTCAGGCCTAGGGCAGCACAAAACCTAAATACTGTACACTACTGGTTAGTGGGTGTAGTAAGTGTACAGCCAGTTATATAGGCTTTTTTCTTCACTGCAGACAAGTGTGTGTGTGTGTGTTCCTATAATAATCTGTAATACTTGTCTGATGCCAATTACAAGGTTAGAAACGGAAGGTGTTCCTGCACACACTTTCAAGGTAAATGCCTCAGGGCTGTCATCCTGTTTCATCTTCACCAAACAAGTGTTCTGCTAGTAATGTTCTGCGAAAGAGGATCTTCTTATTTTGTTTAAATTAGTGACTGTTTACATAGACACGAAGGTGAGGAGGCTGGCATAAGAACCCACGTTATTTCTAGTAGTCAACGTTTCTAGCATGTTGTCATATTTCTTTAGAAATACTCTAGAAATTATTAGATATAATGTCACATTAAGACCCATTTTTCAGGCGCTTTTGTGTTAAAAAAAAAAAAAAAAGCCTGTAAAGTGCCTGAAAGAAGCCTCACCTGCAATCCCAATGTGAAAGCCTGAGTGCTTTCAGAGCCCTTTCACACTTAGGGGCGCAAATTACTTTTCTTGCCTTGGGTGCTGACAACCGATACTACAAAAATAATTTTACTGTTGGGGGGGGTCCCCCACAACTTGGGAAATTGTATCAAGGGGTCACGGCACTAATAAGGTTGAGAACCACTGTGTTGCACGCTATGTAAAATCGTATACAAAGATTTTACATTTTTTTTTTTTTTTGGAATTGAGGATCTGAAGTGGCGGATCCAAATGGGGTGCAATGGTGCAATCCCTCCAATTTGCTTGAGGGGCTTTGAACTCATAGGTTTCTATGGGGTGTTTTTTGTTTTCCAGGCCACATTATTAGAGCCTGGAGCTCTAATTGGCTTGAAAAAGGTTGGGCTCAGTTGTGACACTAGCGAATCACTGTTAGCCATTGTCTTCTGGCTTCTCCTCCCGGTCAATCAGGACAGGAGGCGGATCGGGTTGGCTGGAAGGAGAAGCCGCGGCGTTGTCACCTAGCACTTGGGTGAGTGTGGACCTGGGGGTGGGGGGGGGGGGGTTTGTTTGCCGCTCCCCCAAAAAAGTTTAGCACCAGCCGCCACTGTTTGGTATGTATGTATGTATGTGGGTGCTTGACACAATGACTAGTAGCCATTACTTGCAACTCTTCTTCTGAGTGTATCTACTCTTCTAGTAATAATATAAAATGTATTCTGAATTTAATGGGCATAGTAGGACTCTAGCAGGCCTGTGCATTGGAAGGACAGGGATCTTGACACCTTAGATGGGAGATCTGATTCAAAATCTAGACTACACGATAAAGAAGAAACCGTTAGGTGTAACTCTCTGGAATTTTCCACTACCTGAAATGCTAGTTTTGCAAAGACTGGCCACTGTGATTGTACATTGTTGTTAAACAGCGCTCTCTGCTGGATGTTCATTCAACTAAAGTTGTGGGGGATTAGCTTCTATAAATGTTAAGCTGCACAATGATATTCTCATCTGCATATTTTCTGCTTTGTTTCTCGATACGGAAACCCTGAACCATAAATAAAAGCCATGTATAGTAAGACCACAACTTCCCCCTTTTTCTTAAAAAAATAAACTCCGAGGTCATTGTCCTTGAATGCAGACGGTTGAACCTTTTTTGAGCTGGTAATTCGCACTGGTGGCAGCATAGAACAATATAGGGGCTATTTACAAGTCCTTTTTCCTGCAAGATGCATGTTTTTTTTTTTTGTTTTTTTTTTGCTGTATGTAAATCCATTATGAATCCAAAAAACATTTGTATGTGACTGGTTTGCATCTGTGAACTAGTTTAGTGTGAAAAGGGAAACCATAGGAGCCTGCAGTGTGCATGCATACAGTGCAATCCAGAAAGTATTCACGTCTTCCACATATTGGGTTATTTACCATGAGGAAAGTAATGAATTTAATCCATTTTGGAATAAGGCTGTAATAGAACAATGGGGGTTATTTACCAAAGGCAAATCCACTTTGCACTACAAGTGCACTTGGAAGTACAGTCGCTGTAGATCAGAGGGGGACATGCAAGGAAAATAGCATTTTAGCTTGCACATGATTGGATGATAAAATCAGCCGAGCTTCCCCTCATTTCAGATCTACCCCTCAGATTTACAGCGACTGCACTTCCAAGTGCAAAGTAGATTTGCCTTTCGTAAATAACCCCCATTGTTCTATTACAGCCTTATTCCAAAATGGATTAAATTCATTACTTTCCTCATAATTCAACCAAAAATACCCCATAATAACGTAAAAGAAGGTTTTCAAATCTTTGCAAATGTATTAAAAATAAAAAATAAATCACATGTACATAAGTATTCACAACCTTTGCCATGACATATATAAAATTGAACTCGGGTGCATCCTGTTTCTACTGATCATCATTGAGTTGTTTCTACAACTTGATTGGAGTCCATCTGTGGTAAATCCAGTTGATAGGTCATGATTTGAAAAGACAAGCACCTGTCTATGTAAAGTCCCACAGTTAACGGTGCATGTCAAAGCATAAAGTTCAAGAATTTGTCTGTATACCTCTGAGACAGGATTGTATCAAGGCACTGTTCTGGGGAAGGGTATAGTAAAATGTCCCAAAGGGCACAGTGGCCTCCATCCTGTAAATGGAAGAAGTTTGGAACCACTGAGCGATTGGGGGAGAAGGGTCTTAGTCGGCGGGGTGACAGAGAACCCAATGATCACTATGATAGAGCTCCAGTGTTTTTCGGTGGAGAGAGGAGAACCTTGCAGAAGAACAACCATATCTGCAGCACTCCAGCAATCGGGCCTGTGTGGCAGAACGGCCAGACAGAAGCCACTCCTCAGTAAAAGGCACATGACAGCCCGTCTGAAGTTTGCCAAAGGACACCTGAAGGACTCTCGTACATAATTGGATGAAACACAGATTGACCTCTTTGGCCTGAACGGCAAGCGTCATGTCTGGAGGAAAAAAGGCACCGCTCATTACCTGGCCAATACCATCCCTAAAGTGAAGCATGGTGGTGGCAGCATCATGCTGTGGGGATGTTTTTCAGCGAAAGGAACTGGGAGACTAGTCCGGATCGAGGGAAAGATGAATGCAGCAAGGATGTACAAAGAGTGACGCAGCCAGAGGCCAGACTGGAATCCAATTGGACTTCTCTGGAGAGATCTATAAATGGCTGTGCAGACGCCCCTTATCCAACCTGTCAAGACTTGAGAGGTCCTGCTAAGAAGAATTGGAGAAACTGCCCAAAAATAGGTGCCAAGTTTGTAGCATCATACGCAAAAAGACTTGAGACTGTAGTTGGTGCCAAAGGTGCTTCAACAAAGTGTTGCGCAAAGGCTGCGAATACTTGTGTACATGTGATTTTTTTTTTTTTTTTTTTTTATATATATATATATTTTTCCATTTTGAAAGATTTCAAACAAAATTCTTTCATGTTGTCACTATGGAGCTGTGAATACTTCCTGGATGCACGGTATGTGTAAATGGGCTCTTTAGTTTTTTTTTTACTGCATTTTGTGTAAACCATTAAAAGTTCCAATACTGTAAAAAGTTATAATTTGCTTTTGATCTACTGGCTTTTATTTCATTTCTTTTTAGGTGCCATAAAATTTGTTGTAGCGGTAGCAGCCTTTTTACTTACCTTTTATGTGATATCTCAAGTATTTGATATAAAAATGGATTCCAATTTAGGAAAAATTTTAGGTAAGTACTAAGCTGTGTGATTCTTGTATTTCCCTCCTTTTTTAAAGTCGTTGTAAGCCCTCTTGTATACCCAGTGAAGTGAACAGCCTCAGATGATAAACCGAGATTAAACAAATCCTCCTACATTAGTTTTACTTGTTTATCTGCAGTCTTCTCTTCCCTACACCCCTTCAAATGGGCAGCATTGTCTTAAAAATTCTTAATTTGTTAGCATCGCAGAGGGGGCGGAAACAGTAGCTATAGTGTGCGAGAGCTGATTGGTGGAAAGGCATACACCCCCCCCCCCCTTTTTTTTACCCAGGAGCGAAGGAAGGCTACATAAACATTTTAATTAGAAGACTTGGTACTTGCCCCCTGGCAGATGGCAAGTCCTCACTTTGCACTTAAAAAAAAAAATACAGCTTTCTGCATACTTTTTAGCATCCAGTGCTTCCGGGTTTGTCTATACCTGTGTCCCACACCACCTGTTGTCCTTCCAACGTCTGCTACATCCCCACAGGACACTACACTACGCACATCGTGGGGACAGGCATCTGACATACCCAGAAGAGTCAAATGCTGATTCTCTTTAAAATTCAGAAATTAACTATGAACAGAGCATATCCCTCTATAGTGTGTATTTGTCTCTATCCAGAGCACTAAGTGGTATTTTGGTTTACGGCATAATTTCTGTGCTTTCAGCATGAGTCGCTTCTGGAAAGTTTTCCTGACACCAAGAGAAAAAAGGTGACGGGAATCTCCAGCGGTTCCTATCTGCTTTGTGAAGGGGGGGGTGTCCCCTCCAATAAGCTCTCAGAGCTTCCCTCACTGAGCTCTACAGAATGCAATTTCAACCATCCACCCCGTTCTTACGACAACTCAGACAAGCTTTATACATTCAGAATTTTAAATAAATGTGGAGAAGGGAAGACTACAGATAAAGAGTACAATGTAGGAGGATTTCTTTAATCTCTGTATCACCTGAGGCCGGTCACTTCACAGGGTATTTGTAAGGGGTTGCCCTCTTAAAGTGGCTGTAAAGTGTGGACTCCCTTGTAGACACGTCAGGACCTCCAAAAAAAAAAAAATCTGTTTAGTAACACCATTGTAACCTATTTAGGTAAATTATGCATCGAATTTTAATGGTGTGCCATGTCATTTTAATCATAATGACTAATCGGATTTCAACTTTCTGAATCAAGATGGTTGAAAGGTGACTTCTGCCTGGTTTCTGTGGGTTACGGCATTTAGTCTTGCTGAAGACCATGAATGAACTTTAGTTTGTGTGTGTTTGTTTTTGAAGTTGTTGTTTTATTCTTTACTACGATGAAAAACAATATGTATCCAAGTTTGCATTTCTTGTATGATGATTTTAATGCATGTTGTTGTTTTTGTTTGCCTTTAGCTCGAGTGCCCCTGGATACTGGCGCACATCCAAGTAAGTTAAAGTCAAACCGTCCTCCGTTTTGGAAAATTGGTTAATTTTACAGAAAGTTATTACTGGCTCTATAGTACATTGATCACGCTTTTTTTTAAAGTAGTATTGCCCTTCCAGGGGACCTACGACTGGCCGGTACCTGGTCTGGTCCGTAAAGTCACCAGAGAAATTACCGTTTTAACATGGGAGGCTATGGAAGGGGTGCCTGGATTTGAAATATCGGTGCTCCCCGGACAACAAACTTTGCACACTTGTAGGCCCTGTACACACGATCAGACTGGTCTGATGAAACTGGTCTGCAGACCAGTTTCATCGGACCAGTTCGATGGTGTGTACGGCCCATTAGACTGTTGATCGTCGGACCAAAGTTTTAAAACTTGCTTTAAAACCTGTCTGATGGAACCTGTCCGTCGGACCAAAACGATGGTTAGTACACAAAAGCATCGGACCAAAAACCCGCACATGCTCAGAATCAAGTCGACGCATGCTTGGAAGCATTGAACTTCGTTTTTTCAGCACGTCGTTGTGTTCTACGTCACCGCGTTCTGATCGGATTTTGGTCCGATGGTGTGTACGCACATCAGACCATCAGACAAGTTCAGAGTTGTCTGATGAAAAGGGTCCGTCAGACAAGTCTCATCAGACCAGTCTGATTGTGTGTACAGGGCCTTAGAGAAAGAGTGGGGCTACAGGCGTGCCAAGTTTGTGGTCCAGGGGACCTACGACCGGCTGGTACCATTTCCCCAAAGTCCAGGATTTCAGGTGCAAAAAGGTGACTCGAGTATAATCCGAGGGGGGCATTTTCAGCACAAAATGTGCTTAAAAACTTGGCTCATACTCGAGTATATACGGTATATATCTTTTGTGGCCCCCCCAGATATATACTGTGTTTTTAACAGCGCCGTCTCGGAGGTGGAGGGGGTGGGATGAGCGCACGCAGATTGTATACAGAAGAAGATCCTGTTTACTTATTGTTTATTGTTTGTTTCTTATACAAGGCGCATAGTTCACAAAACATGTTTGCATCTGTAATAGGAAGTCCTATCTCTTGGGCTGGCGTTGGGTGACTGTTCTGTTTATCATAAGAGGTAGGACTTTGTATTAAGAGGCTGATGAGTAAAATTCTCCTGTATGTAATCTTTTGGCACCCATCCCCCCCCCCCTGTTGTCTCAGAGGCTGCAGATGGGCATCGATCAGGCTGCAATGGTGAGGCTGCAGATGGGCATTGATTATGCAGCATTGATGGAGCTATATCTTTCTTCAAATAACCCTCCTGAGCTCATCTCTTCACCACACACAGCCACAAAGGCAAGAGAATTCTTGTTGGGCAGTATATTTAGTGCTTAGACCAAATTGTAATGGTTCAAGCAATGTCAGGCAAAATGGTCGGCCCTCACGCATGTTCACTTCATCAAATATGGCCCTCTTTGAAAAAAGTTTGGATGCCCCTGCTAGGATGTCTGTAACTTTAAACTAGGCACTGTGAAGATACTCTAGTGAGAATTAAAAATTGAGCCATGAAATGCAAGTAGCACTGCTTGCTCAGTACTTCTAGCGTCCATTACTTCCTTCCGCAACTACTTGTGATGCTGTAGAACTGTCGCCTGACGCACCCATTTTAGCCTTGTGTAAAAAACAAATCTGGACCAGAATGTTTCTTGTGGTCATCATGTAATTTTATGTGCTTTGTAATTTTGAATGTTAATGATATAGGATGTTACACAGCACATGCTTTGGGAAGTAAACTCCTTCATTGATCCAATATGAGTATGCACATGGGCCTAGCTGCAATGGATTATAGATGAACGTAGTGTATGCTGTACAAATATTTACCAATGCTTATCAAACCCTTATCAAGGTTGGTATCTGCATTGACAAGTTGTACATAAATCATTTGAAAGCTGGCATGTGCCCCAAGTCTGATGGCATGTAGTCACTATGTAGAGCAAAGATGCTAAAGTACTTTGATAAACCAAATGTCTTCCTTTTTTCCATGCAGCTACTAAAGCTCCAAAATACAGATGTGGGATTTCAAAGATATGTCCAGAGAAGCATTTTGCCTTTAAAATTGCAAGTGGAGCAGCTAATGTGGTTGGACCAAAGATTTGTGTGGATGATAATGTGTAAGTACTCTGAGATACTCTTCTTTCCTTTCCACAGTGCAAAAATAGTTGTTTTATTTGTGTGTGTGTGTGTGTGGTAGTCCATTTTTTTAAATGTTAAGGAATGAAATGCATGTTTTTTTTTTTTTTCTTAAATCTTCTAAGTTGATTAACTAATAATCTTTAGACCATACATAAAAAAAAAGAAAAATTAGTTTATGTCCTTTTTTTTATTTTTTTCAGATTAATGAGTGGTGTGAAGAACAATGTTGCTCGTGGAATAAACACTGCTCTGGTGAATGGTAGGTAATGCTATATTTACCTTCATAGAGATAAGTTTGTCTTGGTTGCAACTCTCTTGTAAAGCAAACCCATGAATCTAAAGCTTGAATGCTGTATCTACAACATGTCATTATTAACCCCTTTGTGCCTAATGCCGCGTACACACGACTGTTTTTTCGGGTTGTAAAAAAATGACAATAAGAACCCGGTTGCTGTGCGGCGTGCTCCCAGCACAAAGGGTGGTATGCAAATATGCAGCTCCACAGCACAAAGCCAAGTGCAGTGGGGCTATACAAGTCATATAAGCTATATAAGTCACAAAGAAGGCTCCAAAATCTATGCAGTAGCCATTACTTTTTCTCTAGTCAGACAGTCTGTGAACGAAGCTTAAAGCTGAATTCCAGGTATGGATACGTGTGCATAGTTACATTGGTCCAGCTTGGACCAAAGCAAGTCTACATATACCATACCAGCACAATTTCTGTGAAAGTGGATAATCGCTGTAGTAGTAGTAGTAGCCTTTATTACAGTGATCAGCCCTTTTCCCGATCCCGCACTGAACCGCTGCCCTGCTGGAGAGTAACCACAGGAGTTTGCACGCTTGTCACGGGTGCCATTTAGAGAACACTTTGCATTTTCTTAATGAATGTAAAGCATTTTTCCATTCGACAAGGTGGGGAGGCAGGACAGTGATGTCGCAATATGTGGAACATGCCAGCTGCTACTACAGAGATTCTCTGCTTCCACAAGGATTAGCCAGGTATAAAATAATCCATCCTTGCATTGGTCCATGTAAACATATCCATTCCTGAAATTAAGCTTTAAACAGGTATGTTGTGTAAGAGGAAATGCCCATTTTTTTATTTTTTTCATAAATGTGCCACATAGGTTTTTTTTTTTTTTTTGTTTTTTTTTTGTTTTTTTTTTCCCAAGCCTGGACAATCCAAGCTGACCCAATAAATTGTCAAACGATACATTTTAGAGGACATTTTGCTTCTTAAAACAATCCAACAGTTGGTAGATTTAACTATCTCGACATCTAGTTATATGCAGAATTTAACTTTTTCTGTAAAGAAGATCCTGGTGCATCCCTACCACCTTCCAAGCCTACTTTTATTTTAGTATGGTCACTTATCCCTATTAAATAGCCAGTAGTGGGGCTTAAAGTGGTTGTAAACCCCAGATATGAAATATGAACAAAGCCTATCCCTCTGTGTACCCGTCTCAATCTAGAGCACGAAGTGGCGTTATTGTCTGCTGCTTTGTTCCTCTATTGGCATGAATCGCTTATGACAATTTTTTTTTTCTGACCCAAAGAGAAAAAAGGTGAAGGGGAGGGGGGATCTCCAGCTGATTGACAGCCTCAGCTCTGCTCCTGTGTGCTTTGTAAAGAAAGGTGTGTCCCTTCCTCCAGTCAGCTCTCATAGTTCTCCTTACTGAGCTCTGCAAAGTGTCGCGTCAGAACTCCACCCCCTTTTTCTGAACTCTCAGACAAGCTTATACATTCTTCACTTTGAATAGATGTAGAGAAGAGAAATACTGCAGACAGACAGATACAGCTTATGTAGGAGAATTTCTTTCATCTGTGTATCACCTGAGGATACCCTGCACTGGGTATATAAGAATTTACAACCACTTTAATTTTTACAGGTGCATATGAATCAAGATGTTGTAACTGCCTACATTTTTGACATTCAGTTTTTAAGGAAGCTATCTTCTGCATTTTTTATGTTTCATTAAATTGCCTGTGTGTGATGAGAATACTTTTTAGAATGAGGTCTAAAAATGGCAACATATTTCTATGACCAGACTTTGCAGCACTGTCCTTGTTTTGTTTCCTTCCTATTAATGTGTTTGTGTATCACACAGTGAATGCAGAAGGAAAGTCCAAGTAATCATGTTTGTGACATAACATCAAATACTGATATCCAAACTGCATATTTGAAAAATGCTGAGAAGAGAGAATGTGTGCTTCTTTTGTATATTTAAGTGCTTTTAAAAGTTAACATTTTGTGTGTTCTAGGGAAAACGGGAGAGCTGATAGAAACCAAGTATTATGATCTATGGGGAGGAGGTAAGAATGGATTTGTGCCTTTTTCATTGTTTTTAAAATTGGGATCCTTATAAATGAAAGCTGCACTGAATGCTGGGAGGGGAGGGGGGGGGGTGCCCATCTGACGCATCTGTGCATAGTAACCTATCCGCTTCTATGCTTCCTTCTGCTTGTTCAGTTAAAGTGGAACTTTACCCATAACTGCTTGATAATAAATAATGCTCTTTAGCAAGGAACCTAGAGGTGCGTCTAAAGTTCGGTGAATGGTCTGATATCTCAACAGCAACATAGGCCAGGTGCGCGTGCATGCACGTGGCTATCCAGAGACACATTGAGAAGCGCCACCTAGCATGGAGTACACATGACAGGGTAAACCTTCTGCGGGTAGTCGAGCTTAGTCAGTGTGGGAAGTAGGGTCACAGCGCAATGGAACAACGAGTGGACATCAAGTTCTGCTACAAATGGAGACGCATTACATTTTGGTGCAACGGGACGGAAGCCATGAGCAGAAAATGTGCTTCCGACCCCAAACGCTTTCGCACGGGAAGGAAGTGACTGAGGGTGAGTCATGTTCAGGTTTGTTGACAAGCAGAACCCTAGACATGATAGAGCGAGTGCAAGCAATGCTATGATGAGCCCGGCGACTG
This sequence comes from Rana kukunoris, assembly GCA_029574335.1. NCBI lineage: Eukaryota > Metazoa > Chordata > Amphibia > Anura > Ranidae > Rana > Rana kukunoris. The sequence continues at coordinate 175,588,443 of CM056051.1, forward strand.
ATAGTTGCTGTAGATCCGAGGGAGACATGCCAGGAAAATAAAAAACTGCATTTTAGCTTACACATGATTGGATGATAAAATTAGCAGAGCGTCCCCCTCATTTCAGATCTACCCCTCAGATTTACAGAGACTGCACTTCCAAGTGCACTTGTAGTGTAAAGTCGATTTGCCTTTCGTAAATAACCCCACAGTGTGTACCATCATCCCCAAAGATTGGGAAATTGGAAGATCTGTCCCAGTTTGTGCCACACTCATTACCATGTGTCACCAGAATCCATGCTTTCTGCAAACTATCGTCACAGGAATGAGACCTGGGCGCCAATTCTTGGCGCGGCGTACCCGTTTCCCCGTGAAAGGCGCATGTTTTTTGGACGTGGCAGCAATCCAAGAATGTGTGACAGCGATTCTGCGATCGATTTCTAAAGGGGCCTTTACCGACAGTTTCCAGAAGTTTTATAAACGTAATTTTAAACGTGATTTGTAATTTTATACGCAAGTACGATCCTTTTTTTTTTTTTTTAACAAAATTAGTGTGTGTTATAAGTTGCCTCCAGCATTGTTTCTTCTTGACGGAGGCTGACATGTTGCTGAAGCGCAGAGCCCCTGAACAGCAGTAAATTATAAAGCTGAACTAAACCCATTGATTTAATGGTTTCAAAGAAAGTTTACATTCTGCAATTTCGAGATTGCTAACTGACATTTTGCTTGTGTTCTCAACCAAACTGTCAAACCATCAAGTGTTGTAACCGATCACATGTGCAGGACCAACTGCAGATCAAACCAAAGCAGCTTCTTTGGCTGTAAAGGATAGGAGTAAACCCTCCTTTATGGCTTTACAAATTCACCCGTGCCTAAATATAGAGGGCAAATGAGCATGTGCAGAGCAGGGTGACGCCGTGTATTACTGGTATTAAAGTATATACACTATATGCTTTATTATCCAGTGAATTAAATAAAAATATATTTAATGTTTTATACTGTACCTGTAAAAGGGCCCAGCCTGAAATGGTCTAGCAAGATTTACTTTTCTGACTAAAGTTCCATTTTAATCTTGCAAAATGAAAGCTAGAAATTGTGTGCCCCCTGCGCAGCTTCTCCAGATTCTGGCTGTTCCAGTCTTTCGTAAATTCTTGTAACTGTGTATTTTCTGCTATCTACAGGAAAGTGAAAAAAATGTACTAAATTAATTCAGGTGGATGAAAGCATTCAACATTGGTACTCCAATAGGGAGATTACCGGTATCCTGCAGAGTGTATTTACTGTGAATGATTTAAGTGTTGCATTAACAAAAATGGCCACAGGATGGCAGCACTATACTACTTTCTGGCTCTTAAATCAAACTTACCAGTAACTTCTAAACCTCTTAAAGCAAAAAGTTTTATGCTGCAATTGTATATAACACAATGTGTGCTTTTGTTTCTGCAGATGTAGTGCCTTTCATTGAATTTGTTAAGAAAATTACAGATGGAACGATAGTGTTAATGGCAACATATGATGATGGAGCAACAAAGTAAGTAAAACAAAAACCTTTTTCTCATTCAACTCTACCAGATATAACAAGGATTGAAGAAGTTACTGTCCTTTGAAAAGCGGCTATGAAAGCACCTAGCTAGTTCAGGGATGTGACCATAAACTAACCACACTAACACTGCATTGTAGCCAACACCATAAGGGGACCTACTGCTTCCTGCTCATCACTGCCTGCTGCTCAAAGCTGTTGATGGACCCTTTGTAAAACTTGTAGAATGGGACTTTTTGGAGACCACTATTTTGATGGAGCTAGGAATATCTTATACCTAGGCACCCATCTGACAGTGATCAGAGCTGGCAAATGGTACCCTGGCATTGTGTGTTGCAGCAAGTAAAGGGATGAACACCCCACACCTAGAAGTCCTGATATTTAACGGGGGCTGCAGCACTCAATCTAGGTGTCGGGGTCACACTGTGCAAGTAGGCTTAATAGTGTATTGTGCCAAATTCTTGAAGTATCTGCAACACATTTCTTTCCTCTTTCTGCTATCACACCACTATCTGGCCACTCTGTCACTTAGGTCTCTGTGCAGCTTATATCTACAAGGCTCCTCCACATTATGTTTAAGTGTAAGGCCCCTTTCACACTGGGGCGGGAGCCGCAGTGGCGGTATAGCGCCGCTCAAAATAGCGGTACTTTACCACCGGAATTGCCGCGGGAATCTGCCACTAGCGGTGCGGTATTAACCCCCGCTAGCGGCCGATAAAGGGTTAATACCGCATTGCGGGCGGTATTGCCGCGGTTTCCCATTGTTTTAAATGGGAAGGAGCGGTATACACACCACTCCTCTTACCGCTCCAAAGATGCTGCTGGCAGGAGATTTTTATTTTTTTTTCTCCCGCCAGCGCATCGCCTCAGTGTGAAAGCCCTCTGCCTTTCACATTGAGTATGCAGTGCAGTAGTTTTTCAGGCTGTATAGCAGCGCTATTTTTAGCGCTGTACCGCCTGAAAAATGTCAAATCGAAAGGATGGTAAAACACATAATATACTTGGCATTTAGCCCAATATTATATACCTTTTTTATATTTTGTATGTCAAAGGCCCTTGCAGGCACCAGTTTATGTTGTAACTATTGGTATTTCCACAAAACATGGAATTGTTTAGACCTTCTTTTTTGTGTGTGTGATTACGTGGCCACTGTGTAAATTTGATTATTGTGACATTTTGCAGACTCAATGATGAAGCCCGGAAACTCATTTCAGAGCTCGGAAGTTCAGCTATTAATTCTTTAGCTTTTAGAGATAACTGGGTATTTGTTGGTGGAAAAGGTATTAAGACCAAAAGTCCCTTTGAACAGGTAATAGTCTAATCTTGGAATGTTTTCTGGCTTTATGTGTACCAGTGAGGTTTCAGTGCAATATAGTTTTCACTTTTCTAATTATTTCTTATGACATGTATTCAATTTAATAAATAGACTGCTCTCCAAACAAGGAGGTAAAATCGGGAAAGAAAAAATTATAGCTTATTGCTCAGTAATGATGACTAGGGAGTAGAGGATGCAGCTTTGAATAGGTGTGTTTTGTAAGAACAATTTAAAAGGTACAGGTTTGTCTAGTAAGAAGAGGGCCATGGCTGAGAATGGCACCCGCGTAAAGCTGGCCATTAAAAAAGCAATTTTATTTCCTGCAGCCGTGGGTTGCAGGAAAGAAAATCTTTTTATTCACTAACTGTGTTCCCCTGGCATGGGAAGCCATCCCTGCCTGGAGAACACCACAATTTATATCTAGTGGCTAGAACAGCCACTGGCAATAATCCCATGTAAAATCAGACAGGCTGGTTGTACCCAAGTTGATTAAATATTCCTGCGCAAATACCATCTGACATAAAATAAATTGCAATAACTGCAATTTTTCCCTAGGGTCTAAAAAAAAAAAAAAAATGATATAATGTTTGGGGTCTCTAAGTAATTTTCGAAGGGGGGGGGGGGATTATTGCATGTAGGAGAAGAAAGGCAGGATTGGCCCGGTTGGCAAGTGGTTAAATAGACTAATTGTTTTTTTTTTTTTTTTTTTTTTTTTTTTTTTTTTTTAGCACATCAAGAACAATAAAGACACCAACAAATACGAGGGTTGGCCAGAGGTGGTGGAAATGGAAGGCTGCATTCCTCAGAAACAGAGTGAATAAATGAAGGTGGTAGAACATTTCAATAATGGACTTGAATCCAATGCATCTCAGAACACACTCTTTTAGTACGCTGAAAGATTTCATCAGTCATTGTTGATGTGAGCATGAGTCTACACTCTGAGGATGAGATTTATTTATTGTTGAAAGAAATAGGTATTTTTGTAAAGACTTAAACTATAGAAGACAAAGAAAGGAATAGTTTGGAATATGTGCGTTATCCAGGCTGTGGCGCACATTTAACACCGAATGGACTGTTATGCAAGGCATTGAACTGGCGCAGTCACACTATTTTCTTTCTAAAAATAGCTTTTTTTCCGTTGGGATATATTCCACCAAAGATTTTGAGGAGGTTTTTTTTGTTTGTTTTTTTGTTTTTTTAAAATAGTAATATCGTTGTTTCCACCATAGCTGTTTAATATGTATTTGCTTTTTTTTTTTTGTATTTGAGTAGAATTTTAACAAACGAGTCTGTGTCTTGATTTTTGTTTTCTTTTCTCCTTTTGCATATACAGGACCATTTACTAATTTAGGTTTTGTAGTGAACCACACCGTCAATGTGCTGGAGTTTAGCAAAGATTTAAATGGGCTGCCGTCACTGTTGAATTGATACTATAGGTTTCTTTTTTTTTCTAGTACATCAAGAAGCACAAGAATTCAATATGCATGTACAGTATTTCATGGTTGCATAATATTGAATGTGTGGCACTCATGAGTTATAAAGAGTGACTTTATCTCTGCTCAAGGTCAAACCGATTGCTTGCTAAAACTTTCCTTTGGTGTTCCTTATAAATGTGATCTAGAACATTGTACACACAGTGTAATATAGGATGAAAAGTAGAAAAGAGTGCCGTCTTCAGGATTTTTGCATCTCCAGCTTCCCTTCACCAAATGGATTAATCCATTTTTAGACTAGTGTAAACTATATGCAACATTTTGGTTGAAAAACCGGTGGAGTGTACTTGTAAAGTGTCAAAATTATAACATAGGATTTTCTAGGTAATGTTTACCTTCATGGCAAAAGTGGAAACCATTGCCCAGAATGGAATCTACTCTCCATGTCTTTTTGTGCATAAGTTTGTCCAGCTTGTACTAATGTAAGCATGTGTGTCATACCAGCGAAAACTTGAAATCGCTATAGTGGGCACCACTACTACCACAATTGTTTTTTGGATCTTGTGCCAAACGGCTGTCCTGCTGCATTGTGAGCTAAGGAGGTTGCTTGCTTGGCATTGGCGTCATTCAAGGGAACTGTTTTTCTTTCAGAGCCTGTTCACACCAGACGCAGTTCCGTACAGTTTTGTGTGCATTTTTTTCTGCACTAAAAATGCATGCAGTGTTTTCCATGTATTCCAATGGCTCTAGTTCACACCATGCAGTCCGTTTCTGGTGCAGAAACTGACTGTATGGTGTGAACTAGAGCCATTGGAATACATGATACATGGAAAACACTGCATGCATTTTATGCAGAAAAAAAAAGCACACAGAACTGCGTCTGGTGTGAAATGGCCCTCAATGAATGCAAAGTGTTCTCCAATTGTGACATCGCCTCACCACCCTCCAACCCCCCTGCCCAATCTTTATTTACCCAATCGGAAAACGCTATGCATTCATTGATAGACTCCATTCAGAGAACACTTTGCACTATCAAGTGGGCCGCCACCTGTATTCACAATGCAGCTGGGCATCCCTTGGCACATAAGCCAGAAGCCGGCGGCAAGAACTGTAGTAGCTGTACCTACTGCAATGATTTCCAATTCAATGCCTCTATTTAAAACATGGCAAAATATCCATTTCATTTTTCACTTTTATGAATATGCCACTCTAATATATATGACATTTAATATTGAGAATTTACATTTTAAAGATTACTTTTTTTTTTTTCTCCCTTTCTCGGGACATTATTTACATGCCAGAGTTTTACTTTATTATTGAATAGTAACTGTTTCAAGAAACGGGTATCATAAAACCTTTTAATTTCATATGTCTATAATTGCATATGTTTTCTAAAATATACATAAAACACAAAGCGTACTTATAATATCTTACTGTCATTTTCCCAAATTCTAGCGCTCCTACATTTTATTTTTTTTGCCATTTTATACATTATAATCCCTTTTTTTTTTTTTTTATCCGTTAGAACAACTTAATGCAGTTACAGCTTGTACTGAATGCTGGTCTCGCAGTACTACAGGAAGATCAATTTTATTTTTGTCAGATGCTGATGGCAACTGTACCCTACTTCATAACCCAAAGTGCTTCAAACACGTTTGAATGATTGTGAGTGCAGCAAGTGGTTTTAGCTAGAAAATGTTTAAGATATTATTGCATGAGAGGTGTGCCCTCAGTTGTTTAAAGTTGAGTTTCACCCAAAAGTGGAACTTCTGCTTATTCATCTCGTCTCAGAAGGTGGGTTTGGGTTATTAATAATGCCTGTCCCTTAACCCCCTAGACATAATACTCATTTATTCCTAATGGGTATATATCATTTTTTATATATATATATATAATTTTTTTTTTGAATTTAAGGTGTTACTAAGTAATTTAAATATTCCCTCACAAGAATTGTTATAGGAACCACTTCTTAGGAATGGGGTGTGTAATAGGTCAGTTCTATTTTTATTTCATAAAAATTTTTACTTTTTTTTTTTTTTTTTTTTTTTTTTTAGAAAAAGTTGCTGTCTATCAAATGAGATGGTGAGGAAGGGGAATATAGAATGGGACTATGAGGGGGCCACAATGTTCTGTGTAGTGATGTACACTGTCCCTTATGCAAATACAGTAAATGACATGCTATGCGGAAAGCCTTTTACTTCTGTGCTGTTCAGCCAGCAGTGCTGAAACCACAAGGTCATAGAGCATAAAATGAAGTTGTACGCAGGACTTTGATCATGCTTGACCCATTTATCCAAATCTCTGATATATATATATATATATATAATATACACACAGGGCTTTTTTTCAGGGGGAACTTGGGGGAACTCAGTTCCACCACCTTTGGCTCAGACCATTTGGTGCCCGCTCACCACAATCATTTGTAAACACAAAAGTCTGGTTTCTGTGTTTACAAGTGACAGCTCTGCACTCTGTGTGTAACCCCCTGAACTCTGCACACTGTATGTAATGCAATCCTGGTATTTAATGCCCCTTTAAGACCCTTCTACTGTTTGTGAAATCTGAACGGGGTCGTGGTTGAGTTCCTGCACCTATTTTCTGAGAAAAAAAGCTCTGTGTGTATGTATATAATATATATATATATATAGCAGAGATTTGGATAAATGGGTCAAGTATGATCAAAGTCCTGCGTACAACTTCAACGCTAAAGTGGAAAAATGTTCTATATATATATATATATATATATATATATATATATATATATATATATATATATATATATATATATATATATAAACATTTTTCCACTTTAGCGTTTCCTATTCAGTAGATGATATTGCAGAAGATAAGTTTTAAGGCCGGATTCACACCTATGCGAAATGGTTGCGGCTTAAACCGCATCTAATACGCAGAACATTTCTAAATACATTGTTTTCAATGAGGCTGGTTCACATATGTGCGATGCATTCGCACTGCGCATTGCAGAAAAAGTGTGCGGATTTTATGCCTTGCGGTGCGGCTCATGTGCGAATTCAGTCCCATTATCTTCTATGGGTACGCAGCTGATTCGCAGATGTGTTCAGTTATCTTCAGGAATTTCTCTCATTCAGCTCAATACACTTCTCCCCCACTCTCCTCTCACCCGTAACTTCTCCCAGGTCTCCAAATTCGCAGCTAAAATGTTGCTAATCTGCTGAACACTTCCCTTATCTATCTGCAGAGATTACAGAGCTGAAATTTGCACCGCACAAGTGTGATTCCGGCCTCAAGGTAAACCCTGCGGATCTACTCTTGGGTCTACTCTTGGGTCTGCAGTATGTTTGGGAGACCACACTGACCCCAGCCATCGGTGGAAAGTTTTTAATGAGTGCTAAAGGTGTTCTAGTAGCGGATCATTACATTTCATACATAATTGCACAAATGTAACATAAAATAAACTCCCTTTTCTAGCAAATTTTATACATTTATACAGGAATTAGATCCCAATGGTCGTAAGTTATCCTATAGTCCGCTCCTACTGTGATCCTATCGTTTAACCTCTTTAAGAACTCCCTATTTTTATATAGTTAGGAAATGTCAGATTGAAGGAAAAGAACATTTTTATGTTTTACCAAGTAAACTGTTATCTATTAAAATTAGCCTGTTAAAGAAAATCATAGCAAATGTTTCACTTTGTTCCTTTTTACTAACGTCAAAAACCTCTTCTCTGTGTACTTCCTAGCTATTTAAAATGTTAGTCAAGGAGTTAAACTTTTTTTGTGCTAATAACTCTGAACTTCACAATGAGCTAATTTTATCCTTTAACAGTAAACCTTAGGGGTGCATTTACACCTGTACAGTTTAACGTATGAGGAGCTTTTTTTTATTTTTTTTAAGATTCAGGTTTTCAGTGCTGTGTGGTTTGGAAGGATTACGTAAATGTTTGAAATGCAATTTTGCACCAAAACTGACTTTTAATTAAAATGGATGGTAACACATTTCACACACTTTACATGTCACACATTACAAGCGCACCACAATGCATTATTCATGTGCTCATGTGCATTCTAGCGAACATTTTTTAAATGCGTAGATGTGAATGTACCCTATTGGTGTCTGTTTTTCTCTTTCATCTGTGCAATAACTTGTCACAATGGGGTTGATTTACTAAAACTGTAGAGCGCAAAATCTGATTCAGTTTTGCATGGAAACCAATCCACTTCCATGTCTGTCAAAGCCTAACTGAACAAGCTGAAGTTATGCCTCGTACACACGACTGGGGTTCCCGACGGGAAAAGATCAGTCGGAAACCGTGAACCTGCTTGGTAACTTTTCTCCCGTACACACAAGAGGTTTTTCTGTCGGGATAACTCAGATGAGAGCTTTGGTCGGGAATCTCGACCGTGTGAATGCTCCATCGCAGTTTTGTTTTTCCCCATAGAAAAACTGCCAGGAAAAAGTAATAAGAATAAAAAAAGAATAAAGAGCATGTTCTCCTCCTTTCCTTTTTTTTTTTTTGCCTTTGTCCCGCGGTTTTTGGGCAGCTTTTGCCATCAGAAAAACTGAGGAGCATACACAGTGCCGGTATTCCCGGCCAAAAGCTTTCCTCACAGTTTTCCCTTCGGGGGAAACCCAGTTGTGTATACAAGGCTTTAGAAGCTGATTGGTTCCTATGCAAAACTGCACCAGTTTTAGTAAATCAACCCCAGAATTTCTTGTGTCTTTAATGTTTAGGCATTAGTGAAATGTAAGTAAGTGTATAATGTAAGTGATATTACTGAGATATATACATTCTAGAAGGTGAACTGGACTGTAAATCTAAACTAATTAAGAAACAAATGTAAATTAATATTTTTATTTTTTTTTGTAAGCAAGTTGCATGTTTACCAATGATGCACTTACATACAATATAGCAGCTAGTTGTTTTTACAGTGAAGTTTTGCTGATACTGCTGACGTCTTGTGTCCATGTTTGGTAAATAGACACTTTTATACGCACTGCTTCTAATTTAAATTCCAGTGATTGCACTATATCATTAGAAGCCATTTTTAGCAAAAATAAAGATTTAGTTACATTTCACTACTGGGCTGTTTTATTTGCGATTTATACATATTAGCAGGTTTCCTATTGTTAAATGCTTTGTTACTGTGATGCAGGTGTCTGTGTGTTTATAATGTGTTTTTTATTTGATCAATGAAATTCTCCAAGAGAGAGGGTTTCTTTTTAGGGGTACTAGAGTTTAATTAAAGGATTTAACCACTTCAAGTGTGGACACTTTAACCCTCTCCCCGCCCCCGGTCCATTTTTCGGCACTTTCGCCATTTAAATGACATTTGCTCAGTCATACAACACTGTATCCAAATTAAAATTTGTATCTGAGACAGTTAAAGGAGTTGTAAAAGAAATATATATATATCTTTTTTTGTTGAAATGACTGTTTACAGGGTATAGAGACATAATAGTTAACTGATTCCTTTTAAAAATAGATGAAAATCAATCGTATAATGTACCTTCAGTTTCGTTTTTGCATGCTGGTTCCTGTCTCTCTGATGTACAGAGTCACAGAGCTAATACAGAGCCAGTGATGGTTTGGAAAACGAAAGTGATTGGTGCTGAGGGGGTTTTAGACACACAGTAATCTCACCTCCACAGAAAGAAAGCTCCCAGGACTGTGGTTATCAGGAAACAGACAACCAGGAAGTGTGGAGATCAGAGAAGAATTACAGCAACTTGAGAGCAAAAACGAACAATGAGGACATGAAAACAGCACTACATTAAGGTAAAGGAAGCTATTAACCACTTAAGGACCGGACCAATATGCTGCTAAATGACCCAAGGGGTTTTTACAATTCAGCACTGCGTCGCTTTAACAGACAATTGCGCAGTCGTGCGACGTGGATCCCAAAGAAAATTTGCGTCCTTTTCCGACAAATAGAGCTTTCTTTTGGTGGTAATTGAGCGCCTCTGCGATTTTTATTTTTTGCGCTAAATAAAAAAATAGAGTGACATTTGTGAAAAAAAAATTTTTTTTTTTTACTTTTTGTTATAAGAAAAATCGAATAAACTATTAAAATTCAGTGACACTGTGACAGGGGCGTGATCGCAAGGGGTTAATGTGCCTATGTGTAGTGTGTGTGTGTCAGTGTAGTGTTGTGCAGACTCACTGTGTGATGTGATCTCTCCTCAGCGGCGGTTAAAAAAAAACCGCCGAGAGCAGAGATCACATCACTTCCCTCTTCCTGTGGTTACACAGGAGGAGGAAGTGCACTGCAGGGGGAGCGTGCGCATTGGCTGGGAGTGATCCGGAGGGGCCTGACAAAAACGAACAGCCGCCCCCTCAGCACAGATCGCTCCTACAGCAAACCGGACCGCCGCATGTACCGGGGGGGGGGGGGGGGTCCCGATCCGTGTATGTCCAAAAAATAAAGTATGGGACTTTAACCACTTACCCACTGTGCACCTACACCCCCTTCCTGCCCAGACAAAATATAAGCTTCCGGCACTGCGTCGCTTTAACTGACAATTGCGCGGTCGTGCGACGTGGCTCCCAAACAAAATTGGCGTCCTTTTTTTCCCACAAATAGAGCTTTCTTTTGGTGGTATTTGATCACCTCTGCGGTTTTTATTTTTTGCGCTATAAACAAAAATAGAGCGTCAATTTTTAAAAAAATGCAATATTTTTTCCTTTTTGCTATAATAAATAACCCAAAAAAAATATTTGTTCCCTCAGTTTAGGCCGATACGTATTCTTCTACATATTTTTGGTAAAAAAAAAAATGCAATAAGCGTTTATCGATTGGTTTGCGCAAAATTTATAGCGTTTACAAAATAGGGGATAGTTCATGGCTTTTTTTTTTTTTTTTTTTTTTTTACTATTAATGGCGGCGATCTGCGATTTTTTTTTTTTTATTGGGACTGCGACGTTATGGCGGACATTTCGGACACTTTTCTGACATTTTTGGGACCATTTACATTTATACAGTGAAAAATGCTATAAATATGCATTGATTACTGTATAAATGTGACTGGCAGTGAAGGGGTAACCACTAGGGGGCGGGGAAGGGGTTAAATGTGTGTCCCATGAGTGTTCTAACTGTAGGGGGAGGGGGGGGTGACTGGGGGAGGTGACCGATTGTGTCCCTATGTTCAAGGGACACAACCGCTCTCCTCTCTCCCTGACAGGACGTGCAGCTCTGTGTTTACATACAGAGCTGCACGTCCCCGCTCAGTTACTGAGCAATCGCGTGTGCCCGGCGGCGATCGTTGCCGCCGGGCACTCGCACGGGGTCCCCGCAGAGCGGCGGGTGCGCGCGCGCGCTGCCGGCGACGCGCGCCCGCCCGCGGCTTTAAAGGAACATCACGTCATATGACGTGATGTCAGAACAATGGAGTCGTCTGCCCGCCGTCATTTGACGGTGGGCAGATGACAAGTGGTTAAAGCGGAGTTCCACCCTTAAAATCACTTTGTTTCATTACATCCAGCATACTGGCGTCAGCGCCAGTATGCTGTGTTTTTTTTTTTTTTTTTAGTGCACGTACTTACTTTATATAAAATCATTGAATTTCAGGCGCACCGCGGAATGTCGCCGCTATAAGGCGTCAAGCCTTCCGGAAACAGCTGATTAGCATTCAGCTTTTCTCGGCGCCTGCGCACAGACCCAGGAGCTGACTGCGCAGGCGCCGTATATAGCCGCGTCACGCCCTCCGAAAAAACCCGAACTAGGACGGCGCCTGCGCAGTCAGCTCCTGGGTCTGTGCGCAGGCGCCGAGAAAAGCCGAATGCTAATCGGCTGTTTCCGGAAGGCGTGACGCCTTATAGCGGCGACATTCCGCGGTGCGCCTGAAATTCAATGATTTTATATAAAGTAAGTACGTGCATTAAAAACAAAAAAAAAAAACAGCATACTGGCGCTGACGCCAGTATGCTTGATGTAATGAAACAAAGTGATTTTAAGGGTGGAACTCCGCTTTAAATGAGGCAGGCTTAAAACACAATAGAGTAAGGATTTATTTGCATAGGTGTCAAATTGCGCAACATTGTATATTACCGGTAAATTCTAAAAGCATATATAAACACCCTAATGAATGGAGTGTAATACATTGCATGTATGTAAATACGATGTGAAACATGATTGTCATAACAGGGAAAAAAATATATATACATAGTTCAAAAATATTACGGAGTAAACCTTGTGATGTACAATTCATTAATAAAAATATTGATGGAAATGGGGGGGGAATTGCATCCTCAAAAGCTTGATACGTTTCACCGATAAGTTGACTCATCCGGAGCGGATGCTGAATATCTGTAAGTAATAAAAGGTGGTCTAAATAAAATAAAAAAAGTCCATGTTATGGAAGAGTTTGCATGTAAAAAAATGGTCAAATCCACAAACTTGCACCCCATTGGATGTTGAGCTTGGGTAGTCCTGGTATGCAAGAGACGCCATATCGGTCTCCCTGGGAGCTGAGGTATAGAAGTATGCCAGGACACCAGACACACACTGAAGTATCCCCAACAAGGGAACGTATATAGTATGATGAGTATTATGTCAATGTTGGCAGGTAGAATCTGTAAGATAAATATAACATCTTGTATATAGTAGGCCGGGCAGCACTGTCACAGTGAAATGTGAGGGAAACTGTGACTTAAAACACGCACAAAGGAAATTGGGATACATGAGAGGGATAATGAGATTCAAATACAAGATATAGCGTAGACAAAAATACACCTACTAGGTGATGTGCATAAGAAATGAAATTAAGTAGGATGTAAAAAGGGTGAAATAGATATTGAAGTGTAAACAAGCAATGACATGATTTGCCAAGTTTGCAGCTTCTTCAGGAGTTTATTTAGCAATCTGTATAGCAAACTATCTATAAAGAAATGTATTTACATAGTAAGAATTATCACATAATGGTATACCACACAACATTTGTATTCTTACAAAATTGCATTGTACAGATATCATAATGTTGGCTACTGTCCTAAATACCTACCTCTTAGTCATTTTGATCTGAAGAGTATTGTCTGTATTTATGTCAAGATTTGGAACCCAAATTTATGGGATACTTGATGTAAATCTTCTCCTAACCAAGACCATGACAATTAACCTACCAGTATGTCTTTGTAATAAACCCGAGTACCCAGAGGAAACCCACGCAGGAACAGGGAGAACAAGCAAACTCCAGACAAGTAGAGTAGCGCCGTGGTTGGAATTAGAACTGACAACCCCAGTGGCTGCTAAGCAGAAGTGCTAACCACTGAGCTTTTTTTTATATATATATACTGGGAGAGGAAGGTCACAATCATTTATTTCCTAATTATTTCCTAAGATTATACTAAAGAATTTTTTTTTTCTTATTTAACCACTTCAGTACCTTGGGTGTTTTTCAGATTTGGTGTTTACAAGACTAAAACAGTATTTTTTGCTAGAAAATTACTTAACCCCCCAAACATTATATACAGTATATGTTTTCTAACACCCTAAAGAATAAAATGGCGATCATTGCAATACTTTTTGTCACACCATATTTGTGCAGCGGTCTTACAAGCGCTCTTCTTTTTTTTGGAAAAAAATCACGTTTTTGAATTAAAAACAGCAATAAATTTGGCCCAATTTTTTATATATTGTGAAAGATAATGTTATGCTGAGTAAAATGATACCCAACATGTCACGCTTAAAAATTGCGCCCACTCGTGGCATGGCGTCAAACTTTTACCCATTTTTTGAGCTACAGAGGAGGTCTAGGGCTATAATTATTGCTCTCGCTCTAACGATCTCGGCGATACCTCACTTGTGTGGTTTGAACACCGTTTTCATATGCGGGCGCTACTCACGTATGCGTTCGCTTCTGCGCGCAAGCTCGTTGGGACGGGGCGCTTTAAATTTTTTATTTGATTTTTTTTTTAGACCCTTTAGACCCCTTTCACACAGAAGGATAGAATGGTGCTTTAAGCTGCAGATTCCACTGCAGCTAGAAGCACACAATGGCCCCCTTCACACACTGCGTTTAGCTGCGATTTCGTTACCTGCGGTTTGGTGCAGATAGAAAAAATATATGAGCGATTTGGCGTCGCTTTAACTGACAATTGCGCGGTCATGCGACATGGCTCCCAAACAAAATTGGCGTCCTTTTTTTCCCACAAATAGAGCTTTCTTTTGGTGGTATTTGATCATCTCTGCGGTTTTTATTTTTTGCGCTATAAACAAAAATAGAGCGACTATTTTTGAAAAAAATGCAATATTTTTTAAATTTTGCTATAATAAATATCCCCAAAAAAGATATAAAAAAAACATTTTTTTTCCTCAGTTTAGGCCGATACCTATTCTTCTACATATTTTTCATAAAAAAAATCGCAATTAGCGTTTATTGATTGGTTAGCGCAAAATTTATAGCGTTTACAAAAAAGGGGGTAGTTTTATGGCATTTTTATTAATATATTTTTTTTTTTTTACTAGTAATGGCGGCGATCAGCGTTTTTTTCGGTACTGCGATATTACGGCGGACACATCGGACACTTTTGACACATTTTTGGGACCATTGGCATTTTTATAGCGATCAATGCTATAAAAATGCATTGGATTACTATAAAAATGCCATTGGCAGTGAAGGGGTTAACACTAGGGGCAGGGAAGGGGTTAAGTGTGTTCCTATTTGTGTTCTAACTGTATGGGGGGGGTGGACTCACTAGGGGAAATGACTGATCTTCTGTTCATACATTTTATGAACAGAAAATCAGCGTTTCCCCCGCTGACAGGAACGAGAGGTATGTGTTTACACACATACCTCCCGTTCCCCGCTCTGTAACGAGCAATCGCGGGTGCCCGGCAGCTATCGCACCCGCGCGACTCGGGGGCGTGCGGTTGGCGCGCGCGCCCCCCCTAGTGGCCAAAAAGGAGAGGACCTAGAGCTACGTGCTCCCGCGAGACCGAGCCACTGTCCCGCAGTAATATGACGGTGGGCGGTCGGGAAGCAGTTAAGGGGAACCCCGTATGCTGAAAAAAACGGCATGGGGTCCCCCTAAAATCCATACCAGACCCTTATCCAGGCACGCAGCCCGGTTGGTCAGGAACGGGGGTATTTACGAGCAAACGGTGTCCTTCTGCCAGGCTTCTTGCAGCTCTTTTACTAGCGGGGGCCCGGTCCTCTGCAAAGTCTTCTTTCCTCTTCCCTCTTCTCTTCTTCGATGTTGACACGCCGCTTCCTCCTGCTGTAATGCCCGGTGTGCGGCGCAATGTTACAATCCCATCATGCTCCAGGAGGCACGGGCGAGTAGAAGAGACCCCCAAAGCTGCTTAATAAATGACTTTTACAACCTGTGTAGTGTTTTTTTTCCCCTCCAGGTGAATGGGTAGGGGTAGGATGTACCCCATACTTATTCACCTAGGGTGTGGGGGTGGGATCTGGGGGACCCCTTATTAAAGGGGGCTCCCGGATTCCGATAAGCTCCCCGACAATCAACAGCCAGGACTGTCAGGAAGAGGCCCTTGTCCCCATCAACATGGGGACACAGGGCTTTGGGGTGGGGGGGCCACAGGGCGCCCCCTGCCCCAAAGCACCTACCCCCCCATGTTGAGGGCATGCAGCCTGGTACGGTTCAGGAGGGGGGCACCCGCTCGTCCCCACCCCCTTTCCTGACCAACTGGGCTGCATGCTCGGATAAGGGTCTGGTATAGATTTTGTAGGGACCCCATGCCATTTTTCGGCGTATGGGGGTTCCCCTTGAAATCCACAGCAGACCTAAGGGCCTAGTATTTTCTTGGAGGGGAACCCATGGCAGTTTTTTTAATTAAAATTTAGCGTGGAGTACCCCCTCAAGATTCATCCCATACACAGTGCCTGGTATTGGCAGGGATCCAAGTTGGATCCCCGTTCAATATTGTGCCGCGGCTAAACGCAACCGCAGCTAATCACACTGTACAAATGCAGCTGATCGCTGTGCCTGAAGTCTTAAATTTCAGCAGAAAATTAACATGCTTTTAACTGCGGCAGAACAGCTGTCCGTATGAAAGGGGCCCTTATTGTACTTTATTTTTTTAGGTTTAGGTCTTAAAATTCTAAATGTTACAACTGTTTTAGCTCTTATCTATGGGTAACCATGAAATATCGCTTATAAATATTTAATAATAATCTATTTACAGGCAATAAGCGGAGCTCTTTAAAGGATGTGTGCATTTTAAGAAAATTGTGCACTTACTCTTTTTTTTCGCCTTGTACCGGACCTAAAGTAACCCATCCTCCCCCTCCACAGATGCATAGTTGCCTTGCTCTAACAGCCATAGCCTAGCCCACTGGTAGGGCACCCCTGGTCTAGGCCCTAAGGTCTTCTTCTTTTTTCTTTTTTTTTTTAATCCTAACCATACCTCTAGACTTCTATTGGACTATCTCCCTTCATCTTTCGCCTTGGGAGACGGCCTCATAAAATGTGTACTAGTGCACCCAGGACATCGATGACTTCTGGAGCTGGATGTAAACGAACACCAAAGGCTGTTGGGTTGAAGTAAGTGTGAAGGAAAAGGGTGGGTTAGGTCAGGTCAGGTCATGGAAAGAGGCAAAAGGGACAAGTGCACTTAATTTTAAAATGCCCTTATTCTTTAAACGTGTAGCAGGCATACTTTGGTTGCTCTGATTTTTACAGTGTTCAATAGCTGAAGCTCAAGCTTATACAATACACTTTGAGTCAGCAGTAAAAAGATAGGATAAAAAAAACATATTTCAACACTAGTTGGTGCACCCTTATTTAATTGCGAAATAATTAATACAAAATTGGCAAAAATTGTTTTAAACAGTTTAATTTAAAAAATCCTAAACCATTACAGTTTCCCTTTTAAGCACAGTGATTCATTTACCTAATTCCCAGGCACTCTGTTTTGTATGTTTCGTTCCATATTCCATGTCCATTCCTGTCTAGACATAGTAATTTTCTGAGGTTTGCAAGGTTATGCTGCATAACTGCATGCAGATTAGTATTATTATTTATAATTAATAATTATTAAAGTGAAGTGATGAGCACAACTAAACGAAACTAGAAAGAACAATCAATCCTAAAATAAACAAGTGAGCACCGCTAGAGTGCAAAATGGTGATAGTTCAAATGGATTCCAAAATCAAACAAGTGTAATGTTCCAAATAAGTGCGAGCCAGTGAAACAAATGGTGTGGGTCAACCAATGACAAGGCTTCTATCCATGTGAGCAATGAGACCATCCAGATGAGGCTTCAATGATAAACGTGCTCACAGAGCGCTTACCTTCCGGAAGGAAGAAAGGGGCATCAACACAATCACCGATTGTCCTGTAGATAACCGTCTCTGGTGAAAACCTTTAGCCAAAACTTGCCGCAATCAGGGTCCGTTCACCATAGGATTGGAGCATGGATGGATGTTTTGAAGAAAAATGAAGCTCACATAGTGAAGTATGTAAAACTGGGATCAGTTTAATAAAGGTAAAACACACTTACAAAAGAAAAAACGAATAAAACGCCAAACAACGGCACTTCCGGTCGGACGGTCAGGGTGTCACGTCACTTCCGGTCAACCTTACGCGTTGCGTCACATCACGTGACTTCATCAGAGGTTACCGAGGGCCTATCGGATACAATCTTTTATAGGTAAAAAGCGGAAATGAACTCGCGGCCATTTTCGATCCCGCATCGAAACGGAAGTATCGCTGCGGCCATTTTCGATAAGGGGAAAAAACCTGTTGTCTGAATAAATCTCCAAAGCAAATACCAGCAAACTACAAATTATAGATGTGCCATGGAATTACTTTGTGTTAACCACTGTGCTTCTATGAATCCCGAACTCCCAATCATATTCGACCTGCCGTTGAAACGGGAATACCGTAACGACCATTTCCGAAAAGGGTGACGAAAAATGTCTGTATAGCGTGACAGAAGCGAATTCGGGCAAACATTGCACAAGGGAAGATGTTGGGTATAATGCTACTGTGCTTCTATAGGGGCCAGTAATCGACTTATATAAATGAAAAATACACTGAAACTTAATAATTAATAGCCCAAATCAATATGAAGGCTAAAATAGAATTGGACTGGTATTGTAAAATGGGGAGAGGGGGTGATCAACTAGGAATGAGTGACACCCCTTCCGCTTACATGAAATACATAACCAATCTATCTAAAATAAGGTCAAGTTAATAACTTAATAACAATTGAATAAAATAAATATTAAAATAAGTAATAAAAGAGATTAAAAATTACTCAGAAAACAATTTAAATCGAACTCTACATTCAATCCATTAGGGACCATGGTATTCAGAGAGTGAATCCACTGGGATTCCATTTGGCTGATGGACCTAACCAGATGGGCTCCTCTCCAGGGCTTATTAAATTTGTCTATGCCCCAAAAAGAAAGATGTTTGGGGTCTTTGTTATGTTTATCCGCAAAATGTCGACTGACACTGTGCTTGGAAAAACCATTCTCAATATTCACAACGTGTTCTTTAATGCGAACCATCAATGCTCTTTTTGTCCTTCCTACATACTGTAGGTTACAGCTACATTGTAGCATATACACCACGCCTTCTGTATGGCAACTAATACAATTCTTGATTTGATGGCACTCATTAGTATAAGTGCCTATAAATTGTGTCCTCTTCTGTTAAGGACACTTCGAACGTTTACAGGCATAGCAATATTTACAAGGAACAAATCCTTTAGTGTTAAAAAACGTATAACCACTCTTGGGTGGAGGATCCACTACATTTTTCACAAGTATATCTCTAATGGTGGGGGCTTTTTCATACACAATGTTGGGCATTTCCGGTAAGATGGATTTCAAATGCCTATCTCCCTTCAACACATGCCAATGTCTTTTTAGCAAGTTTGCCACATCCTTGTGTTGAATGTTATAGTCCAGGATGATGGGCGGGGGGCCGTCATATCCCGCTGTTTTTTCACATTTCCCTGTAACATCGTATTTCTATCAAGACCAGCGACTTCTTGAATCTGTCTTTGAATGAACTTGTGGGAATAGCCTTTATAATACATTTAAAGTTTAGTTTTAGGTTTTTTTTTTTTGTTTTTTTGCGATTTCTTTGATTCAAAACTGACATTTGCATGTATTTACCGCACTGAAAGGTTTTATTGTTAATTCTAGGATAGTTACTGCAGCAGGACAGTACTACGGGATGTCCAAGCAACAGATCTCAGTGATGTAAACGCATGAATGCTTAACCTCTCCTTTAATATAGTCCGTGGAGTGGCGGCTCAAACAGCTGGGTACCTGTCCACAATTCAAGCCCATCAAACAAGCATAAATGCTGGTACTAGGTACAGTCCTTAGAGCGGATCTTCACTGTATACACTGTAGACTACCATGTCTTCCTGTAAGATTATATCTGATTACCCATACAGATACACTCACAGGTCTGCTGATCACTGGTGCAATGCTAGAGGCTCCAGAAATAAAAAATAATAAATGCACATTTTTTTTACCTGCAAAAAAAATGTGCATTTATTATTTTTTGTTAAAAGGTGTTAATGATAGGTAATAATTAGGATGGTATAGCTGAAATGCCTTAGCAGTCAGATGTTTGTAGAGTTTTACCATTGACCACTTCAGCAGCCCCAGATCATTTGGCTGCCCAACGACCAGAGCACTTTTTGCGATTCAGCACTGTGTCCCTTTAACTGACAATTGCACGGTCGTGTGACGTAGCTCCCAAACCCCTTTTTTTTTTCTGGTCTGAGTTGATCTACTGATTTATGTTTTTTCTTTTTTTTTTTACAGAAACATTTATTCATGAAGCTATACTCTATTATATTTAACTGATATTTAAAGGAAATCAGTTATGAGACAAACATCTGTCCTGGTTTGCCATGCTGACCCTCTAGCCTTAATACTTTGTTGTACTGACCTGGACAATATATGTAGATCAGGACTTCTGACTTTTCTGCAATGTTTTTGATCTGTACACTTGTTCAAGGGCTGAGACTTGGAAAGTATAGAAGCTAGTGGGACAACGTAACAGCCAGGCAGCTAGCATTTTCAGAATGTATTCCTCAATGGCAATATATACGGTAATCTTAATCAGTTTTAACCGCTTAACGACCGCTGCATGTACATATACGTCGGCAGAATGGCACGTACAGGCACATGGACTTACCTGTACGTCCCTGCCTAGACGTGGGTCGGGGGTCCGATCAGGACCCCCCCTGGTACTTGCGGCGGTCGGTAAGCCTCTGGGAGCAATCCGGAATGAGGGGTCGGCTGTTCGTTTTTGTCCGCCCCCTCCGGATCGCTCCCAGCGAATCAGCTCCCTCCCTGCTCTGCACCTCCTCTGCCTGTATAATGTAAACACAGGCAGAGGAAGTGATGTCAGCTCTCCTCTCGGCTGTATTTTCAATCCGCCGAGAGGAGAGAAGACATCACAAGTAAGTCGCACTAACACTACACTGACATCACACACATAGGCACATTAACCCCTTCAGATGACCCCAGCTCCCTGTCACAATGTCACTGATTGCAGTGATCATATATTTACTGATCACTGCATTTAGTGTCAGTGTGACAGTTACTGTGACAGGCAGTTAGTGTTAGGTCCAGGGTAGCCCCCTACCCCCCCTAATAAAGTTTTTAACCCCTTGATCACCGCCCTAGTTAACCCTTTCAACCCCTATTGCCAGTGTTACTAAGCGATCATTTTTCTGATCGCTGTATTAGTGTCACTGTTGCCGCTTTATTGCGATTTTTTTTTTACTAAAGACATGTGGCTGAATACATTTTGGCCTAAATGTTTGACTAAAATTTAGTTTATTCGATTTTTCTTATAACAAAAACTAGAAAATATCAATTTTTTTTCTAAAATTTCGGTATTTTTCCATTTATATCGCAAAAAATAAAAATAGCAGAGACAATCAAATACCATCAAAAGAAAGCTCTATTTGTGGGAAGAAAAGGACGCAAATTTTGTTTGGGAGCCAAGTCGCACGACCGCGCAATTGTCTGTTAAAGCGACGCAGTGCCGAATTGTAAAAACACCTTTGGTCATTTAGCAGCATATTGGTCCGGTCCTTAAGTGGTTAAAGTGTAACTAAGGGCAAACCTTTATTTATGGCCATTGTAAATAGAATTAGGGATGGTTATAACCCCTGACCGTTTTTTTTTTTTTTTTTGCCATCTGTGTCTCATTGGGAAGATTTCCCTTCACTTCGTGTCCTATAACCAAAACAGGACATGAGAGAAAATCCTTAAAAGTGAGGGAATCCTGGCGTGTTACCAGGATCACCAGAACTAGTGTTCCCATCGGAAGATTCCCCTATATTAGTGTTCTGATGTCAACCCAAAATGTGGGATTTTCTTTTACTTTCAGGTTCAATGATAATGGTAAACAGGACCAATAGAGAGGGTGAATCTCCCTCCAGAGGCACAGACAGCAATAGAAACTGATAGGTGTTTTTAATCCCTGTCCAATTTATACAAAACTAAAAAAAAAATGTTTTGTCTTAAGTTATACATTAAGCCAGCTTTTCAAAGAGTTTAGGAGTGGGTTTGCAAGTTAATTTTCACAGACTTTGATTTACAACCATTCAGGAGATGTAGGTAATAGGGATGGCCATTGGTTCAACTCAAACCCAAGCTTTTTGCAGGTCGCAGAATGGGAAACTAAGTGCCCAATTTACCCACACAAACCGTCAGCTGCTACTTCCAGATGTCATTCAATTAATGGTGCTAGTACGACCATTACTAAATAACAATTTCTGTCTGTCTGCCTGCTAGCTTGTTTTAAATTGTAAACCAGCCAACAGCCATCACAAGTGATGTAATTTACTAAATATGGATATACGACCTAAGAGGATCGTCATGGCATAGGTTGTTATGTTTTTGTCGGGTCACTTTTGTGGGGCCTTTTTTTCTTGAGAAAATCCTTTTTTTTTTAAGTGAAAGAGTAGCATGGGGAGTACCGAATAACTAATAGCCCCCTTATTTAATGGTCCGCCTTTCTCTATATACTCCCACATTCACTGGGCCAGGCATATGGGAATGAGGTCCTTCTTTCTATCAACTTGGGCACAAGGTATCTTGCCAGGCAATGTTCCTGTGGCAAGGTAACCTTCCCCATGTTAAGGGCAAGTAGCCTGGTATGCTCACTTTCTGCCCCTCCCTTTCCTAGCTAATCAGGTTACATGCCTGGATAAGAGTCTGGTATAAAAATGGGGCATGCAATTCCTATGCAGTATTTGTTTTTCTGTGTGGTCCCCCTCAATATCGTGTCTGTCAATTATGTCACTTGTTCATGTAGATCTTTGTCAATCGTGATGAGCGACCTGTGCCACAACAGTCCTTTCCCACCAGACGCCTGCCTCAAATGACAGTTCCCAGGTGTGGCTTTTGGTGGTATAAGGCTTCCCTGTAAAGTAATTGTGTATTTTAATTATTGCCTTCTAAGCCTTACTCCAAACAAGATGTATTTATAAAATACTTGCTGCGCAGTCAACTTGACATTGCCATGTGCCCAACCCCCAGGATTATGACCTTGTTCTTTCATCCCCCGGAGTTCAACTTTATTTGCAAAAATGTTCATGACTGCTGCAAAAATAAAAAATTTTCTGGACCTACAAGGAAACAAACCAAAGCACCTTGTACATTTTTACAAATCACGATCAGTAGGCATAAGTGACATAACTTTTTCACAAACTCTTTAATATTTGGAAAAGTTTAAAAAATACACACCATTTTCTATGAAATGATAGTAAACTAAAATGCACTTTATAACATAAAATATATGTAGATTTGTTAAACAGTTTGAGTGCTATTTGGGCTGAAACGAAAACTGTAGCGCTTTACAAACTCATACTTTCAGAATACAAATAAGTACCATACAAGCTTTTTGGATTCACATCCAGTGCGAAAACTGCATAACTTAAGTATTTACAAAATGTACATATAAAACTAGTAGAAAAGGCATTTTAATACAAATATTCACAATATTCTTAAGCGCTTTTACAGACTGTACAAATATTCATATGAAAATATAAAATTTAATGTATAAATACAAAATGGCTTTTATTATGGTTTTCTGTAGTTTCAGATTATAATTGCTTTCAATATTTAGCAAATTTGGGTAGAGAATTTGAAAAGTCAACCATAAAGAGACTCTGTCATCAAAGTCTTAATTAAAGCTTGCTCTTTGGAAGGAAGTGAATACTTCTCTGTTGACCACACTATGGGACATCACTACATTGTTGAGTAATTGCCTGCTGAAGTTTCTTCATAAACTGAACAAAGGTTCCTTCCACCGACCTGCATCACCGCTGTGTCTTGTAGGAGTCAGTAGGAAGAAACTCCAACCAGTAATTTCTTATTAATGTATTCTACAGTATGTGGACTGTGCAGGAGAGGTGAATATTCACATTTTTCTTTACAGGGACAGCTTTGGCAACCATTACTTTAAGCATTAAAGAACGCTCTGATGTATTTTAGGTTATCTTTAATATAGTAAGTAATATTCTGTAAGTGTCTCTGCATACTGCAATAGTGATCATACTCTATATGTAGCCATACTGTTGTACTTGGCCATATCAAACTTTAAAAAAAATCTGCAGATACTGACATACAGTGGCACTAAGCTGTACTTCTTGATTGACATTAAGGGCAGTACAATGGTTTTACAAAAAAACAAAAAAACATTGCACAGATATACAGTAGTCACTAATACTGTATTCTATCATTTCATAGCCTGAGTAGCGTTTTTCCTTGTGTATGCAGTAGTTATGAAATAATAGATCTAATACATAACTACTCAGTTTATAATGAAATAATCTGTTTGTACCATATGTATTAAACAATTGAGGGTATGTCTATTCTGCTATGATTTCCCTATTGTAAGACCTAGTTTTTGGTGAGACTAACTTTTGAACATGGCCAAAAATTTAGTTGGGGAATCTAAAGATCCCTGCATGCACACAATTTAGGGCTGATCCAGTTCTGAAAACTTGTGGTAAAAATGTAGTGATAAGGGGGGTTATTTACGAAAGGAAAACCCACTTTGCACTACAAGTGCACTTGAAAGTGCATTTCTAGTGCAGTCACTGTAGATCTGAGGGGGACAAGCAAAGAAAATAAAAAACAGCATTTTAGCTTGCACACGATTGGATGATAAAATCAGCAGAGCTTCTCCTCATTTCAGATCTTCCCCTCAGAGTTACAGTGACTGCACTTCCAGTGCACTTCAAGTGCACTTCAAGTGCAAAGTGGATTTGCCTTTCGTAAATTACCCCCAAGGTGTCCTTAAAGGACATCTATTGCTGCACTGCATGGAAGGTGTTAGGAAGTGTACTATCGTAGCTCACCACATACAACCTCACGATATGGTTGCCTAATGCAGCCTTTTTCAACTAAGGTGCTTTTGGCTTCTTCAGGGGTGCCTTGGCAAAATACCTAAAAATTGTCAACAAACCAACAAGTATATCAAGGCTGTCTTTTTGTTACACAAACCACAGGTTTTTATTGTGCATCATTACAATTTTGGGCACTGTAAGGTCCAGCCGCTAGCATCCTAACAACTGATCATGTAATTGGTTAATAAGGAGGACATCAGGTGCCTGCATCTTTCTTTGCCCATCTCCATCAGCACTGGGGTCACTTTAGCTAAAAAAGGGAGAAGAGGAATGCTAAAATACTAGTCAGTACCAGTGTACAAAGGTATATTTGTTTTGTAAAAATAAATCACCTCTAATGTTGGATGTCCTACATATTTGGATGTTGCTTCGTTATGTAAATATATTTGTTTCGTCCTTTACATTTTTTAATGGGGTGCCTTGACATTGTGTGGAAATGTAAAGGGTGCTGAAAAAGGTTGGGAAACACTGACATAATCAATCCGATATTCTCCTATACAGTTATTTGGTTATGATCTGCTGCTCTAAACAGCATAGGTGGCATTTGCTACAGGTATGATGGCACTTTAAGACAAATAATCCTGAGTGAATACTGTAATTTGACCATTCCAGCATTCCACTGGAAAATTGTCCATTGATGTTAGCAATGGATCTGAAGATTTAAAACCAGTGTTATTGGATACTGAACATATTGGTTATACCAGCATCGGTGGTGGCAAAACTATGTAGCTGATTTTAACACATTTTCATTAGGGCACCACGAAAATTGCATAGCTGCTTTGCTGTGTACTTGATGTACTCATACTGTATATGGCTTTGTTGTATGCTGAATCAGGTTCTAGACCATGGGTCTTCAAACTATGGCCCTCCAGTTGTTCAGGAACTACAATTCCCATCATGCTCAGTCATGTCTGTGAATGTCAGAGTTTTACAATGCCTCATGGGATGTGTAGTTCCGCAACAGCTGGAGGGCCGTAGTTTGAGGATCCCTGTTCTAGACTATGGTCCAGATTCACAGAGCAATTACGCCTGTCTAACTGGTGTTAGACAGGAGTAATTTCAAATTTTGCGCGCCGTATCACTAGTTTGAATCCTCAAACCATGATACGGCGGCTTCGGGCTTCGATCCGAGAGGCTTACGTCCTCGTAAGCCTTCGGATCTACACTGCGATATTTTTGCGGCCGCTGGGAGGAGTTTGCGTCGTTTTCATGCGTCGGGATATGCAAATGAGTTTTTACGGCGATCCACGAAGGTACGAGTGTCCCTCGCAATCGCCTACGTCATTTTTTGGCTACGTAATGTTAGAGGAGCTTTTTGCTGGTCTAACAGTGCGTAACCCATGTAAAGTATGGCCGTCGTTCCCGCGTCGATTTGAATTTTTTTTTTTTTTTTAACGTAACTCGTTCGGGAATAGGAATGTACGTAAACGACGCTACTACGACGTGACGACGTGTTTTCGCGCAATGCACGGCGGGAAATTTGCGAATGGAGCATGCGCAGTTCGATCGCCGCGGGAACGCGCCTATTTTAAATGCTCCACGCCCCCTACTCGCGCAGATGGATTGCGACGGGAGAAATACACTTTGCCGCCGTCGTTTACTGGACAAAATCTACCTGGATTCCACGTAGAGCCAGGTAAAAAACGGCGGCGTAGTGTATTTCTGATACTCTACGAGAATCTAATTCTCTGTGAATCTGCCCCTATATGTTTAGACCCCCAAGCTATGTTTGTGGTAAAGAATAGTTTAAAAAGTAAAAAATAGTTACTGCAATCACACATGGGCAAAATAGTCATTGAAGTTGTAGAACTAAACCTCTGCTAATGGACATACTTAGTTTTTGATTCATTTGGTTGATCCTGGCACAAACCGGCTATGGTTTACAGTATCTTGGTTGGCAATTTTTGACCAATCGTTGTTTATGGGCGCACTTAGCCCCATATAGAACTATACCTGGAAACTGGTATTTATTACAACCTTGCAGGAAGCCAGCATTTATTTTCTACCCATCAAGATATGAATTGGCTAGTGTTGCCAATCTGCAAAAATTTCATATCAGAGATTTGAAGAGATGCTTTCTCCTAACATATATATATCCAATTCCAGGGATATTTAAAAGCCTATGCATATGCAGTGCACAACTTATACCTGAGCTAAGAACAAAGAAAATTGCAGTAGATTATCTATTGCTCTAGTTTCTGCTCCATTAACTTAGACTATTTTCCACTGACCCAAAAGTGCTCTAACTATAGGTCCAATTCTATGCTATAATGATTATTTTCAGCAGTGACCAACAAAACTATTAGTCTTTATAGCACATGATTTTTATCACTGTATAGATTGTCTTAAGGCGTTCGGCTTTCTCTGAGTTTGTCTCATAATCCTTATTTGCATGTATGGACATCTGTCATACTCTCACATCGTCTACAGCGCACATAGCAGCACCACACAAATTTACACTCACATCGTTCTACATGTCTAACTACATGTGTGTTATATCCTCGCCCACAGCAGAGTAAATTACAGCCATCCGCTCCCTCAGAAGTACGATTACATTCCCTCCCATGAGTTCCTGAAATGCCCAATTTCTGGTCTTCCACGCAGTAGTTTGGGGAACGATTGGTATACACAAGATCCTCTTTTCTGATGGGAATCTTTCGATGGTTCTTCTCTTTCCTTCGAACCTTTCGTTTCAGTCTATCGGATATCTGGATACTGTTCTCATATTTATCCTTCAAGTAATTGCCAATCTTTTCAAATGAAGACATGGATTTCCAACATGTTTTTACAGCACAGGACCCAGAGACTCCATGACAGCGACAATCCACTGTCATAAGCTTAGCCACTGCCTGGGAAAGAGGTATAAGTCTACAATAAGCAGAGCATATCAAAAGAATATCATAATATTACAGTAAGATTCTTAAGCAACTAAGTGGCAAATGAGGTTTAATGTTGATAAGTGTAAAGTTATGCACTTGTTGGCTAAAAACATGCATGCGTCATACATACTAGGGGGAGTACAATTGGGGGAGTCAATGGTGGAGAAGGATCTGGGGGTTCTGGTGGATCATAAGCTTAATAATAGCATGCAATGCCAAGCTGCGGTTTCCAAAGCAAGCAAAATCCTTCCTTGTATTAGGGAGGCATGGTTTGCACAGAGAGAGAGATCTCATTTTGCCCCGGTACAAATCATTAGCAAGACATCATCTGGAATATGCAGCTCAGTTTTGGCCACCAGCTCATAAAAAGGATATCAGGGAACTAGATGGAAAGTGCAGAGATGGGCAACCAAACTGATAAGAGGCATGGAGGAACTCAGCTATGAGGATTAGCTGAACTGAATTTATTCTCTTTTGGAGAAGAGGAGGTTAGGGGGGATATATTCAAAATGTACGAATACTGTATATAAGTGACCCATATAGTAAACGTGGTAGTGAGTTATTCACTTTAAGGTCACCGCAGAGGACTAGGGGCACTCTTTACAAGGAAAAGAGATTTTATTTCCAAATACGAAAAGGCTTCTTCACAGTAAGAGCTTTAAAAATGTGGAATAGACTCCCTCAAGAGCTGGTTCTGGCCAGCTAAGTAGATGGTTTTAAGAAAGACCTGGATTATTTCCTAAATGTACATAACATAACTGGGTACTAACATTTAGAGGTACAGGTGAGCCAAGGAATAGCCTACTGCCTTTTGGGGTTTCAGGAAAAAATTATTTACCCTCCTGGAGCAAATTGGATCATGCTTTGCCTTCCTCTGAATCAGCTGTGGGTGTACAATTGTATATAAAGCACTATACATGTGTGTATAATATATATATATATATTTTTTTTTTTTTCAATTTATTTATTTATTTTTCCTTTTATTGGTCGAACTTGATGAACTAATGTACTTCAGACCCATAGAGTTACCAAAGGAAAATAGACTGCTCACTTTGCAAGGGAATTTTCCCTTAGCTTAGTGAATGTTGTGAGAATTCATTTCGCAAAGAATAACTATGTGCAATTGAAGTAAAAAAATAAAGAAATAAGCAGAATTCACTTTCTACAATATATTAATGCCAGCCTGTGGCTTCAAGGCAGGCCATAGATGATACAATTTTCTTACCTGCAACCACAAAATTACTTTGTTCCCACAGTCAGTGTTGATGGGGGAATGCCTCCTGTGGAGTTATTGTGTTCTCCTGCGTGGGGAACTGCATGGGGGTCTGCATGGTGTGCACAGTGACTATTGCTAATGGCTATAGCCACTGGCATTAATCACACGTAAAAATCGGGCATGCAGGCTGTACCCAAGTCAATCGATGGATCAACTTGGGTACAATTAGCCTGCCCATAGATGGTTTGAATTTCAACCGGTTCAGCAGGGACAAACCATCTATGGCCGGCTTAACTTTAATATTACAGTTATTTATAATAGTATTACAATACATAGGACTAAGAATAACTCTTAGGCCTCGTACACACGATCAAATCTGTCTGCTGGAAACGGTCTGCTAGACCGTTTCAGCAGACAGATTCGATCGTGTGTACGGGCAAACAGATGGATTTGGCCACCCGACAGATTTCAAAGCATGCTTTGAAATCTGTCGGCTGGGAACCCGTCCACCCGACATGTCTGCTGGTTAGTACGCTAACCAGCAGACATGTCTTCTCGCACACGTGCCAAATGGTTTCGCCGCATGTGCGGAAGTGTTTTACTTCTTGGTGCGGTGACGTGGCGGCGTCAACGTCACCGCCACGTCACCGACACGTCAGCGCGCTGTCTGCTGCCGAGGATTTTGGTTTGCTCGTGTGTACACGCGAGCAAATCAAAATCCCAGCAGACAGATCTGTTCAAATCGGTCGGTCCGACCGATTTGAACAGACACATTTAATCGTGTGTACGAGGTCTTAGAAGTAGTCATTATAGTCCTTTCTATCATCCCCATAGTTTTTAATATGACATATATTATCCAATTTATCAAATTTAGCAGGTCTCTAAGAGAGACACATCTGTTGATTTCAAGTGTACTGTAAACTGTTTTTTCCAATGTTCTGACTGGGGTTTATATAACACAGGCTGAGCTGATGGTGTGCACCTGGAGAACACACACAGTGTAATGTACACACATCACAACACAATAGATGCAATCATTCCTCTCCATGATATAAAACATTTTTCACAGATTTTGCCTGCGTCACTTTAAAACTTTGTAGCTGGCATAATATAACCTTGGATGTGTTCACTGCATGCCCCAACTGACATATAACACAATGCAGTCATATTTAGAATTAAACATCAGCTCTTGAGCCAATATAGCCCTCACCAGCCCTCCAGCGCCAACTCTACTGATCAGGGTTGATAAACATCAGAAAAGCTTGCTTGTATATTTTCCCGTCATAGGGTTTGGACCTTGTTGTATCAACTAGTTGCTTTTAAGTATATCTCTAGGCCAAACCTTCTTCTTTCATTTTGTATAAAGTTGGAACAGCCTTTCTCAACCTTTTCAACACAAGGGAATACTTGAAATACATTTTCAGTATCGGGGAACCCCATATAAAAATGACTTTATCTTCAGCTTAAGGTAAATGAGTGTGATGGTCAGTGGGAAGAAGGCTTGGATTTGTGGTAATTGGGAAGCATTACCTCCTTACATATAGCTAAAAAGATCAGTGGTGTCAATGGGAACCTATCCCAGAGGCAGAAATTGCTTATTACTCAAGGAAGCCCTAGCAACCTCTGGAGGAGCCCTAGTTGAAAAACCCTGAGATAGACCTCTTGTCAAATTCCTATTGTTGCAGGTGTCCCAGATGGGGAAATTCACCCTCCTTATTTGTACTGGTATTCATTGTTACTGAGAAAAAAAGTGAGAGAAAATACGCGATTTTAGTGTTGTCCTCAGAACAAGAGGTAATAGGGAATCTTCCAATGGGAACACCTGTTTCAGGAACAACTTTGGGAGATTTCCTCTAACTTTGTGTTACATATATGGGATATATATTGTTGGGGGTCAACAACCTAAAATATTAAAAGGCCATAGAGCTTTAGCATTTAGATTATGAGAAGTTACCAAAAGTAGTCTCCATGTTTCTCTGAATAAATTATTCCTATTATTTCATTCAACTTATATTGTTTTGTAATGTTGAAGACGCTGCATGTTCCTGACACTCATTAAAGCTAAACAGTTCCAAGAAATCCTTTTTAATGTTACTAATTACAGGTACTAACTATACCAAGCCCTGGATGAAAGACAGCCTTCCTTGATGTTTTCCTTTAAAGCAGAACTCCAGTTTTTTGTCACTTTAAAATAGTTCCTTTGGATCAAAATGGCTTGAATGAACTATTGGATAAAGTATTGTGATAAGCGCTTCAAAACGAAAATGTGCAAACACCAAATAATATTAGACTAATAACAAACCATAAACACTTCTAGGATTCTTGAAATGTGAAAAGAAAACTGTGTTATAAGTGCTAGATGATCAAACTGCAAGTCCCATATAACAGGTGTATCTGAGTGCCAATGGTGAATTCCTCATCAACCAATGAGAGTGGCACTAAGTAACAGATATGGTAAATACTAGGCAGTCTCTATAAAATGGTGGAGTAAACAGCTGGGTATAGTGTGATGGGAGTCTTCACTTGGGATGCTGTGCAGGATCTTTCGAATCCAAAGGAGTATTGTAGTTCCCTTACCTTAGGGCTGCTTTATATGGGCATATATAGATGTATCCTGCTGTATTAGAGGCCTCGATTTCTCTGTAGGATTCCCTCTTCCTTTTCCTTATGTCTGAGATAGTCCGGGCTCAGTACTCCATAGATGGATCCAAGGGGATGTGGGGTGAGAAAAAGAAAAAATTGCCTCCAATGGTGAAGTACATCGATGCCCAAAAAAAGTGGTTTATTTAAAAATGGGTCAGAGATAACAAATAGTAGTCCGAGATGTACTACGCTGAATACAAAATCAATATGAATGAAAATAAGAATAAAAATAAAAATAAAAGAGACGAAGCGGAACGATCGTATTGCCACTACCGCTAAGTCTGTTGGCCTCCGGCTTGCGCGGGTGTCACGTGATCTCGGTTCCCTACGTCGTTACGTCACGTTCCTCGTGACTTCATCAGGGGATTCTTTTTTTTTGGGCATCGATGTACTTCACCATTGGAGGCAATTTTTTCTTTTTCTCACCCCACATCCCCTTGGATCCATCTATGGAGTACTGAGCCCGGACTATCTCAGACATAAGGAAAAGGAAAAGGGAATCCTACAGAGAAATCGAGGCCTCTAATACAGCAGGATACATCTATATATGCCCATATATAGCAGCCCTAAGGTAAGGGAACTACAATACTCCTTTGGATTCGAAAGATCCTGCACAGCATCCCAAGTGAAGACTCCCATCACACTATACCCAGCTGTTTACTCCACCATTTTATAGAGACTGCCTAGTATTTACCATATCTGTTACTTAGTGCCACTCTCATTGGTTGATGCGGAATTCACCATTGGCACTCAGATACACCTGTTATATGGGACTTGCAGTTTGATCATCTAGCACTTATAACACAGTTTTCTTTTCACATTTCAAGAATCCTAGAAGTGTTTATGGTTTGTTATTAGTCTAATATTATTTGGTGTTTGCACATTTTCGTTTTGAAGCGCTTATCACAATACTTTATCCAATTTATATACACCTGTGTTTTGTGGACACTCTAGATTGAGCCGCCTCAGATTAGTTTATGTGACTCTAGCTCACACTCGTTTACTCCTAGTAGCGCACCAGTCCTTTTTTATATATTGAATGAACTATTACCTTGACTAACAGATGCGTCCGCTGTCAGCGCTGTATAAATTGTATGTAGCATCAGCATCAACTTCAGCTTCATCCAAGTAAACTATTTTAAAGTGACAGAAGCTGGACCTTGGCTTTAACTTACCGTATCTGTATAGCCAAAACATTTGAAAACCTTTTTAAGATAGAGTAGGAAAGGAGCAGGACCCTTGTAAAATTTGTGTGCGTTTTGTGTCCCTGCTAGGTCTTTTCATCCTCTTTATTTGTCCTGGTGACAACTGTCACAAAGAACAACAGTTACGGTAAATCCAAAATTGTACAGCTGTCACCAAAACAGGAGTGAGGGTAAATCTTCCAACGACTTATGTCCTATGAGAAATTCCCATTTCTTTATAGAGATTTTTTCTAACGTTCTATTGCATTTCCAGGAAAAGAAGTGGAGGGAAATCTCCCTAATGAGATGAGTTTTAACCCTTTCCTACCCTTAAAAACATATACAAGAAATTAATATAGCCAAAAAAAGTGAATTAAATTGTATTTGAAATATCCTATGATACTACGTTATTTAATGAGCAAATGTTATATGTACACTTGTATATTATATATATATATATATATATATATATATATATATATATATATATATATGTGTGTGTGTGTGTGTATGTGTATATGTATATATATATATATATATATATATATATATATATGATCTAAGGCCCTGATGAAGTGGCTTTCCTGCGAAACATGTTGGCTAATCAACCGGATCCCAAGGCCAAGATAGATATCTATATGGCTGCTTCATTTGTGAATATGTGTTTAAAACAGTCTTTTAATCTATGTGATATCTAATAAAAATGTTATATTTTTATATATATCTTAGCTGTCTGTTTTTAATATACCCAAGAATGTACATTTAAAGTCTGATAATATTTACTGATTTATATTATTGAATTTTGGGGATGGTACCTTCTAGAGGTTTGATTGTGTTTAACACTTCATCCCCACATACCAAATTTTGTATACAGCTTTAGTAAATACAACCCCGCAGTGTACTTGTCCTATCTTGCAATGTATTTAGACAGTAATACATACCGCTCTCCCAGCTTCATTATTATGTAGGTGCATTGCACTAAGTATATCGGACTCAGAAGAGTTTTTATAAGGGGCATCCAGAAATTTCCTGCTGAACCACATTCCATAATGCAGATCATCTGAACATCCTCCCCAGTGCCAGCCTTCACTGGCTGAGCCACCATTCTGAAGACTTGTATCACACGAGCATTCCGTCATATTGCCAGCACTGCACGACCGGGTCACAGAATGCACCAGACCTGCCGCTGTCACTGCTGAGATAAATGCTGTTTCCTTGGTACCTGAAATAAGGTTAAGTTAAAGTTTAGATCTATTTATATTGTAAATAATGAAGCTCATCATGTGTTAATATTGTATTAATTTTTTTTTTTAAAGTCTATGGAGAACATAACCATCTTCATGCTACAACCATATGTATTCCCATGATTGTATGGATCTCATCCCAGTCTCCCTCCACTGTATTTATTAAGTTCATGAACGGCTGATGATAAGGTCTTATTCACACTAGCTTTGGCATAAAGACTCATTCACACACGCATCTAAAATGTCACGTTTAGATGCATCTATACGCAACACTATAGGAATCAATGGGGCAATACACACAGCTATATCTACAAACAAAAATGTCTGCTGCGTTTAGCAGTGTACAAAAAAGTAGGACACAGCAGCAGCTGTACATATCTGCAGATTTGATGCAATTTTCTGTATGTAAATGTGTACAAACATATAGCCTTTAGATAAATGTGAAAAGTTTGAATGCTGTACATGTCTAGACATAAGAACTTTAGGTGTATAATTTACACAGGATTATCTGCAAACAAGAACCTGCACTCCGTATGGAAAATACATCAATGCCCATGTGAATGAAGCCTTCACATTGGCGCAGTTGGCATGTCAATGTGGCTGGGAGGCACCCAGGATAGACAAGTGTTTGCATACAGCGGCCTTTACAAATCAATGACAGGTTTTGGCTGTACTCATGAAAACACTTGTACTATAAGTAAATCCCCCACTGGCTCTAAGACTCAAACTCTAATGTATCAGTGATCCCTGAGCAGAGAGCTGTTAAGTCACTGGCTCTCTGCTCTGCTCCCCCCCCCCCCGTGCTCACTGGAGCCTTAAGCTGTGGAGGGGGAGGGAGAAGCTGGCTCAGGCTCTCGGATGGCTCAAGCCCCGTACACACGGCCGAGGTTCTCAGCAGAAACCAGCGAGAACCTCGCTGGGATCCTCATTCTGCCGAGAACCTCGGCCGTGTGTACGGATTCGCCGAGCCCAGCCCGTTGGGAAACCCGTCGAGCAAATAGAGAGCAGGTTCTCTATTTGCTCGACGGCCCGTCGGGATGAATGGCTGGTCGCCTTTCCCGACGGGCTGGTCGCCGAATCTGCCGGCCGGCCGAGAACCTCGACGGGCGGAATGATGTGTTCTGCCCGTCAAGGTTCTCGGCCGTGTGTACGGGGCTTCAGACTCTCCATGAAGAGGATCCCGACTTTGTTGTCACAATCTTGCCCAAGCCTGAACCAGCTCTGTGATGGGAGGTCTCCTTATAACTATCAGATCTATTAATGTTACATAAAAAATATAAGGTAAATACACAACACATATAAAAGTGTTCTACCCTGAACACACACACCAGGCAAAAAATACACTCTTATATTTGCTCTCCACTTAATTCGCTTTTTCTGCCCCAATCACAGCAAACTAAGACAGAGCTTACAGTGTTTGTTTGGGATGGGGCATTTGCAGATGCACTATCCTGCACACTAGAGTGCTTTTTCCTACAGCTGGGAGACAGGTATTGCTACGATATATTAACCACTTTATCACCGAGCCTGTTTTTCAGATTCTGTGTTTACGAGACTAAAACAGTTTTTTTTGCTAGAATATTACTTCAAACCCCCAAACATTATACATTTTTTTTCTATGTGGCCATTTCTATGTGGCCCGCGGAGACCTCTGATGTGGCCCGCGACCTCCTGATCTGGATTGGCAGGTTGGCCAGCCCAGATCGCAGGTTGCGGAGCAGAGCCCCATAAGCCGATGCTTCCTCCACAGCGCTAGATTTTGCCACAGGCTGAGTCTATGGCAAAGTTCAGCTAACCCGCAGGATAGACACAGTGAGTGTGGGTAAACCATAGCACATCAGTGTGAAAGCAGTCTTAGGCCCTTTTCCGCGATCAGCCCAACCTAATGGGACCCTCAATTCACTTCTATAGAGCGGCAAATGTCCGTTTACCTAAGCCTACCTCTAATCCGAAAAACAGAAGGGAATTTTTCCCCTTCTATCTGGGTGGATCGGAGGGCCTATAGAGTAGTCGTAACCCTTCATCCGTCCGCTCTGCTCATTGTGGCCCGCGACTGGTTACCATGTTGCTTAAGTGGCCCTCGTGCTTCAAAAGGTTGGGCACCTCTGCCCTAGAGAATAAAATGGCAGTCATTGCAATACTTTTTGTCTCGCCGTATTTGCACAGCGGTCTTACAAGCACACTTTTTTTAGAAAAAAAATCACGACAACAATAAATTTTGCCCAATTTTTTTATATATTGTGAAAGATAATGTTACGCCAAGTAAAATGATACCCAACATGTCATACTTAAAAATTGAGCCCGCCCGTGGCATGGCGTCAAACTTTTACCCTTAAAAATCTCGATAGGCGACGTTTAAAAAATTCTATAGGTTGCATTTTTTGAGTTACAGAGGAGGCCTAGGGCTAGAATTATTGCTCTTGCTCACGAGCTCGTCGTGACGGGGCGCTTTAAAACACTTTTTTTGTTTTTGTATTTATTTTTATTTATTTTATAATTTTTTACACTGAAATAAAAAAAATTAACAATTAGCACTTTTGTTCCTATTACAAGGAATGTAAACATCCCTTGTAATAGAAAAAAGCATGACAGGTCCTCTTAAATATGACATCTGGGGCCAAAAAGACCTCAGATCTCATATTTAGACTTATATGCAAAAAAAGGAAAAAAAATGGAAACTGTCATTTTTTTAAATGACAAAAAAAAAAAATGTTTCTTTAAGACGCTGGGCGGGACTGACCTTTTGACGTCACTTCGGCCCAGCAAAGCTATGGGGACGGGTAGGGGCCATCTTGCCCTCACTCGCATCCCCACACAGCCAGCAAGAGGACCCGATCGCCTCCGCCGCTACCGACGGCCCTGGTAAGCAGTGGGAGGGGGGCCCCTCTCCCGCCACCGATAACGGCGATCTCGCGGCGAATCTACCGTGGAGACCGCCGTTATCATTGACAGGACCGCACACTGAAGAGATGGATATCTCGGTTGTGGCAGCAGCTGCTGCCGTTAACGAGATATCCATCTTTAAAAACAGGACGTATTTTTACAGTGGGGCGGTTGTCAAGTGATTAAATGAACTATCATGGTATTGGTCATGGTTCAAAGATTAAGCCAAGTATGTTCAATTTTTTGCCTGTTTGACACAATTAGGAGACATAGCTACTTAAGAACTGTTGCACAGCTTCTGTAAGGGTAACTTGGCATTAGAACAAAGCATTTTACAAGAGTCCAGGAAAGCACCTTACACAGGACATCAAAGACTGTATAATTTTCCACTGGATGACTTGGGGTTTTCCGTAAATGTCATGGACACTTTGGGGTTGCAAAGGGTATTCATTTTGCAAGGAAATTTTACCTTAGTTTATTGAATGTGGTAAAATTCTCTTTGAAAATAATACTCAATCAAGTGCAAGGAAAATCAATCAAGTGCAAGGTGGATTGGATTATGGAAGTCAGCAGAGGTCAAGGCCAGGAGGGGTGGGCAGGACGGGAGGATGCCCTGGGCACTGTGGCATTGTGGGTGGTGGGGGGTGCTGTGAGGAGATTGGGGAGGGCATTTGTGTTAGGAGAGGGACATCTGGGGCAGAAGGGGGGAGAGATTGTTCGAGGAAGAGACTTCCGCTTGGAAGTGCTGGGAGTGGGGATGTATGGAGGATTTGTTTTGGGATAGGAGAAGAGGATTGGGATTTCAGCAGGGGGCAGATTTGTCCTGGGAGGAGGGGAATTTATGCTTAGGGGTAAACATGCAGATTTATGTTCAATTTCTTTTCGGGATCAAATTTTTGCTGACACATAATGCTCATACATCTGGTTGGGGGGTGGGGGGTTTGTAATGTGGCATGTTTACCCTGGGCTCTAAATGACCTTGTCCCAACACTGGCAGAGGGTTACCTTATTCGTTAAGCTAGGGGAAACTTTCCTTGCAAAGTGAACAGCCTATTTGCCCTTTGTAAATTAACCCTGTTGAATTGGAGTCACACTACCAACTTAACCTTTTTACAAATGTATGTAATGAACATAGCACATCTGTAGATATTTTATACGTCTATGTATTGAACAGAATTCAAGCTTCCAATTATCATGGCTTTGGTTTCTACAAAGAAAAACTGATTATTTTTGGCACAGCTTATTTCCCTTCAAACAGATGTGTGTAAATAATCAGTCAATCAGCCTGACCTTTTTATTTGATATTAAATGAGGCTATGACCGGGGTGCATTTTTAAAAGAGGCAAGAAATATTTTCTTTTGTTATGAATTTCATTTAAAGTTTTTACATTGCTAACATGTGTATTAAGAAACCTGCTGAGTTCTGCAGTATACAACATTTCAGTAAAAGAAAGTTTCTGTTTTCCCATGAGTTTCTAATGTTTGCTTTTATGTTGCAATTAGATCTCACCGTGGTTTCCTTGTGCTAAGTGATATTTTTATTGGAAAAAATATATTCGTTTAACCACATGCAGGAGTCGTCAAAACACTTCACAGAGAGGCCACAGCGGTTGAGTGTTGTCTTAGTAAAGATGAATAACAGTAGATTCTCCAATATAAAAGTGGACTTATCACCACTAATTCAAAGCAATATAAATTAATATCATTTACTTTCCTAAAAATACTTCTGTTTGGGGGCTGATAACAATTTTGCATGTTACATCAAAAAAGGGAAACAGCATGGTATGTACATGAAACAGCCCCAACCCGAGATTCAATACAGGCTTCTATGGCAATCTCTGCACATGTTGAATGCTGGTTACAGTTATTCAAAGATGGACAAGAGACAGAAGAACTCTTATTTCTTCTAAGGCATGTTTTCTCTATTTGTTGGAGATTTATAATTCATAGTAGATAACATGCTGCAATAAAATGGTGTTTCTTTATGGAAGGATGATTGACACATCTGCTTGCAAAGAGCACCATGTGTGATAGTAAAAAATAAACATCCATTTCTAACTACTGACTAGGGGTGCAACAGATCAAAAAACAGACTTCTCCCCACTGTAATATCCACAGACATCTCCCCCACTGTAATATCCACAGACATATCCCCCACTGTAATGTTAACATCTCCCCCACTGTATTGTCCACATCTTCCCCACTGTATCGTCCACATCTCCCCCCTGTAATGTCCACATCTCCCCCCTGTAATGTCCACATCTCCCCCTGTAATGTCCACATCTTCCCCCTGTAATGTCCACATCTCCCCACTGTAATGTCCACATCTCCCCCCTGTAATGTCCACATCTCCCCCTGTAATGTCCACATCTCCCCACATCTCACCTAGGCCGCCGCCACCGGGTATAACTAGATGGCCGACGCTCCGGAACTAGGGCAAAGCCACAGCCTTTCCTATGGCGTGCCGATCTGAACGGGTCAATGTTGATCCGTTGCATACCTACTACCGACTAATGCCTCGTACACACAATTGGATATTCCGACAGCAAAAGTTCGATGTGAGCTTTTGAATGGAAATTCAGACCGTGTGTATGCTCTATCAGACTTTTTCTGTCGGAATTTCTGCCAAGAAAAGATTAAGAGCTGGTTCTCAAATTTTCCGACGGAAAAAACTCCTATGGGAAAATCCGATCGTCTGTAGCTATTTCGACGGAGTAAAAATTCAGACGCATGCTAGTAAACAATTCAACACATGCTCAGAAGCATGAACTTAATTTTCTCAGCTCGTCGTAGTGTTTTACATCACTGCGTTCTTGACGGTCGAAAGTTCAGAGAACATTTGTGTGACCTTGTGTATGCTAGACAAGCTTGAGCGTAATTCCATCGGAAAAAAATCCGGTCATGTAAATGGCTGTAGCAAAACTCAAATTTAGGAGCCAATTCCCAGCGTGACAGTGTTCCTGGTTTTATATGTGAGTGGATAAAGAGTGTTGGTGTCATCCACAAGCCAGCAAGACGCTCCATTTGTCATAATATAGCTGCATGGTGGTGGGACATTTTTTTTCTTTAACTTCCATCTCTAGTTTTAGGGTTGGCATCAAACTAGTTGTCAAAATTCTTTACACTACTTGCGTTATTCAACAAATTTGTTCTTAATTACACCCTGACCAAACAGGATTCG
Organism: Rana kukunoris; assembly: GCA_029574335.1. NCBI lineage: Eukaryota > Metazoa > Chordata > Amphibia > Anura > Ranidae > Rana > Rana kukunoris. Next base: position 175,628,282 of record CM056051.1, read on the forward strand.
TGTCTGTAAGAGGCACAGTCAATAAAATCAGGTAATCTCTAAGTAACAATATTTGGATTTGGAACCTACTTTATTAATTGGGTCTGCCATTTATGCCATCTCTATGTGCAATTGCCCTTGCCAGTGGCTAGATCGCGGATGTTTTTCCTCCCACCAGAAATCCTATGACTTGGCCAAATATGGGATAAATCTCATTAGGATAATGGGTTAGCTAGAAGGTAGTCTTTGTCAGTTAGAGTGCCTATGACATATTACACTTCTCTTATAATTGCTTTTAAAACAAGTTTTCCCTTCAAATGGCTAGTAGCAATTTAAATATAATTCAGATTTTTACAGTAATGTGGTTTTGAGTCAGATAATGTCAACCATATGAAAGCTCTAATTTGTAACTGAGCGGTGTGAATATGCAGGATCGTGAAATTATTAAAAGAAATGTAACAATTTTCAGTACAGTTCTCCACTGCAGCATTTAATAAACCTGAAAAGGCCCACAAAAAAAAGTGAAAGTGTTTAGTAGAAAAATAAACTGTAATTTTTTAGGAAAATTTGTTTATGGTAAAATTTCAGTTTTCATCTTAAAGATGGATTGGTTAAATGGTTAGCTAAAACATGCAACATCTGTATAAAGCGTGAACAAATAACTTACCACTGGTTAACTCATAGCCGAAGATTGAATGAGCTGTTGCTAATGACGATGACAGAAAAGAAAGGGACAAGGAAGAACTAGTAGTATATAAAGCTGGTGAAATAGAGCAGTTCCATCTTTCATGCTTGAATTGGTTCCTACACTCTTGAATTCCTAGTCTGGCTCCCTCCCGGATGGATGATAACAAGTATGGCTTCTTCTTACACATGTCTTTCTGTCGGGCACTTAGAGGAAGGTTGGAACAACCCAGCTTCTCTGGAACACCAAAAGATGTAACTCCAAGCCACCTACAAGAAAAAATACCCGCAAGTGAATTAAGAAATGATTAACCTGATCAAGTATTCATCTGACAAGCAAAAGAGCCCGGGAAAAGATTAATATTTTTTTTAAACACATCAAGAAAATTTGTTGTAATGAAATGAGTCTAAGGCCTTGTACACACGACTGTTTTCCTCGACAGAATCCATCAAGAAACTTGGTGGCAGAGCTTTTTTGCCAAGGAAAATGGTCATGTGTATGCTTTTCATCGAAAAAACTGACGTGGAACTCGGGTGACATTCTTTCTGAGTCCTGTGCCGTAAACGACGGCTCCTGAGCAAATGTGCGGAAGTGACATCATCGCGGCTTCGGCCACTCACAGTGCCCAAAAAAAACGAATGGGGAAAATGTCAGCCATCTCAGCAGTGTGTGGGCACCGCTGGAAAGCTTCATTCTAAGGTGAGTATTTCATAATGAGCTAGTACAGTAAGTGATGCATTACTAGCTCATTATGCCTTTGTCTTGCAGGTGTTTTCCTTTTTTTTTTTTTGCGTTTAGAAACCTCTTTAACCACTTCCCCCCCGGACCATTTGTCAGCCTAAAGACCAGAGGTGTTTTTACTATTTGGAACTGGTCTGCTTTAACTGGTAATTGCGCGGCCATACAATGTCGCACCCAAACAAAATTTGCGCCCTTTTTTTCCCACAAATAGAGCTTTCTTTTGATGGTATTTGATTGCCTCTGCGATTTTTATTTTTTGCGATATAAACGGAAAAAGACCGAAAATTTTGAAAAAAATTATATTTTCTAATTTTTGTTATAAAAAAAATCGAATAAACTAAATTTTAGTCAAACATTTATGCCAAAGAGTATTCAGCCACATGTCTTTAGTAAAAAAAAATGCCAATAAGCGTATATTTATTGGTTTGCGCAAAGGTTATAGCGTCTACAAACTAGGGTACATTTTCTGGAATTTGCACAGCTTTTAATTTGTGAATGCCTATCTAATTTCTTTAGGTGCTAAAATGGCAGGGCAGTACAAAACCCCCCCAAATGACCCCATTTTGGAAAGTAGACACCCCAAGGAAATTGCTGAGGGGCATGTTGAGCCCACTGAATATTTTTTTTGTTTGTACCAAGTGATTGAATAATGTAAAAAAAATAAAAAAATAAAGAAATTACAAAAAGTTGTAACTAAATGATATATTGCTTACACATGCCATGGTTATATGTGGAATTGCACCCCAAAATACATTCTGCTGCTTCTCCTGAGTACGGGGATACCACATGTGTGGGACTTTTTGGGAGCCTAGCCGCGTACGGCACCCCAAAAACCAAGCACCGCCTTCAGCATTTCTTTTTTTTTTGTTTACAAACTTTTATTAAAGAAGTAAATGATGGTACAAAACCAAATGATTAAGGCAAACAGAAAAATACGGATTAAGGCAAAAAAAGAAGTCAGTACAAATATACACATCAACATATCATTTTAACGGTGTAAATAGTTTTTCTACAAAGTAGTAAGGTTAAAGGTCGTGGTAACAGTGACAAAACTAGAAGTCAAACCGTGTCAGCTAGAATATTAACCTTGAGGGGGAACTAGACTGGGTTAAAAAACATGGGGGAATGCTCCAACCAGGGGGACCATTTGTTATTGTAAATGTGTAAGGTGTTTTGTAGTGTGTGGAAGATTTTTTCCATTACGTTTATCTCACTGATTCTGGATTTAAGTGGGGCTAAGGGAATCGTAATTGACTTCCAATGGAAGGCTATCAACCAGTGTATGGCGACACAGATTGTGTGAATCAATCTCTGATGGGTTGAGGATAGACCGATGATTGGGGAAAAAAGGAGGCAGTTTTGTAGTGTTAAGGTGATGGAACTGTCGGAGATCTTGGAGGCAAATTTCTCAGCCTATAACCAAATGCCCCTGACCTTCTCGCAATACCAAAAAATGTGGGGGAACGAGCCTAAGGAGTTGCATTCTCTGAAACAAGAAGGGGAAGACAAAGGGAAAATCTTGTGGAGTTTAATTGGGGTATAATACCATCTTGTAAATAGTTTTAGGGCAGTTTCTTTAATGGAGATGGACTCGCCTTCAGCATTTCTAAGGGCGCAAATTTTTGATTTCACTTCTCACTACCTATGACAGTTTTGAAGGCCATAAAATGCCCAAATAGCACAACCCCCCCCCAAATGACCCCATTTTGGAAAGTAGACACCCCAAGGTATTTTCTGAGAGGCATGTTGAGTTCATGGAATATTTTATATTTTGCCACCAGTTGCTGGAATATGACAAACTTTTTTTTTTTGCACAAAGTTGCCACTAAATGATATATTGCTCACACATGCCATGGGCATATGTGGAATTATACCCCAAAATACATTCTACTGCTTCTCCTGAGTACGGGGATACCACATGTGTGGGACTTTTTGGGCGCCTAGCCGCGTACGGGACCCTGAAAACCAAGCACTGTCTTCAGGATTTCTAAGGGCGCAAATTTTTGATTTCACTCCTCACTGCCTATCACAGTTTCGGAGGCCATGGAATTCCCAGATGACCCCATTTTGGAAAGTAGACACCCCAAGCTATTTGCTGAGAGGCATGGTGAGTATTTTACAGTGCTCATTTATTTTTGAAAATGAAGATAGATATTTTTTTTTTCAATTTTCAAATCTTTGTGACAAAAAGCAAGATCTGCAAAATACTCGCCATACCTCTCAGCAAATAGGCCGGGGTGTCTACTTTCCAAAATGGGGTCATTTGGGGGGGTTTGTGCCATCTGGGCATTCCATGGCCTTCGAAACTGTGATAGACAGTGAGGAGTGAATTCAAAAATTGACACCCTTAGAAAGCCTGAAGGCGGTGATTGGTTTTTGGGGTCCCGTATGCGGCTAGGCTCCCAAAAAGTCTCACACATGTGGTATCCCTGTATTCAGGAGAAGCAGCAGAATGTATTTTGGGGTGTAATTCCACATCTGTCCATGGCATGTTTGAGCAATATATCATTTAGTGACAACTTTTTGCCCAAAATAATAATAATAATTAATAATTCTCTTTCCCACAACTTGTGTCAAAATATAAAATATTCCATGGACTCGACATGCCTCTCATCAAATAGCTTGGTGTGTCTACTTTCCAAAATGGGGTCATTTGGGGGGGGGGGGGGTTTTGAAATGTCCTGGCATTATATGCACAACATTTAGAAGCTTATATTACACATCACCCACTCTTCTAACCACTTGAAGACAAAGTCCTTTCTGACACTTTTTGTTTACATGAAGACATTTTTGAACCCCCAAACATTATATATTATTTTAAAGCAAAGGCCCTACAGATTAAAATGGTGGGTGTTGCTCTTTTTTTTCCACCCAGTATTTGCGCAGCGATTTTTCAAACGCATTTTTGTTGGCCAAAAATACATATTTTTTATTTTATTGCACTAAAACACACTAAATTGCCCAAATGTTTGATGAAATAAAAAAGGTGATCTTAGGCCGAGTACATAGATACCAAACACAACATGCTTTAAAATTGCACACAAATGCGCAGTGGCGACAAACTACATACATTTTTAAAAGCCTTTAAAAGCCTCTACAGGTTACCACATTAGATTTACAGAGGAGGTCTACTGCTAAAATTACTGCCCTTGATCTGCCCTTCGCGGCGATACCTCACATGCATGGTCCAATTGCTGTTTACATATGACTCCAGACCGACGCTTGCGTTCGCCTTTGCGCAAGAGCAGGGGGGGACAGGGATGCTTTTTTTTTTTTTTTTATTATTATTATTTATTTTGCTTTTTTAATTTTATTTTTAACTGTTCCTTACTTTTTTTATTTTTATACCTTTTATTGTTATCTTATGGCATGTAAATATCCCCTATGATAGCAATAGTTAGTGACAGGTACTCTTTTTTGAAAAAAATGGGGTCTATTAGACCCTAGATCTCTCCTCTGCCCTCAAAGCATCTGACCACACCAAGATCGGTGTGATAAAATGTTTTCCCACTTTCCCAATGGCGCGGTTTATATCCGGGGAGGGGACATTCCTTCCCACTGCTTGTAAAAGCAGTCTAGAGGCTAATTAGCCACTAGAATTGCTTTTAAATGAAAGCCGACCGCTGGCTGAAAAGAATGATACCAAGATGATACCTAAACCCGCAGGCATCATTCTAGTATAACCATTCAAAGTCCAGCAACATACCATACGTTGATGGTTCTTGTTGGACATGTATTGTAATCTTTTTTTTTTCATGCAGCCTGTTGGCTTAACGAAAAAAAAGATTGATCGGTGGGTATGCCCACCATTAGAATACCTCCCTTCATCCACCCACTTCTAATGATGGGCATACATGCAACAGTTATATATGCCGAAGCATGGGGGCATCCTCCCGCAAAAAAGTTATGCCGCTCACACATGTATGTACGCCGCATATAAAGTTATGGCGCATACACACGGTCGGAATTTTCCACGGGCAAGCTTCCGACGGAATTTCGATTGTATGTACGGGGCATTAGGAGCAAAATCGCTCCTCCGCCCCTAATGCCCCCATGCTTCGGCATATATGCTCTTTTTTAACTGTGGTGGTGAAATCACCTCACACAGTGTTGGAGTTGTGGCTTTAAATATCGTGGGAGCAAACGCTGTTGCTGTCACGCTAAATAAATCCGCGATGCAACTGAATGGCGTACCTGCTAAGCAAATGATGGTTAACATTAAAACAAAGTAACATTACATTTTAACAGTAAGATCTTACCATACCATACCTGCAAAGCAAATACCAAAAAATAAAAAAACAGTAAAAAATAAATTAACGCAACCTGTGCCTAAAAAATATATATGCCGAAGCATGGGGGCATCCTCATTCAAAAAAAGTTATGCCGCGTACACACGGTTGAACTTTTCCACGGGCAAGCTTCCGACGGAATTTCGATCGTATGTATGCGGCATTAGGAGCAAAATCGCTCCTCCGTCCCTAATGCCCCCATGCTTCGGCATATATGCTCTTTTTTTAACTGTGGTGGTGAAATCACCTCCTACAGTGTTGGAGTCGCAGCTTTATATATCGTGGGAGCAAACGCTGTTGCTGTCACGCTAAATAAATCCGCGATGCAACTGAATGGCGTACCTGCTAAGCAAATGATGGTTAACAATAAAACAAACATTACAGTATAACATACCATACCTGCAAAGCAAATACTATAAAAAAAATTGTAAAAATAGAGAGAATAGATATAGAACAATAGTGAGTTGACAGTAGAGAGTGAACATAAGAGAACAACAAAGAGAGGAGAAAAATACAACCACAACTATTTTTTGTATTTTTTATTTTATATTTTTTTGTGTTTTTGTGTGAGTTTTTTGATTTTTTTCCCCACCTTTTTTCACTTTTATAAAAACTGTAAACTGAGCATTGCAGATTACGGTCTCTCAAAATGTGATGGCCATCACATCTTCCGAGACCCTGTGTTAGTGTGCCTAGGACTGTGTGGTGCTGTACCCTACGCTAATACTCAACTAGTGTGTGGTAGTGTTTGAAACATTCACCAATGCAGAGACCAGGTTGGTCAGGACAGTCGGGACAATAAAAGCGGGTGTCACGCCTAAATCCGAGTTTGCTGCAGACACGACATCTTTTTTGGCGGGTTTTTTGGGCAGGGGTACCAGAGGGGATAAAAGGAAAATGCCTCACATACAGCCGGCTCACTGCATTTGCGTTTGGAAGGTGGGGCAAAGCACCGTCTGGAAACAGAAGGGCTTCAGCGATCTCTTCCTGGAATTTTAGGAAGGATCCAGTCTGTCCAGAAGCTCTGTATAGCACATGAGCGTTCAGCAAAGCCAATTGAAACAAATAAACAGACACTTTTTTGTACCAGAGTCTGGCCTTACTGGTAATTAGGTACGGCGCCAACAACTGGTCATTGAGGTCCACCCCTCCCATGTTAAGGTTGTACTCGTAGATACAGAGGGGTTTCTCCACAACACCAGTCGCCGTAGGAATTTGGACTGCCGTGTCTGCGTGAACAGAACGAAAACATTCCGTGAATCCCTCCATTGCACTGCTTACAAATTATTACACTGTAAGCAGGCTCTCTCCCCCCGACTAAGACAGGATTCTACAAGCCGTTGGGGGAAGCCCCGGCGATTAGGTTGTCACGCTTGTGTAATAATTGTCCACGTACAAGTGGTACCCCTTTCCGAATAAGGGTGACACCAATTCCCAGACTATCCTACCAGCGCTCTCTATGTAATCAGGGCAATTCTCCAGCTCTACGTGACTGTCTTTTCCCTCGTAAACCATAAAGCTAGATGTATAGCCTGTTGCCTGTCACAGAGCTTATACATCTTGACCCCGTATCTGGCACGCTTGCTGGGAAGGTATTGTTTGAATGACAAGCGACCAGAAAACTTAATCAGGGACTCATCAACGCAGACAACTTGATGGGGATTATACAAGGCTGCAAACCGTTCGTTGAAGTGGTTTACGAGGGGCCGAATTTTGTAGAGCCGATCGAATCCAGGGTCTCTCCGAGGACGACAGAGTTCATTGTCACTAAAATGCATGAACCGCAAGATCTGCTCGTATCGTGTCCTGGACATGGAGGCAGAGAAAATGGGCATATAGTGAATTGGGCGTGTGGACCAATACAACCGCAGTTCACTCTTTTTAGTAATGCCCATGAGGAGGGTAAGGCCCAGAAAGATCTTAAATTCGGAAAGAGTAATTGGCTTCCAATCTCTGGCAAGGGACAGGTGGGGATTAGCGGCGATGTGTTGACCAGCATATAAATTGCTTTGGTCCACAATAGATCTATAGAGATCTTCCGTGAAAAACAGTGAATAAAAATCCAGTGACGTAAAATCAACTATTTCCACCTGAATTCTGGGTTGGCCAGTGAATGGGGGAAGTACGGGTGCTGCAGAAGTGGCGGGGACCCAATCAGGATTGGCAAATGCAGCAGGAAGGGCACTATGGGCACGAGGGGCCTGTCTTCTTCTTGGTGGCAGCGGGACACTACTTGTGCTTGCCACCTCACCAGCTTGAACTGCACTTATGGGACTCGCCACGTCACCAAGTGTTACTGCAGTGCTGGATGTATGTCCAGGATGTACTAGGCCGCTGGTGCTTGCCAGTTCACCAGAAGGAATAGCGGCGCTAGTACTACTCTGCCCCATACGAGAGCCCCGCGGTTCTTGCACCTCAGCGACAGCAGAAGATCAGGGTCTGGTACGCCTGACCCTAGCAGGGACCACAACTCCGTCGTCAGAGCTATCTGTCAGGGAGCCACTGTCGTCTACAGGATCATATGAGCTAGAATTTGACAGATGTGTGACCTCCTCATCACTATCTGACAGGCTCATAAACAAGTAGGCCTCTTCACCACTGTACATTCGATTTGCCATTTTGGGCTCTAAATTTAGGGGTACAGTGGTAAGATTCACAGGAAAAAAAAGCACCTGACCTGTTAGCGACAGTCAAACGCTACCAAATCAGATCAGCTATCGATCAGTTCAGATACTATACCACTAAGGGGGGGTGTATGGTGCGTGCGTGGGTGTTAGCGCTACTGGCACTAATCTGACGCTGCCTGGGGCGACGCAGACCCTATCTGGCGCTAAAACCAAACTTTGATCACCTGCCGGGCAATCAGGGGGTTAAAACTTTATTGCAAAAAATATGGCGGGTGCCTTGATGCTATAAAAAATAAACTAGCTAAACTGCGTCACCCGTGACACTTATACTGTGATCACTGGTGACAGGGGGTAATCAAGGGGTTAAACCTTTATTGGGGGGGTTAAGGGGGGTCCCTAGACTTATTAGGGCCTAAGACTAATTACCGTAACAATTATTTTAGTCACTAATGACACTTGTACAGCGATCAAAAAAAATCTAATTGCTGTACTGGGTGACAGTGACAGGCAGTGAAATGGTTAATTTGGGGGGTGATCAGGGGGTGATCGGGGGGTTAAATGTGTACCTCTGTGACCTGGTGTCAGTGTAGTGTTGTGTAACTCACAGTTAGATGCTCTCTCCTTCTCGGTCAAGACCGACACGAGGGAGAGAGCAGCACTTCCCCTTGGCAGGGGAAAACAACCATTGGCTAAGGGTGATCAACAGGTCCAGGCCAGATTTTATTGGCCTGGACCTGATGAGTGATCGGTTCTGTATCGAATACGATCGTCGGGAACGGCGGGGGAGCGCGCGCCCCACAGCTGTTCATGTGCAGGACGTAGAGCTACGTGCTCCCGCATAGCAGTGCCACCGCCCCGCAGTAATATGACGGCGGGCGGTCGGCAACTAGTTAATGCCTTGTACACACGGTCGTACTTTTGACCATGCAAAAGTCCACCGTGAGTCCACCGTGAGAATAGGTTCTCTATCTAAGGTCCGTCGGACTTCCAATAAAAAAAGTCAGATGGAGGCTACACACGGCCGGACTTTCCCAGAAAAAAAGCCCGTCTGACTTTTTTTCACGGAAAGTCCGTCCGTGTGTACGAGACATAAGTGTTTCAGTGAAAGACTTTTGTTTGACTTTTTTCTCTGTTACGGTATATCATATTTTTGGCAGCTACCAGGTTATAAATAAAGATGATTAGATCAATGGCAACAGTAATTTTGGCAACATATTGCAGAAAAAAAAGAACATTCTCCTTTAAGAATGCAAAAATTGAATATTAGTAGCTTTCATATGTAGGAATGTAGGAATCTTTGTACAAGGGGTCTTCAAAAAGTTTCCGCACCTTTATATTTTCGTTGGAAACAATGAGGGTGGGAGGAGTAGTAACTGGTTGTGTCTGAGAGTGTCATGTGACTGGTCTGTCTGGCAAGCCGGCTCACCTTGCAGTTAAGTATAAGAGTTGTCAACTGTGGTGAAGATGGCTGTGAAATAAAGTGGAGGAACTTTTTGAGGAACTCTTGTAGATTTATATTTAGGAACTTAGGAAAAGAGGTTCCAGAGAAGTCCTGGAGGTGAAGTTGGGAAGAGGTGATAAGGGGGTTACAGAGCAGAGGGTTTTGGAAAAAGCAGGTGGGACAATTTCAGTTGATACCCCGAATGGTGAATGGCTCTATATATTATGAATTTTATGCATTGGGGTAATGAAAACCAGTGGAGGGATTGGCAAAGAGTGTTGGATGATTAAGTCTGTCAGCAGCATATATGATAGATTGAATAGGGAATAACCTGAATGTAGGCCAGTGAGCCTGAAGAGGCGAGATATAATATTGGAGTGAACTTTATGATGTCATTTGTTGAGATAGGTCTTATTTTTAAGATGACATCTAGTATTCTGGCATGAGAGGAAGGTTTGAGGCCTCGTACACACGACCGAGGAACATGTCGTTAATGAAACATCGTTTTCCTCGACGAGTTCCTTGTAAGGCTTGTCGAGAAACTTGACAAGCTTTCTTTGAGTACACACTGTCAAGACCAAATCTCGTCGTTCTCAAACACGGTGACGTGAAACACGTACGACGGCACTATAAAGGGGAAGTTGGATTCCACTGGCGCCACCCTTCTGAGCATGTGCGGGTTTCTAAGCATACACACGAACGTGTTTCTCATCAAAAACCAGCCCAACGAGAAACACGGCGAGGAAATTGAGACTCCCGACGAGGAAAAAGAGAACTTGTTCTCTTTTTTTCTCATCGAGTTCCAGGACAGTTTTCTCGATGAAAAACATACACGCAACCGTTTTCCTCTGCAAAAAAGCTCTGCCACCAAGTTTCTTGATGGATTGTGTCGAGGAAAACGGTCGTTTGTACGAGGCCTGATGGTTGTGATCTCAATGGAATAGTCTTGGGAGAGGGCACAGGGAAAATAAATACTATGAGCTCAGTTTTGGAAAGATTGAGTTTGAGGAAGTGGTGTGACACTTAGGAAGAAATGTCAGTTAGTGATTTGTAAGGAGACAGAAGGGGTGAGCTGGGAAGTAGAGAGACCGAATCGGATGTCAACGCAGAGATGTTATTGGACGCTGTGGGAGGTTATATCTCAGTTTTATGTTTGTATCATTATATGAATTCTGTTATGCCCTCAATACTATATGCTAAATCAACTTCACTTGAAAAGCTATGACCTGGGCTGAGATTTGATATACATTGCTGTTATCCTTTGTTTTTCTGTATGTACTAAAAAGCCAGATCTGTATATTACGGCTGATTTACCTTAGTGCCTTCTACTAAACAAAAATGGTTAAACTTGAACTCCTGACAAACATCTAAATACATAGATGAATTCCATATACTGTTTTACCTGCTAAAGGATTTGTATTTCTGTCCATCTACTCCAGATATTTACACAGCTCTGCCACACAGCACAACCCTGTCTAGCAGGACAGGAGACCTGATTTTACCTTACAGGTCTCCTCTCCACCCCCCCTTGTCATTGAACAGTGAAAGAAGAAGAACTAACCTTTTTTTCAGGCCTCGTCGTAATCTCGTCGTAAATGAAACATCGTTTTTCTCGACGAGATCCTTGTTAGGCTTGTTGAGAATCTTGACAAGCTTTCTTTGCGTACACGCTGTCAAGACAAAATCTCGTCGTTCTCAAACACGTTGACGTACAACACGTACGATGGCACTATAAAGGGGAAGTTTGATTCCACTGGCGCCACCCTTGGGGCTGCTTTTGCTAATCTCATGTTACTGTGTGTTAAGTAAAAGTTTGGTAAGAGACAATTCGCACTTTTCAGTCTGTTACAGCGTGACAAATGTGCTATCTCCATTACAAACGCTACTTTTACCGAAGGCGCGCTCCCATCTCATACTTTATTCTGAGCATGCGCGGGTTTCTAAGCATATACACGAACATGTTTCTCATCGTAAACCAGCCCAACGAGAAACACGACAAGGAAATTGAGACTCCCAACGAGGAAAAGAGAACTTGTTTTCTTTTTTTCTCGTCGAGTTCCGAGACAGTTTTCTCGAAGAAAAACCAACACACAACCGTTTTCCTCGGCAAAAAATCTCTCCCACCTAGTTTCTTGATGGATTCTGTCCAGGAAAACGGTCGTGTGTACGAAGCCAAAGTCTGTTCTCTCAGCATGTTCCTTACACTGATTCTCTTCTTGTGTTGCTTCTCCCTCCCCTAATCTGAGCTCCCCTGTATGGTGGATTGCAAGGAGCTGATACCAAGTCTACTTCTGTATTAATGTGGTTGTAAATTCATTCTATGTATTAAGGTAAAAAACCTTCCACATGCAGCTTCCCCCCCTCACTTAAACTTACCTGACCCCATCTCAATCCAGTGATATTCACAAGAACAGAGACTCTCCCGACTCCCTCCCTCCTCATTGGCTCAGATACAGCAGTGGGAGCACTGGCTCTTGCTGCTGTCAACCACAACAAGTGAGGAGGGTGCAGGGGGTAGGACCAAGCCGCGCTCTTATGGACACACATAGCAGGGCTCAGAAGCGAGCACACACGAGCATCTTGCTATGAGGGCATTCGGTAGAGGCGCCAGAAGTGGCAGTGGGGGACCAGAGAAAAGGAAGATCGGGGCTGCTCTCTGCAAAACCATTACACAGAGCAGGTAAAGTATACCATGTTTGTTACTTTAAGGGAAAAAAAATCTAGCATTTACAATCAATTTAATGACTACAGAGCTGCACTAATTTGTGTCTTTTATATCTGCCTGGAGTTGAAAAGATGCTTGGGCCCAGCAGCTGTGTAATATTCAGCATATTATAAATATGGCAAGTGTATGTGAGACCTATATTTCAGATTGAAGTACTCTGCCTAGCAAACAGTGCTCCAGTTATGTAGTGTATCTCAAGATGTTATTATGATAGAATGCACATGTGTGTCTTTTATCTGTACTATTATTGTATTTCATGCTATTATATTGCAGGTGTATCTTTTACCTGCACCTGCCACCATAGGTTCTCTTCTGTAAAAGAAGGTTGAATATATGTACCTTTCTGGTGGGCCGTGTATTGGATACCCATCACTTTTCTGCTCCCGGGTTGTTACAAATATATTGGTAGAATGCTTACTCCCTGTATGCTACAGCGGCTCCTCCGGTCTGCTCTACATCACTACAGGACATACAAGCTGGTGTCAGGAACGACAACGGCCAGCACAGGGTGGGGGGCAAGTAATTGACTCTTCAGACATCCCAACGCGCATGCCTGATCCAGCTCATCGAATTACTAAGACAAATAGTCATAGAATGAGAAAAAAAGTCAGCAGCTGCTGCTGCTTTATAAAGAAAGAATACTCCACTTACACATAATGAGGTGTTTGAGTTGAACATTGTCTGATATTCTGTGAGGACAAGTGTAACGATCTAGCCTCACATAAGATGTCAGCAAATTAACCCTCACACTCTTCATCATGGTTGGTTTTTAAGAAACGACTGACAAATTTAAAGTGTTACTGAACCTTACATTTTCTTATAACGTTTATAGCAGCTGACATTTGTACTTACCTTGTCTGCTGCTTCTTTTTTAAAAGCTTTCATTTCTTCTGCTCCAGGGTTCCTCTCCTTGGGTGGCTCCATTCCCTTGCAGGGTCCTTCAGGGCCATCCCAGAGGGACTCCAGGCTCACATTTCGACACTGCCTGCACAGGCAGCCATGAGAAGTCTGGGAAGGGATGCACAGGTGCAGCAGTGCTAGGCATTATGTGACATGTAGTCTCAGGTAGGGGGATTTTGTATGTTGTTATAATTGTGTGCCCCCAAACAGAAGTTCAGGGAAGGAGTGCAGAGCAACGGGGGTCTCTGTTTGTAAATAAAGTCAATTGTAAGTGTTTATGCACTTTTCTTAAACAGTTCTTATTCTCTGCTCCACTGGCATATATAGATGTATACTGTGAATAAATTTAAGGCTTTAGTAGTACTATAAGGTAAATTTACAAAACCAACTTGATAAAAAAATAAAAATAAAAAACCCAAGCAAAGATTATCTATAAGAAAAATGATAGGCACTATCTCTTGCTTACCTTTCTTAAAGTATAACTGAAGGCAAAACTTTTGTTTTGTTTTGGATAGAGTGGCAAGGGATTTGAATGTTTGTATTGCTGTCTGTGTCCCCGTTAAGGAGATTCACTATCTTTATTTGTCCTGTTTACCAATATTATTAAAAGAGACAGTAAAAAGAAAATCCCAAATTGTCCCCAGCACAGTAATAAATGGGTAAATGGAGACACTAGTTCTGGTGACCTGGGGGTCTCCAATGAATTCCCTTAATTTGCAGGTATTTCCTCTTAATTCCTGTTTGGCTAGGGGACAGGAAGTGAAGGAAAATCTCCACAATAGGACACAAATCGGATGGGTTATAACCCTCCCTTTTATCCAAAATGAAAAAAAAAAAATGTTTGTCTATAGTTCTACTTTAAAGGGGTTGTAAAGGTACTATGTTTTTCCCCTAAATAGCTTCCTTTACCTTAGTGCAGTCCTCCTTCACTTATCTCATCCTTCCATTTTGCTTTTAAATGTCCTTATTTCTTCTGAGAAATCCTCACTTCCTGTTCTTCTGTCTGTAACTCCACACAGTAATGCAAGGCTCTCCCTGGTGTGGGGTGTTGTGCTCGCCCCCTCCCTTGGTCTACAGGAGAGTCAGGACGCCCACTAACACACAGCTCCTTTCTCTATCTGCAACGTAGAGAGCGTCCTGACTCTCCTGTAGTCCAAGGGAGGGGGCGAGCACGACACCCCACACCAGGGAGAAAGCCTCGCATTACCGTGTAAAGTTACAGACAGAAGAACAGGAAGTGAGGATTTCTCAGAAGAAATAAGGACATTTAAAAGCAAAATGGAAAGATGAGGTAAGTGAAGGAGGACTGCACTAAGGTAGGAGCTATTTAGGGATTTTTTTTTTTTTACCTTTACAACCCCTTTAAGTTTAGATTGACAATTAGGACATCCTGAAGACAGTGTTTTACATATACAGAGAAGAAAGTCTGAAAGACTTAGAGATTATACAGTGCTAACATAAATATATATATATATATATATATATATATATATATATATATATATATATATATATATATATATATATATATATATATATATATGAGTAATTAAATGATTGAGTTATTAATTCTATACTGTATAAAAGATGTCATTGGTCAGTCTTAGGGATTGTTTATTTCCCATATATAGAGCATATATTGAAAACTTTGGGTAAATAATAATATAGCTGTCATGATACTTGCTCTGCCTATGGCCTCTTTTACCTACCGCCTTAACATTTACACCCAAGCATTGCTCGGAATCCTATGTAATAACAGTTAAGCCCGAGCATCACTCAAGGCAACTGCTTTTACATACAATAATGAGCCTGAGAAACACTTAAGGTTAACAATAACACCAAGGAAGCCATAGGAGGCCGGGTTGTTAGGATGGCAAGGGGTGGAAGATCAGTAAACCTATCCTTTATCTGTTTTATAAAGCTGGATGCCCTCTGCCCTGAGTACTTCCAGGTTCACAGTGGTGAGATCAAGGCTGGCTTTGGCCAGGGTAGGAACAAATAGAATACTGTGGAAGCAGTGCAGAGAAATCATGAGTAGGTTGCCCCTGATGTCACCATAAAAATGACCTGTCGTGCTAAATGTACTCTTTGCAGACCCCTTGTGATAGGTATGAAGTTAAGTGGGGTAAAAAAAAATAAAAGGGTTTTAAAATATGTAAAAAACTTTTTTTTAACAACAATAGCAGAAGTTGCCCAAAGGGTGGCGGTAAAGAGCTAAAAAAACACTTGATTTGGTGAAAGTTGGTTGAAAATGACAGCCTTGTGTATGTAGAACAAGTTCACGGCCGACGCCCGTTCGGACCAAAATCCAAGGAAAAGTCAGATGGAAGTCTGAGATTGCGTGTATGAGGCTTTACAATCTTTCATTATGCCCAGACATTATCAAACACATGACAGTTTTCCAAATTAGGAAACGAGGAAACTTCTCTAACTGGTCCTTCTTGCAACTAATTAAATTCACTGCCTGTACAAACCTCACATAAAATAACATATATGAAAAATGGAAGAATATTCTGGAGGAAGAGTTGCCTTTCGGCAAGTAATATGGTCTCAAACATTTAAACATGCATTATGAGCTTCTCCATACTATATACCCATTAGCCAATGACAGATGTTGGCATTGTAAAGTGTATGTTGGGTTCCTCCAACATGGTACTGCATGTTTATTACACCATACTGGAAGACGGCAGATCTAGTACATAACTGCCTGTCTCTGTCTCTCCCTACCTTCTGGATTTACCCTCGACTGGATTTCTTAAATCAGCTAAAAGTTTGCTATCACATATAGCAGAGGTGGCAAACACAAGGCCTGCGGGCCGAATGCGGCCCTCCAGGCCATTTCATGCGGCCCTCGCACCTCTCCAGTCATCCTCCAGACCTGTACTTTCCGCTTTCAAGCAATGCATCCAGCTTCTCCCCAGCAGCAGCATAAGGAAAGGGGGTGCACTGTGATGTAAGGGAGAGGGGGGGACTCAACTTCTGATGGTGGGGGGGCTCTTGACATCTAATGTAAGGGGAAGGGATGCACTGGACATCTAATCTTACAGATACAACCGGCCCTTTTGAGGGCAACCATAATGCTGATGCGGCCCTCGATGAAATTGAGTTTGACACCCCTGACATATAGTTACCATGACTTGAAGCCTGGGCACTCTTAAATGGAAAAACACTGAGCCTCCTTCTCTCATTGAGCTTCACACAAGGATCCGATAAACTCATGGAAAATCTCATTGCTAGTCTTCATAATTCTCTTGAAGTTAACAGTAATGCCTTGTACACACAATCGGAATTTCCGATGAAAAAAGTCTGACGGAATTTTTTCATCGGATATTTCGACCGTGTGTGGTCCCCATTTGACTCAGAGTTTATAAATAGAACATGTTGAAAAATTCCGATCGTCTGTGTGGAACTCCGATGGAGAAAAAAACAAGCATGCTCAGAATCAAGTCGACGCATGCCTCGGAAGCATTGAATTTTTCTCGGCTCATCGTAGTGTTTTACGTCACTGCGTTTTGGATGGTCAGAATTTGGTCTGACAGTGTGTACGCAAGACAGCTTAAACAGAATTCCGCCGGAAAATTCCATCGGATTTTATCCAACCAGAAATATCGATCGTGTGTACAGGGCATTAGTCTGAGAGCTGTGTCTACTTATAGAAACCACTACATGGATTGCTCTGGGTTTTTTTTCTTTACTTTGCCTATGCTGTGTCCAGTTTCCCACTGACAAGTGGGCCTAGATCAGTGATGGCGAACCTTGGCACCCCAGATGTTTTGAAACTACATTTCCCATGATGATCATCTACACTGCAGAGTGCATGAGCATCATGGGAAATGTAGTTCCAAAACATCTGGGGTGCCAAGGTTCGCCATCGCTGGCCTAGATGGTCGCTAGCATCAGGATAGCATTCTTTTACTCTCCCTCCTCACTTTTATTTTTCCTCATTCTTCTTTCTTTTATTTTTTATATATTCTTTTGCTATTGACAATATTCTCGCTAAAACGATATCATATGGTCCTATTGCTCAGTATTCCATGTTGGGTGGTTATGCACCCGCTGTTCTGAACCTACCAGGCAAACTTGAGATATAAAAAATGGTACTTCAAGTTTATATTCTAATTACAGTTTGAGCCCTGGTTCACACTGCTGCTACTTTGAAATCGTGCTACTTCACTTGAAGTAGTGCGATTTCAAAGTATCAAGATCAGCGCGATTTCAGGTGCTACTTGATAGACATCTCTGTGGCTTTATGCCCAGATGTCTATTGAAGTCGCGCCTGAAACGGCAAAGGTAGTGCAGGAACAGTTTTGAAAATTGTTGCGGCGCAACAAAATTGGTGTTGCACCAATTGGAACAGTGCCATTGCCTCTAATAGGCCTCGACTTGTCATGCAATTTGGTCTTTCAAATCGCATGACAAATCACTCCAATGTGAACCTAGGCTGAGGTTTCATTATGTTGTCTTAGATACAGCAGCATGTTTAACCATGTATTGTAAACCTAATTGCTGATTAGTTTGCAACCATTTAGTATTCTTTAGCTATTGCAACTTTCTCATGCAGCCTATCCACATCTTGGACCAGCTGTCATTTTTCAAGAATGACTGTATAATGTGATACATCACTTTTATTTTTACTGTTCTGTATTGTGACTACTTTTTAAAAACAATAAACCAGTTATATAAAAAAAAGTCATTAATTTGATGCATACTATATTTAGCAGTCTAAGTGGCGAACAGAAAGGTAAATCTGTAAACCTGTAAAGGTAAATCTGTGCAGAAATGCCAACCAGTGAAACTACTTTTAGATTATAACTTTGTAAAATGAATAAAATACTACATTTACTCAAAATTGGGTCTAGATTTCATAAACTATTTGTTATTGTATCATTTTTAAGTTGCTACCAGTCATAAAACTGCAATATATATATTACCAAAAGTATTGGGACCCCTGCCTTTACACCCACATGAACTTTAATGGCATCCCAGTATTCGTTCGTAGGGTTCAATACAGGCATACCCCACTTTTAAGTACACAATGGGGTTTATTTACTAAAGCTGGAAAGTGCAAAATCAGGCTCACTTCTGCATATAAACCAACAAGCTTCTAACCCCAGCTTGTTCAATTAAGCCTGGTAATAAAAATTGAAAGCTCAATGGTTTCTATGCAGAAGTGAGCCTGATTTTGCACTTTCCAGCTTTAGTAAATAAACCCCATTGTGTACTTAAAAGTGAGGTAGGCCTATATTTAGTTGACCCACCCTTTGTAGCTACTCTTATGCGTTGGTTCAAATCATTTGGTGGAAGGGGGGTTATGGTGTGGGTTTGTATTTCAGGGGTCACGCTTGGCCCCTTAGTTCCAGTCTAATGCAGTGTAAATTTGCTGTCCCCTCAAAATAACTCAACACACATCCATTAATGTTAAACCGCTGGCAACAGAAGTGAATACACTTCTGTGAAAATGTCCGAATTGGGCCCAATTAGCCATTTTCCCTCCCAGTGTCATGTGACTCGTTATTGTTACAAGGTCCCAGGCATGATTGGGAAGCAGGTGTGTTAAATTTGGTGTTATTGCTCTCACGCTCTCATACTGGTCACTGGAAGTTCAACATGGCACCTCATGGCAAAGAACTCTCTGAGGACCTGGAAAAAAGAATTGTTGCTCTACATCAGTGTTTCTCAACTCCAGTCCTCAAGCCCCCCCCCCCCAACAGGTCATGTTTTCAGGATTTCCCTCAGATGAAAAGGCTGTGGGAATTACTAAGGCAGTGAAACTGGTCAAATCACCTGTGCAAAATAATGGAAATCCTGAAAACCTGACCTGTTGGGGGGCCTTGAGGACTGGAGTTGAGAAACACTGCTCTACATAAAGATGGCCTAGGCCAGAGGTAGGCAACCTCGGCTCTCCATCTGTGATGAAACTACAAGTCCCATGAGACATTGCAAGACCCTGACAATCACAGGCATGTCTCCTAGAGGCAGAGGCATGATGGGATTTGTAGTCTCACCACAGCTGGAGTGCCAAGGTTGCCTACCCCTGGCCTAGGCTATAAGAAGACCCTGAAACTGAGCTGCAACATGGTGGACAAGACCATACAGTGGTTTACCAGGACAGGTTCCACTCAGAACAGGCGGCGCCATGGTTGACCACAGAAGTTGAGTGCACGTTGGCAGCATCATATCCAGAGGTTGTCTTTGGGAAATAGACTTATTAATGCTGCCAGTATTGCTGCAGAGGTTGATGGGGTGGGGGGTCAGCCGCTCAGTGCTCAGACCATACGCTGTACACTGCACCAAATTGGTCTGCATGGCTGTCGTCCCAGAAGATGATACACAAGAAAGCCTGCAAAGTTTTTTGCAAATAAGCTGACACTTTGCCTTGGTTGAGAAAACTGATGGAGTCTATTTAATAGCACCTACTTAAATGGCTGTTAGCACGTGACTGGTACAGGAGACAGAAACCAGTGCAATACTCATTCTAAGGCCTCATGCACACAGAAATATTCATTTTTTGCACCAATATTTTATTTGAAGTTGGCAGAAAAATGGCACAAGTTTTTTTTTTATGCACGTTCACAGCCATATGGCGTTTAACATTTTGGAGTGTAAACTCAATCTGTTGGAAGGAATATTCACTTATTCTATCCATTAGAATAATTCTACACACATAAGCGCACATTTATGTGCATAAATTATGCTTATGTGTAACCTCACTCATAAGTTCCTCTCAAAATGCAACTTTGGGGCATTTTTTATGCATTTAAACGCTGCTCCTAAAATATGGTTCTAAGCTCCTAATGTGCATTGCCACATAAGCAAACACTGAAATGAGGCCTAAAAAAACAAGCTGGATGCCTGTAAATACAGCATTTTTTCTTTTACTCCTTTGTGCATGAGGCCTTGGAGCAGTGTTCTCTATAGACCATGGGTGCTCAACCTGCGGCATTCCAGCTGTTGCGAAACTAAAAGGCCCGTGAGGCATTGCAAGGCTGACATTTACAATCATGACTCCCAAAGACAGAGGCATGATGGGACTTGTAGTTCTGCAACAGCTGGAGGGCCACAGGTTGAGCACCCATGCTATACTAACAGGTGAACTTACTAAAGGTAAAACTGCTGTTCACTTTGCAAAG
Source organism: Rana kukunoris (assembly GCA_029574335.1). Lineage (NCBI taxonomy): Eukaryota > Metazoa > Chordata > Amphibia > Anura > Ranidae > Rana > Rana kukunoris. The sequence continues at coordinate 175,648,799 of CM056051.1, forward strand.
GCATTAATCCCAGAGTTTAGAGAACGCACCGAAGTTTCACATTGCAAAGAATGACCCAATTTGTGCAAGGAAAAATTAAATAAATACAGAATTTTTGCTTGCACATCATTGGAAGATGGAAATCAGCAGAGCTTCACCTCACCCGTTAAGCTCGGGGGAAAAATTCTTGCAAAGTGCTTTTAGTAAATCAACCCCCTTAGACCTTCTTCACATATCTTCCTGTGTAAAAAGTGGTGCCACTGACTGCATGAAAATCGAATTCTTACACTCTGAGGCCTCGTACGCACGACCGTTTTCCTCGACAGAATTCATCAAGAAACTTGGTGGCAGAGCTTTTTTTCCAGAGGAAAACGGTCATGTGTATGCTTTTCATCGAGAAAACTGACGTGGAACTCGTTGGGTTGATTTACTAAAGTATAGTGACAGCTACCCAAATGAATTTTTACTAAGCTTTGTAACTATTGTAAAACTGTACTCTTTGAACACCCAATCATGTGCGAGTTAAATGGCAAAAACATAGGATATTTCCTTGCAAATGATTAGAGTGAACCCCTTCACCTTATATACCATGGTCAGCATGTGAAAATTCAATTTGCGAAGTGCAATTTCTACTCCTTTAGTAAATTAACTCCATAGTAACCTCCATAGTTCAGAAAACCCTTTCTCAAACAGCGTTTCTGCAGAGTTCGATAGGGTTTTTTAAGCTAAGGTTAAATTGACCTCCCATTTAATGGTGCCTACAATGTGTCTGGGCCGACGCCACTTGGCCAAGCTAACTGTATGAACCCAATGATCCTTTCTAGGGGGTTATTTACAAAAGGCAAATCCACTTTGCACTACTATTTTACACAGGATCATTTGCTAACAAGAACCTGCACTCCGTATGGTAAATATACATATGCCCACGTGAATGAAGCTTTCACATTGGCGCAGTTGGCATGTCAATGTGGCTGGGAGGCACCCAGGATAGACAAGTGTTTGCATACAGAGGCCTTTACAAATCAATGACAGGTTTTGGCTGTACTCATGCAAACACTTGTACTGTAAAGCTGCGTACACACGATCGGTTAAACCGATGAGAACGGTCTGATGAACCGTTTTTATCAGACCAAACTGATCGTGTGTGGGCGCCATCGGTTATTTATCCATCGGCTAAAAAAAAGCAAACTTGTTTTAAATTTAACCGAGGGATACCTAACCGATAGCAAAAAACGATCATTTGTAGGCACGACTATCGGTTAGAAATCCATGCATGCTCAGAATCAAGTCGACGCATGCTTGGAGGCATTGAACTTCATTTTTTTCAGCACGTCGTTGTGTTTTACGTCACCGCGTTCTGACACGATCGTTTTTTTTAACCGATGGTGTGTAGGCACGACTGACCATCAGTCAGCTTCATCAGTTAACCGATTCATCAGACCGTTCTCATTGATTTGACCGATCATGTACAGGGCATAAGTATGATGACAAGGATGAGTGGCCTTAGACAGTTTGGGGGTTATTTACGAAAGGCAAATCCACTTTGCACTACAAGTGAAAAGTGCACTTGAAGTTGCACTAAAAGTGCACTTGGAAGTGCAGTCGCTGTAAATCTGAGGGGTAGATCTGAAATGAGGGAAAGCTCTGCTGATTTTATCATCCAATCATGTGCAAGCTAAAATGCTGTTTTTTATTTTCCTTGCATTTCCCCTTGGATCCACAGCAACTGCACTTCCAAGTGCAGTTTCAGTGCAATTTCAAGTGCACTTTGCACTTGTAGTGCAAAGTGGATTTTCCTTTTCGTAAATAACCCTCATAGTGTCTGTAAGGCCGCGTACACACGTTGAAATCTATCTGCTGGAAACGGTCGGCCCGACCGTCCCAGCAGACAGATTCGACCGCATGCTTTGAAATCTGTCGGCTGGGAACCCGTCCGCCCGACATGTCTGCTGGTTAGTACGTTAGCCAGCAGACATGTCTTCTCGCACACGCGCCGAATGGTTTTGACGCATGCGCGGAAGTGTTTTACTTCCTGGTGCGGTGTACGCGGCCTTAGGGAAGCTTTCTGACCACCACAATAAGAAGGGCATTAAAAAGAAAACAAAACCGCGCTATCACCCCCCCCCCCCCACCTAGAACTAGAGGCAGCAGCTGGTGTGCAATACACAATGTGAAAAATAAAAGAAAGAAAGCCGCGCCAAAAATTAATTAAGAGATAAATAAATAAACATTAAATCAGCAGATTCTGAAACTGTGATGAGCAAAGTTCATAAATTCAATAAATGTTCAGTGAAATGTCCATGTATAGGGTAGATTGGTCATAAGTAGAAAACTCCTACTATCCACACCACCAAGTGATGTAAAACACAAAAGGTGCACCCTCCACCGGATGAAAAAGCAGCTTACCAGAGGGCAAGCAATACAATCGGTTGACTATAGCCCAGTCACGGCAACTGTGACCGGTTTGTTCAGGGACGTGATGACTGCAGGCTCCAATGGGTACAGTGAAGGTAAAAAAAAGAGGTGCACATAACGTAACTCCATAAAACAATTGATTTAATAAATAGTAAGATATACTTACAAACAAACGATTAAAAACAGCATACGATCAAAACATTGCCGGCCGGCATGTAGGCGCCCTCCTCCTCAGCGTGGCTACGCAGTGACGTCACCACGCTGAGGAGGAGGGCTCCTACATGCCGGCCGGCAATGTTTTGATCTTATGCTGTTTTTAATCGTTAGTTTGTAAGTATATCTTACTATTTATGAAATCAATTGTTTTATGGAGTTACGCTATGTGCGCCTCTTTTTTTTTACCTTCACTGTACCCATTGGAGCCTGCAGTCACCACGTCCCTGAACAAACCTTATAGGCCTCGTACACACGATCAAATCTGTCCGCTGGAAATGGTCTGCTGGACCGTTTCAGCAGACAGATTCGATCGTGTGTACGGCCGAGCCGACGGATTTGGCCACCCGACAGATTTCAAAGCATGCTTTGAAATCTATCGGGTGGGAATCCGTCCGCCCGACATGTCTGCTGGTTAGTACACTTACCAGCAGACATGTCGTCCCGCACCGCCGCCGAATGGATTTGGCGCATGCGCGGAAGTGTTTTACTTCCTGGTGCGGTGACGTGGCGGCGTCAACGTCACCGGCACGTCACTGACACGTCAGCGCGCCGTCTGCTGGCGGGGATTTTGGTTTGCTCGTGTGTACACGCGAGCAAACCAAAATCCCAGCAGACAGATTTGTTCAAATCTGTCGGACAGACAGATTTGAACAAATCTGTCTGTTCGTGTGTACGAGGCCTTACAGTTGGAATACTTAAGGAATCCAAAGGCCATGACTGGGCTATAGTCAACCGATTGTATTGCTTGCCCTCTGGTAAGCTGCTTTTTCATCCGGTGGAGGGTGCACCTTTTGTGTTTTACGTCACTTGGTGGTGTGGATCGTAGGAGTTTTCTACTTATGACCAATCTACCCTATACATGGACATTTCACTGAATATTTATTGAATTTATGAACTTTGCTCATCACAGTTTCAGAATCTGCTGATTTAATGTTTATTTATTTATCTCTTAATTAATTTTTGGCGCGGCTTTCTTTCTTTTATATATAAGAAGGGCATTCTTCCTACTGGCCACCAGTATAGGGGTCATTATTCCCACTGGCCTCCATTGATGTGGCTTCAGCAGGAGTTCCCAAAGACCTTAAAAAGTATTTTAAAGGTTCCACTGGGTAAAAAGGTTGAAAAAGATGGGTTTAGAGAAAACATTCACCCAGGGGTCAAGTCCTGGGGAAAAAAGTGTGGGAACTCCCACCCAAGATCCACTCCCCCACCCAAAAAAAAAAATGAATGATACGCTTATATGCATAATTACTAAACCGCATGTTTTTTTTTTTTTTTATTCGATCCACTGTACCTTAGTAATTCTTTATGTTACTGGCCGCTTCCTGTATATGGATTCATCGGGTAGTGTGCTGATATTCCGTTACTTTCTCGATGCCTCAATGTCTCCTTGGAGCTTTTGTCATTGTTCCCAGGAGACATTGCGGAGGTCTGCCGCGAGTTATCGCGGGATTTAGAAAGAACTTTAAGCAAGTTCTTTCTAAATCTTGCGATAACTTGTGGCAGACCTACTGGAAACAATGATAAAAGCTCCCAGGAGACATTACGGCATAGAGGAAGTGACGGAATACCCGCACACTACCCGATTAATCCATATACAGGAAGCGGCCAGTAACATAAAGGATTACTAAGGTTCGCCTGCCCCGACAGTGACTCGAGCTGGGCATCGCAGCTTAGTAAAGGATTGGCTCGGGCGGCTCGGCTGCTCTAGTCCTGCAAAGGGAACTGCGTTCCTGCTGTGAAAAAAAAGTGCAGGGACTCCATTCCCACGCGTTCCCGCAGGACTTGATCCCTGCTTTCACTACTGATCTTTTCATTTTTTTTTACCATTTATCGAATTAGCGCAGTACACCCCTCTTCCTAATTTTTTAATGTCTGCATACACCATAAATAAAGTACTGCAAGTTAAAAATAGTATATAAACCTGCATGACATGACACCTTACAGTTATTACTTTAACAATCCACGTGTTTTGGTTAGAGAAGCCATTATAAATTATCACAGCAAACCGTAAAATAGTTATTGGACTAGTTGGATACTAACTTGGACAAATAATGTATTCGCTCCGAGCTAAGGTCCCTATTGTAAGAGCACCAGAAATGTACAGAATTCCAGTATTTGTGGCTTAATGTTGCTTAGTAAATAAAGCCCTGAATTCTTCAGACCCAAGTGTTAACATGTGGCAATTTTCTAACAAGCAAGTAGACTGACTGGCGATATTTATGGCTATTTTGGCCAGAGACTCCTAACAAGAAAAAAAATAAAATGTCATACAATAAGAAAATATATATAGCTCTTATCTGAAGTGCATTTTATGTCACCAGCATCAAACAGAAGAACAAAGAAACACACATGGAAAACAGTACACAGGGTTTCAACTATGCTACAGGAATCCAGAGGATTAGCACATCCATAAAAGATCTGATCCAGATAAGGTATCACAACATCACACAGTAATCTATTTAATCCAGAATCAAAAGAGATGCAGCAAATGACTAGAAGACAGCTGTGCAATGTAACTAATACTTGCTGTTCTGTCAAGGCTACCAATTTTAACAATGAGGGTGCAACGTGCGAACGCATATTCCAGATCCAAAAAACTGGCATTCCAACCACGGAGAACCGAAAGAAAGTTTGGAACAATTTTGATTTAAAACAAAATAAATAAATACTATGTTTTAAAATAAAAAATTGACCTAAAACAAACATACATTATATATAATGCTGAGAAATTCTGATAAAGCATTCTGCAGGAGTTTCAACATATTTCTTAGATTAAAAAATGTATGCATGGGTTTGGAAAAATGGGTTTGACTTGATTCATTAAAATTGAAGAGGGCAAAATCTGGTGCAGCTCTTCATAGAAACCAATCAGCTTCCACGCTTTTTGTCAAAGCTTAATTGAGGAAGCTGACTTTAGAAGCTGATTGGCCACCATGCACCAGATTTTGCACTCTCCAGTTTTAGTAAATTAACCCCCAATGTTACTAATTGCAAACCGACAAAAAAAAAAACTTGCATGGCATAATTTTGTTTGCTCCTTTA